>WEIV01002503.1:22586-163933 GCA_013390005.1 Calyptomena viridis
CGCAGCCCCCTGCGCGGAGCCCCATTTGCCAGGCGGCGGGGCGGGGCGGCGCGGCAGCATCCCCGGCCCCCTCCTTCCCTCCCGCCTGCCCGCCGCTCCTCCTTCCCGCTTCCCTCTTCCTCCTGCCCTGCCCTCCCCGCCGGCTGCCCGCCTTCTCCGCCGGCACCGGGGGCGAGGGAGGGAAGGGGAAGGGGAGGTGTCCCCGAGCGTCACCCGGCCCTGCCCGTGCCCGGCGGGTTGTGTTTGTAAACGGGCCCGGGAGCTCCCTGTCCCCGGGGCAGAGCGGGGATGAGGCCGCCGGAGGAGGGGGGTGTGGAGGGGGCGCTCCCCGGGGCGCTGCGGGCAGTGCGGGCCTGCTCCCACTCTCCCTCGTGGGCTTGATTGCTCCCCGTAATCAATAAAGATAACGAACACGTGTCATGCATTCAGCAGGGCTGGGTTTGGGCGGGCGGTATCTCGATCCCAGCCCCGCTAAGGTCATCGCTCGCTTCTGAGCGCAAGTACCGCCGCTCGCTCTGTGGCGTTCTCGAGATGAGCAATCATTTGTATTTATGACGAGTCATCTGCTGGAGGATTGGCTGCTTTTGTGCTTCTAGAATATACTTAACCTGGCCCCACGCGAGCCTTCGGCCTGTTTGCTTGGCTGAAATAGCAGCTGCGGCCTGTGGTTAGTTGAGCGTTTTGTTTTACTCTCTTAAACTCTGTTATTCAGCAGTTATTGTGTGGAGGTGTCTTATTTCAGGGCAGTTCCTTCGCACAGAGCTGCTGGACTAATTTGTATAGAACAGCTGAGCGCGTTGAGGTAATGGCACATAATTTGACTGAAACTTTCTGACGTGGTTTGAAAGGAAAATAAAACTTGACGCATGCCAGGCCAATTAGTATGAGAATAAAGCTAATGAGCTTTTTCTAAGTAGTTTCTTCTGAGGCGGTGGCTGCGAAGTTATGCACAGTTCCAGCATCTGGAGGTGCAATGAAAGCAGCTTTCCAACGTGTAATGCTAAACAAGGTTGTTGGAGTTCACAGAATATCTCGAGTTGGAAGGAGCCCGTAAGGATAATCCAATTCCCTGCTCCTTGCAGGGCTACATAAAGTAAAACATATTTTTATTTTTTTAGTTCTCCGACGAGAGCCGTTCTCAACAGAATATCTGTCGTCCTCTCATACAGGAATGCTAATAAATGAAACCAGAATACTTTTCTGGTCAGGAGGGATGAGTGTAACTTTTGGGGAAAGTTCTGGTAGATTTAAGAAAAAAAAAATTGCTGCTTCCTCCTTCTGCCACCCTTTTTGCAAGAAGCAATTCACAGAATAAAAACCACCACTACCATTGGTGTGGAACAGGGCCTGCTTTGACTGGAAATGCAGTAGATAAGTGGCTGTGCTTAGAGGTTTCAGTCTAAAAAATGTCTTGAGTTTAGTTTTAACCAAGTTACTTTGAGACCAGAACTTTCAACTCCCTGTGTTCCTTTAGAACAGCGGAAGAACATTCTATTGACAAAGCCCTTCTGTGGCCTTTTATTTTTAACTCTTCAGTCTGTGTTTAAGCTGCTGTGAGTGCTTAATAAGCAGGAATGCCTGTGCTTTGAAACATCACTGCTGCTGGAACCTGCTACATGTACACGTTGCACTGGCATCACGTCCAGAAAGATGCTGACATGAAAGATGCCTGGTTTTGTGGAGAGGATGGAGGGAGCAGAAGGATTCCTTGGAGTCCCCTGGCATGTGTTTAGGAGGGAGATGAAAATGAGACTTATGTATTGCACAGAAAATATGCCTGACAAATCTGAAACAGCCAAGTGGACAGAGAACTGTGGTAGGTGTAACATACTACTGCTCCCACTGGTGAACTCTGCCATTAGCCACCTTTGCTCTTGGTAGTTCTTGGGGCAGAATAATTAGTAAGAAGTTGAAGAGTCCAAGTTTGACTTGAAAAGTTAATTAACTTCCCTTGCAAAAGTTTACTGTTGCGTGTTAAATGGTTTAGTCAGCGAAACAATCTTGAAACAGCGTAGTTACAAAATGTTAATGCTTAGTCCCCACTTTTGCTGAGGTTTATAAGTAACTAAAATCAGAAATATATTTTAAAACTTAATTTTTTTTTTTGCGTAATAACTTAGTGTAGGACAGAGGATGAAAATAATTAAAACCTACGGTGCTTAAATTATTCTTTTATTGCATCTATGACATCCAGAAGCATTACTGAGTATTTGCTGAATTGGAAGCAGCTATATTGTAATGTATCTCCTCTGCCTCAATTTTTGTGTGAATTTTATCCCTATAGGACAGTACAAATATTCAAGTTACTATGCTTTGATAAGGAGAAACAAATTCTTTTTAATCTCAGCATTCCTCTTCATGTAGGTCCTTTGTGCAGATGTCACCTGAAGATGTACTAGGAACTGTGTAGAACTTGTTATATTTTCTAATACTTAAATTCTTAATTTTTCTGCTTTATGCAGTAGTCATTTTTGATTCTGGAATGTCTGTTTTTAGTAATAACACTTTCCAGTAGTCCAAGTTGGAAGGAATCTCTGATGGCCTCTCTCCCAACCTCTTGCTGAAAAACCCACTGCTTGTTAAATTCAGAAATTGGCTGTGGTGAACATGAGAAATGTTTTTTTTAATTTCATAAACAAAACTCTTTTAATTCGAAACAGGGTCTCTGAGTTTTGTAAGGAGCTTGAATTGGGATAATGGACATTGCAGTTTGTGTTGTGTACAATTTTTATTAATGAAATATAAACAATTACTTTTTGTAACCCTCTACTGTTTTAAAGAGATTGTGTCACCCTTCCTAGTGTAAAAATACAGTCCTGGTTCAGAATCTATTGCCCACACTAAGGATTTTTTTATTTTTTCTCTTTTTTTGAGATTTATTTGTGTTAGTATTTGAAGAAGGGTCAGTGTTTGCTTAGAGTATGGGAAGGTTACTGCAGCAGTAAGTAAGTGCAGATTCATGATTCTTTTATCCCATGACTTATTCTACCTTTTGGAGGTCTGCTTGTAATGAAAGATTCAGGAGGTTAATACATAATTTCCTCTGTGCAGTGTAGTGTTATGGTGCTGGAAAAGCAATCTCTATTTCTTACCATTCTGAAGAAATATTTAATATTGAGAATAAAGGCTGCCTGTTTTAGTTGTTGAAAAGGCTTACCATTATTTGGATAGACCACTGTGATATGTATGAAAAAAAGATCCCTGAAAAGTCATTCAAAGATCTAAAATGATAAAAGTGTTAGGCTGGCAAACAGTGCTCTTATCCTGGTTGAAACCTGAGGAGAGGTGGAAAAAATCTGTTTTGCAAATGGGATCAAATTCTTCAGGAAGACACTCCACAACCCTCCCCCTGCAAATCCTACAAGCAACTGTCATCTCCAAATAAGTGTGATTAAGTTAGCTTTTTAAATTCTCTGCAGTAATTGCACCTTGCTTGTTTCCTGGTACTGTGTCTTTTGCTGCAAGATTTAAATGTCTTTGCATTTATCAATGCTTGGCATGACTTTACTTCTGCAACATTTTATAATTCTTAGCAAAGATTTGTTCCTGCAGCTATGAAATGTGAATACTCAGGACAGAGCCATGCTTATAAAAAATTGTACTTTTACCAGCAAAACAGCCACCCCCCTATTTTTATATATACCAGATTAGCTTTTGTCCTTGTCTCTTTGCTTTTTTCTTCCTGACTTGCCTTCAATAGCTTTTCTTCAGGCAGTGCTTTGTGGCTGCTACTCTAATTTATTTGCTTGTGTTGATTTTAGGTATTCTCTTTATAACCAACTGTTATTTGGTTCAGATTTCTGAACTGGTTGAAATTTGATTTCAACAGACTGAGTGTGGGATTTTAAAGCATTGAAAATGAAACAGAAAACTGAAGTAATATTTAATATTGAAGTCTCTGGGAAAGTAAGTAAAGTGTTTGGTGGGAAAAGAGTTGCCATGTCAAGAGGAAGGGCTGAGTTCACAAACAGACCAGAGGGCTGTTACCCCCAAATGGGGAAGTGCTGAGTGAAGGGAAGAATTAGGAAAGTTAGAGCTGCAGAATGGGCATTGCTGGTGTGTGCTGGAGACACTGTAATTCCAGGGGTGCCTGGAGCACAGTGGCCCAGCAAGTGGGAAGTGCAGGCAGTGCTGGGTGTCCTCAGTGCCTGGGTTGGTTTCTCCCTTCTTTTGGAGCCTCTGATGAAGATTGATAATGCTGGTCTGCTTTTCTGGTATCTGGGTGGGGCAGAAATTCCAATTTTCTGTAATGGATGTGCAGTATCACAGTGCATGATGTCATCCATCTGTGCCTGATAGAGGTGTATCTCTTGATGACTGTGGCTCTAATTACAGAGAGTCAATATTTGCTTAGGCACAGCTCAGATGTGTCCATGTAAAGGCCCACATATTACATATGTATATATATAAAAATGTTACATATACTTGTAACATTGGAGAGGAGGGAAACTATCCAAGGTGATTTAGTTCTTGGTTTTCTCCCCCATGTTATGTTACAAGATCACATCCAAATGTTCTGGGGGGAGGAACAGCAAATTAATTTTTTGAGTTAAAATAATAGAATAGACCCTTTTTCTGTTAGCTTTTTAAAAATTTATAATGTATCTATAACACTTTATCAGTATCACAAAATTTTTCAAAAGATCTAATACAATTCAGCAGTCTGATAGTGTTAACTGGTTATCTGATGTTGATTCTTTTCAGGTAGGAGTATGTTTTTCAGAAAAAAGATGAAAAATAAGTAACTTCTCTTTATTTTATTTTTCACTTCTGACATGTAAAAAAAAAAGCTTTCACATCTTGTCATGAATTTACATCAGAACCAGCCCTTGCAAGGGGTGACATATCTGTGGCATTTTATAATAGACTATTGAATGTAATTTTAAATAGTATTTATATAGAGAATATGGAGGATGCAAGACTTCAGAAAGACCTTAAGGAAAAAAAAATCAACCAAAACTGCCCAAAACAAAACCCACACATGATGTTTCTTATAAGCCTTGCTGAGCACATGAGAATTTGCCAAAGGCATTTTCCAGTAGTTGTACTTTGTCCTTCTTTTATAAATAGCTACAGAAAGAAGAGAGAGAGAAATAGCTCACCTTGTGTCTGGAAATAAAGTTCTTGGCTTGTAGATGTGCCTATGTAGGCTGTACCTCTGCAGGAAAAGATTGAAGTTAGACCTTACAGTACAAACCTGAAGTTTTGTGGGAATTAATTAATATTATTAATTAATATTATTAAAATCTGTTCCTTTCTAGAGATCTTAATGTCAATCTGGGGTTCAGCAGCAGAATGTGGGGAATCCCTATTTGCTTATGCTGAGACTTCACCTCACTGTTTTTTTCCTCCAGCAGTGCAATCCTGTTTGCTGTATTCTCACATGGATGGAATAATAAAATCCTCTTGGTTTTATATCCCCTCTGAGTCATAAGTTGTCTCTACTTTGCCCCATGACACTTGTATTTCTGGCTATTTGTGCTTGTTACCTGTGATTGCAGTTCTGTTCTCACTCTTTGAACATCTGGAAGCAAAGGTTACATAGAAGCTTTTCCTGAGTCACCTGCTTGTGACATGGGGACAAATCCATCCTGTGTTCTTTTCTAATCCCATAACCTGATTTGGGGTAAACTCTGTCTCAAAGATGCCTCAGGTCTTGGGTGAGTTTATTCTTCCTGCCTCACCTGACTTGTTTTGTAGCATGTGCTGCTCTCTGAGATTGCACTTGAGTAACTCAGGGTTTTTTGTAGCTTTCTCACCTTCTGTCTGCATTTCTGTGAACAGTTGATTTGTTTGACTCAAGCTCTCTGATTGTGGGCAGTATAAATGCCATTTCCAGGAATGCTTTCAGAATTTTTACTTTTAGCTTTGTGCCACCTCACCTGAAAGTGTGTATTACAATGTGATAAGTACATATCACAATCATTAAATATTGGCAGATTGCAGGAGTAGCAGAATCTTGCTGCTGGATTTTTTTTGTGTGGCATCTTGTTCTTGACTTCTACTGTGTCTTTGTGTTTACTGATTTATTGCCATAATTTTCTACCTGCTTTACATTACATTCTGTAGGTTGTTCCATCTTCTTCCACGTGGTCATGAGTTTTTATCTGATTTTTATCCATGTCTTCAGACTTTGTTCTCTGCTTATGCTGCTCAACTGGTGTTTTTGTTATAGAACTGCTGTTCACCCTTCTCCATCTCAGGTTGTGTTTTGGACAAAGCCTTTTAAGCTGATTATTTAAATGCTACAGTCAAGGCATTCTGAATAAAAGAATAAAGGGATTGTTGTTTTACTGGTAGAAAACACTAGATGTTTTCTTGTGATGGAATATGGGAATTGTCTACTCTGAATTATTTGGAAAGTAAGCAAACCCATTTACCCCTTTAAGAAGGAATAACTAAAATGCTCCTGGCTGCAAATAATTACTTGTAGCAGCATGTTACAAATAGATGCTAATAAGTAGAGTTCCTAAATTATTAGTTGAGGGAGGCCAATTTCCTCGTTGCAGATTTCTGTTAATTAGTGCTAATGAGCCTTGGTTTAAGGGGATAATGGAGCTGACACAGAACCTGCCCAGTGCCCACCAGTTTCTGGTCACCATCATAACAACTGAAACTCTTACTGGTTCTTTGCATGAGCACTTAATGTCTGTTGGGGTTTTTTTTGTAGTGTCCCTATTTCTGATGTCCTTAGATCCATGTCTTTTTCACAGTACAGTTTTTCTTACAAGCCATACTAGAAACACCTTGAAGTCCTGCCTGTTCGACTTGGGTAATGCTGCTCAGTATCTATGGTGCTAAATGGAACAGTTTTCTTGAGGAACAGTGTGGAAGATTATTCATTACTTGTCCCCTGAGTTATTAAAATAATAGCTAATAATAAAATGTGCCCATAAATTGTGAAGTCTTAATTTGGAGTCAGTCAAGGAGGCTTTGTAGGCAGGTTTATTTGAATTTATGGTTTCCCTGTCTACATCAAAGTTCTGTCATTTGCTGAACCTACTTCTGCAAGATTGTTTGTAGCTGTTGAAGAAAATGTCTTTCCTCAGGAAGTTGAGCTGTTTCTTGTTATCTGTGATGGCAAATAAAGCTTCCCCAAGTCCTTTTGTGCATTTATTGATAGATTTGTTCACCTCATCACATAGGGGGTGGAGGAAAGCCCCATATAATAGCTGAACCACAGCAGCCTCTGTTGTAAAGGTATTTTCCTGAATGGGGAGACTACACCCTGTTTCAGAATTTGTTTAGTAATGAAAAAAAAGTGGTTCCTTATGCTCCATTTCCCTAAACCCTTGAGACGTGGCAATAAGTTGTGTTTGATAATATACTTTTTAACATAAAGGCTACATCTTCAAGGGGAGGGGAAAAAAAGTCTGAAGTTTCTGAGTTGAGTTTTGCTTTCAAAGAACCCAAACAAAAGCAAATATAGAAAACAAAGTAAGAACCCAAACCATCCAGGGTTCTAAGGAATGATGATGTCTTTAGAGAAATTGCATGTTGTCGAGATGTGTTTTTAATGAAAGTACTGTTTAGTGAAATATTTAAGTTCAGTATCGGGTCTGAAATGCAGCAGATCACGGCATTTGTCAGTATTTTTGCTCTGGGCCTGACTTAGGGCTTGAGGGAGAAGACATTGGAGAATGCCTCAATGGACATCAGGAAACAAGGAATTCAAACTGTTGGCATTGAATATCCTCAGAATTCCAATTCTGATGAATAGGTTCATTTTTTCCTGCTGGTTTCTGACTTTATTTTTTTTCTTAATTGTAATTAAAAGTTTCTGGTTTTCCTATTGCCTTAAAATAAAAGCTGCTTGTAGCTTCAAGGACCTGTATAGTTTGAAAAAGTTCTGACAGTTGTCTCTTGGCATATGCCAGAAGAGAGAACTGAATGAGAATTAATGATGAAAAGCATCTAAAGAAAGGTGTTAAAACTTGCAGGACCCAAGGGAAAATGGTTTCTCTCTAGCTGTGTGTGTTAACCAACTTGAAGGTACTTCATGCTGTGTGTGTTTTACTGTGCAGTCCTGAATGGATGTTTTATGTTTTGTGGGAGGGTTTATTCTCGTTTGAATTCAGTTTTAATTAATGCTTTGAGGGCAACAGAGTAGGAGGAGAGGCATGACTGTAAACACTTAAAAAAACCCCCTTGAATATAAATTACAGTTGCTGTGAGAACCTGGACTTAAAATTCTTTACTGCTGAAGACTGCAGGTGACCTGGAGTAGGTATGAAACCATTGGGGTTCTTGCTTGTGAGAACATTAATTGTCATTCAGTCACTTTTATAACAGCTAGAGGTGCTCATCCAGCAGGTCCTCAGACATTCAGGCTGAGCTGACAGAGTGCAAAGAGCTTGAAAGTGCCAAACATGTGGTTTTTAAATTGTCCAAGTGTCCCCGATTGCAGGAGGAGATTGAAGTGCTGTGTGGGGTACACGGAGCCCAGTCAGTGACCTGGGACCTCCTGCTCTTGTCAGGCAGCATCCACAGGAGTTCAGGGATGTCTAAGGACTGTTTATTGTAGGTGTTGTCATCAAATGTGAAAGAAGTGGCAATAAAAGTGGGGTTTTTTTTGGTGTACCCCCTCCTTTCCATATCTGGGAATGCGTGGTTTCCATGGCTCCGTTATTGGAAAGGTTGTCATTAGGTGTAAACATCATGCTCAAATATTGCTCTTATTTTTGTAGCAGGTCACTTGCTTTGTCTTCAGGGTGTTCAGGCATCAGTGATGAGACTGGTCAAAGTCCAGTGAAGTGCAGGGCTTTAAATTGTATTTATGTACATCTTCACGCTTAAAATGCTTTTTAAATCATTTGAATGGCGTGTACCAGTTATGAAGTAAAATGGGAGGACAGAGGTGAAGAAACATTTCCCAATATCCAATGTAAGCCTCCCCTGGTGCAATTTGAGGCTGTTTTTCCTTGGCTTACCACTTCTTACCTCTGATGGGAGGCTGCCCCCACCTCACTACAACCTCCTTTCAGGCAGTTGCAGAGGGAGAGAAGGTCTCCCCAACCCTCCTTTTCTCCAGGCTAAACAACCCCAACTCCCTCTCTCATAAAACTTGTGCTCCAGACCCTTCCTTGCCCTTCTCTGGACATGCTCCTTCAGAGTGGTTCAGAGTGGGAAACTTAGTTTAAAAGATTGAGCTTTTGATTATTGCCTCGGACATGTAGCATTTCTGTCACTCACTGTAGCACGTTTTCAGGTTGTCCTCTTCTCTTCCCTTGTATTACTGGTAAAAATCCTTGCAATTTTCTTCACAGTATTCCTCTGTCTTAAACATTTCTTTTGTTAATGCTCAGTCTAGTGAACACTTGTGTTTTGGGATTTAAAGAATATCCCAGCATTCTTCTCCTGCACCCCGGCTCCGAGCTGCTCATGCATTACTTTTCCTTTTCAGCTGTTCACCGATGGAATCACCAATAAATTAATTGGCTGCTACGTGGGTGACCTGGCAGATGATGTGGTTCTGGTGAGGATCTATGGGAATAAGACAGAGCTGCTGGTGGATCGAGATGAGGAGGTGAAGAGTTTCCGAGTGCTGCAGGCCCACGGCTGTGCCCCTCAGCTCTACTGTACCTTCAACAATGGCCTGTGCTACGAGTTCATGCAGGGAGAAGCACTGGATCCAGAGCATGTGTGCAACCCAGAGATTTTCAGGTAAGCTCTTAAAAGGGTTTTTTTGTTAAATTGCATCCTTTCGTTATGCATTTATGGAGTCCTGTCAGGCCTAAGGGATCTCGTAGTTTGAGCAGGTGAAAAAGAAGTATTTCTGTAACATCTGAGTCAATGTTCATACTCTTGACAGCTCACTGTGCTCCTAGTTGTGGTATTTCAGTGCTGAACGATCCTTGCTGCCTCCCCAGAACACTGTACTCATTAAAGGTGTTTATTGTATTTAAAACTCGTGTTACCATTAGAGAGGTTGTTTAACATGGTGCAGTTTTGGGTTAAGGCACTTCCAGCTCTGTTTCCAATACCTTCCTTTTGTGGATAGATCCAAGAGTCTTCCATTGAGACAGAAGTTTTTAAACTATTAGCAGTGAGCAGAAAGTGCTGATGTGTTAAGATGGTAGTTTGTCACTGTGCCCTGAGCTGTATTTACCTAACAATGGCAGCTAATTCGAATCGATTCTTCTAAAGATAAGCAAAGTAGGCTGTAAATACAGGTGAAGTGTGTGCTGTAACTGAGCTCCAGTCCATTCCCTCCCTCGGGTAATGCTGCTAGTGACCTTTTGAGTCTTGCAAGATGCTGCCCTATGGCTGTGTTGCTCTTATTTACACCCTCTTTGAATTCCTGTGCTGCATTTTTTACAATTTTTCAATTAAATATATTGTCCTTGTCCTATTGCTGGGGAAAACGTGATGGGTTGTCAAGTATACATGGACTATAACATTAATTGAATTTCTGTTTTTGTAGACTCATTGCTAGACAGCTTGCTAAAATCCATACTATTCATGCACACAATGGATGGATCCCTAAATCTAATCTGTGGCTGAAGATGGGGAAATACTTCTCTCTCATACCCACAGAATTTGCAGATGAGGAAGTAAATAAAAGGTGGGTATTTCACTATGTTCTTTCCTGACTTGCCAATCCTTCTGGTTGAGGGGTAGATGAATATTTAAAAAATAGGCTTGTGTTACCACTTAGTGTTAGGTTTGTAAAATTCTGAGTATATTGTATATTGAAGTAGCAGTATTTATGTCAAATATGATCCAGAGTTTTTTAATTAATTTGGTACATTGTGTGTATATATACATGTAGCTCTTGTTTTGATTAGTCACCTAAATAATGGTAATTTCCTTTACTCTTTTTAAAGAACCAAGGTCAACACACCCACTACATCAGTTAGTTTAAGGTTATTTTGGGTGACAGGATGAACTCCCACAATGTTTTCCAGTGGAGGAAAAGGTATCCACAGTCATCTTTCATCTGTGATATCATGGAGTATGAATAATTGTATCACTTGTGTTTAAGGGTTTAATTGCATTTTGGTTTTAGCATCTCTATATAGTTCTTGACTTGTAGAGCAAACTGTGGGTGTTCTTCTTAGGAACTTAACAAAAAGAGAATATTCCAAAGGCTTCTAGTGTCAGTTACTGGGAGATTGGGATGAGAGGAATGGCAAAACTAGGAGCAACATTTAACCTAAATAAAATTTCTTGCTGTACTGTAAAGCTTGAGCTGAAGACCTTGTTTATCACAGAATGGTGATCCAACTTGTAAGCTAAAACTGTAATTTGAGATGATTTTATGCACTGTCCAACTTCATGTTGCTCAGGAAGCAGATTCCAGCTTAAAAACATTCTTCATGTAACTTTGAAATCACTTATACCAGGTGCTCTTCTTGCTGCATTGTAATTAAAGAATGCTCTAGCAAGGTGTTTTTTCTTTTGTGACATGAAATTCCTATGAAAACTGAGAAAATGTGAGTAGTTAACTGAAAATCTAGAAAATAAAATGGTTTGTGTTCTTCTTGGAGGAAGTAATGTAGCATGTAAAAAGTGAATGAAATTCACTTTAAAATGTACAGGGCTGTATTCAAGTTCTGCTCCTGATTTTTGGACTGCTGTAATGTTTACAGGACAGATTAATCTTCAGAGAATTATTTTTCTGGGGAGAACAGAGGGAAACAATTGTCATAATTTGGCTGCTAAGGGGAGGAGTGCCCTGATTTGAGAGAGGATCTGTTGAACTATTTGCAGTAAGGATTATAAATGCTTGGTATGGAACACACAGTACTAAGTGTTAACTCCCAATCTTCTTGTGCATGACAAGGTTTCTGAGTGACATTCCGAGCCCTCAGGTTCTTCAGGAAGAGATGGCCTGGATGAAGGAAAGACTGTCAAATTTGGGATCACCAGTGGTTCTCTGTCACAATGACCTCTTGTGTAAGAATATTATTTACAACAAGAAACGAGGTAGGTCTTGAACTAAACAGGGAGTAGTGAGGGGCTTTGTTTATGCTGTAATGTCAGTGGTGGCATTTTAGTGACTGGGTGAGGTGACAGTTTGAGCTTTTAAGACCAAGTGTAATGGTACTGATACCTGTGCAAATACCAAGTTGCTTAATTAGCTAATTCTCACCTGTATGTTACTGTACAGAGCAAGAAAATCAGTGTTCCTTGTTATTCTTTAATGAATTTGTTAATCCCCATCTTGCCTGTGTGACCAGGCTGGAAAGTGTGTAACTTGATTTTCCTTTGGGTTGTGCAAAGATTTTAGAAAAGAGAAGAAATTCATGCAAGTATTGAAAATAGCATGAAGATTGTCTCCTGTAATGTGTGTTTTATTCTGGTTTGTGATTGTGGGAATACTCTTTCATAATGAAATATATGAGTGATATTTATTATTGCACTCAGTAGCTCAGTTTATTTTCTGCATTAGCTCCATAAACATCTGAAAAGATTTCTTTTTAAGTACATACTTTATTTAAACAGTTGTAGGCAGTGCATGTCTTGGCAAAGATGAATTACTTTTTTGTTTCGATTATAACACATTTAACTCGTAATTCATGTGATTAAAATGTATAAAGCTTCTGTTTAAACCCACAGTTTATTGATTTTAGTGGTTTGAGGTTCAGTTACTAAATGAGTCAATTAGATACTAAAACAAACAAAGCAGACTTGTGACACTACAATGGCCATTGTGCAGTAAAAATGCACATTTTTCCTCTCATTTCAAATAGCTGAGCTTGGCTGAGTGCAACAATTTCATCAGATATATATATATATATATATACACACACACCTTTACAATGCAATCAACATAATTTTGAAATTTTAAGAATTCAGTACCAAGCTTTAGCTGTTCATATATGTAGTTTCAACGATGGGTTATAGATCTGCATGAAGAGGAGAGGGAAAAGCATGGAAGGTGTATAAAAAATTGACTTGTGGTCTTGCACACATTGCTGTGATGTTGTAGGACCAAAATAAAGCTATTTTTACCACGTGGGTTATTGGAGTTTTAGCACTCCAGAACAACCTTACTGAGGTACAAGTAATTTTTATTGTCACTTTTCGTAGTAGAACCTCACGACAAAGAGATCTGAGGAATTCCTTTAAAAGGTTCACTGTTGTGGTCACTAGGTTTGAAGTTCCTCATTGAAAAACATGCTTTTCTTTTTGTGAACAGAATGGAGGAAAAAACACTGCCAGCAGTGCATCAGTGTGAGCAATCCTACAGTAACCAGTGTGTGAGTGTTTAGAGTTTGAGGAGAGGGTGGGGAGGAGGGAGGTGTGCCAAGAACTTTGGCTTCAAGCAAACTGGGGGAGGAGGAAATCTGAAATAAATAGATGATTAAATTTATGTTGAATATTGCACGAGTGCTGTGTTGTGAAACCTGTGCAGTGTGGGTGCAGCAGGGACCACTTTCATAGTGACCAAACCTCAGTGCCATCTGTAGGAAGAATGTTTGTCATTTGAAAACTGTTTGCATTTTTTTACAGAGCAAAAGGGGGAAGCTCAGTCTTAACTGTAAAGAAATATGTGTATGGATTGCTTGAATTCTGTTTTGCACAGGAAAACCTCTTACTGGTATACAAATAATTTTGCAAGAGCACAAAATAAAAGCTTTAGAGATGCTCTTCACTAGGAAGGGCATCACACTTTAGGAAAGTAGTCAGGAGTTTTGTTGGATGCTGTACTCAGACTAAATTTACTCTTCCATCTAAAAAAGCTTCCGTGAATCCAAAAGACCTTGGTGACCCCAAACTGGAAATAAGAGAGGGAATTGATCTTTTATATTAACTACTTTTTTTATTTTTCTTTCCTCCTCAGTAAAACCTGTCCAAAGCTGGTAGCATTGTGTGGCTTTCCAGAAGCTGGCACAAGTGCAAATAAATTTGTTTTAGCAGCACTGCATTTATCATTTTGTTTGTGAAGGCTTAATTTGCACATTTACCAGGCATGGGGGATATGTGTATGTGTTTAAGCTACAGACTATCACCAGATATTGGGACTCATATCTAATGCAATTAGAAAGAATATGGCTTGTCCCCTGCATTAAATTCACATTAGTCTTTCTGACTTGAAAGAAAAATCAAGAGTCATGCCACATCCTGCTTTTAAGAAAAATCAGTCTGCTGTCCTTAAATTTTATTTGAGAAACTGGAATAGCATATTGAGTGCTAACTTCATTTACTGGAGTGTCACTCCTGGGGCTGGAATTTGTTCCTGCAGGGGCTCAGAGAACTCTGCCTCTTGCTGTTTTGTTCATGTCCGTTCTCAGTCACTCAGGATATGAAAATCTGCAAGTGTTACTTTACATAACTTGATAATTATCACTTCTGTCTACTCTTTGAAGGATATAGCTCAGAGCTTCATGATGCTTTTAATTACAATTTCGACATGAAGTGTGCTCAAAATATGCTTGGTACTGCTTATTTATAGACCTTGTGTTCTGATGCTCCTCTTTGTTTTTTTTATAATGTGAACTGGGAGTTTCCAAGAATACCTCATGTTTCAAGAGTATTCAAATACTTGCTATTCAAGAAGACCATGTATGATAATTGTTTAGTCTGTATCTATATGTGCCCTTTTTGAATGTATGAGGAACACCTGGCAGGAAGTGAAGTGTGCAGGTAGATGAGTGGTTTTGTTCTGCTTATTCCCTCTGCCTACCCAATGTTTTCTGTGATCTTTGGTAGGAGTCTGTGGGTGCTCAGTGCTTCTGAAGACTGAGGTATGTTTAAGGCTCCTGGTTTTGATCTAAAACCCCGCTTTTGTTTTGCAGAGCTCTCTTGGGTATTTGTAGCTAAAATTATTCTTTGGGTGTATGACCCGTTTGCCAATGCTCAGGTATGTTCCCAGCACAGATCCTTGTCTTTGAGGTGTTTTTTAGGGGCTCTGGCTGAGCTGCTGAGCAGGAGGGGATGGAACTCAGGATCCCTCACTGAGCTGTGCTCACTCCAGCCAGGACTGCTCACTGCAAGTGGTGACCTTATCAACCCCTTGGGAGGGAAGAGCAGCTAGAAAGAGAGGTGTCATCATGCAGTACCTCGAGGAGATGTAGCAGATGTTCTCTTAATTCCTGTTGCTTACTTGATCTATTTAAAACTGGATTTCTGGGATGTGGAACACAACATTTTGTGCCTTTGTGTGGTTTCTGTAGAATACATTGCATGTTGTCTGCACCAGGGGATCCCTTGAAGGAAGCAATGGGCTTCAGCTTGCAATATTCAACACTCTTGATGTGTCTGTTCCTGTTGGTAACAGTGGCTCCTCCAGAGAGATTGGTAGAGCTTATTTTTAACTTGTGTCTCACTTCAGTAAAGCACAACTGCACTCAGAGCAGTGTCTCTTGTTGCTCTGCCTGCTCCCAAGGATATCAGTGGGATGTACAAATTCTTGCTACTTATTAGAAACCTCAAAACAAAAGCTACCTGCTAAACCATTAAAATAAGCCTTATCTTCTAGAAGTTGCTTTCTCATAGAAACTGCAGTCTTAGGAGTAACTTCTAATGCTGTGGTTATTTAAACAATTAATGTGAACTTGTGCTCCTCCTAAAACAAGGTAGCTGGTACATTGCATGTGTTGTGCATTTATGGAGCAGCAAAATTAAAAGTTTTTGCTTTCTTTCAGTTTCACAGAAAGAACTGTGCATCTTTATTTTGAGCCTTCATACAAAAATGAAGGTTGAGTTCCACAGTAGCATGAGTCTGAAAGGGATCAGTATAAATGCAAGAATATTTCTCTTTGAACTTTGGCCTTATCAAATGTGAGTTCACCAAATTTTCTTCATGTGCTACAGGCTGGGTATGCCATTGTTGCTGCCTTGTGGTGCAGTGTGCACTGACTGAAAGTTTATCTCATTTTTCACATTCATTTCGTCCTAAGACAGTGACTAGTAACAGCTTCACCCTTACCTTGTTAGATTCAGTTTCTGGTTGTGTGCTGCATTCTTTATATCTGGTGGTGAGGTTTTAAAATGCCACCTTGAATTAAAAATCCCTGGTAGGACATAGGTGTGTCAGAGGTGAAATCTGCCCATGAAAACTTTAAAGTATTTATGCCCACGTTTCACAAGCAGACTTTTACCTGCTGTGTTTGGATTTTATGTGAAGAAGGAAGTGAAAAAACCTCTCTAAATACAGGCTGGGAAGGGTTCAGGAGATAATTGTGTAGCAGAATGTTAACCAGGGTTGGGCTGTGTATTTTGACTGGCTTGTAGCTTAGAGGTGTGTCTTGAAAAGTAGCACTAAAGAGACAGTGGGAAGAGCAAACATGACTCTGCCAGTCAGGCAGTGGCAGAAGTTCATCTGTGACAATATTAGAACATCTTGGCTGCAGCTGCTCTACAATTTGTCCCTTTGAAGTTCTACAGAACTTCAATTTTCCATTGCCAACAGAATTTCCTGGAAGGAGCTTGTGACTTTGCAGCCTGTTGGTTTTGTTAGGGCCTGAAAGATTTCACATCATAACCTTGGTAAGCAATCCTCTCTTCCAGGGGAAGTCAAGGTAAACTGACTTGGAAGATTATGACTATGTGACTTTTTTTTTTGTGTGTTGTGGGGTTTAATTTCCATTATAAATGCTCAGACAAGATGATGTATCCATAAAACATTAATGTGTTAGTATTTCAAATACAGTAAAGATGAACTGCATAGGAAGGACCACTTTTACCAAAGTTCTTCTGTGCTAACTTGGTGGGGACATTGTTGAAACTATTGTGTTTGAGATGTATGGTATTCCTAAATTTTAAGGAGGCAATATTCTAGGCACTTAAAATTCTTACTCTAGGAAATAAATATATAATGTACTTAATTTTAATACGTCCTTGATTTTTTTTTTTTAACCTGAACTTCTGACAGCATTAGTGTCTGTAAGTTGTCTTAAGTCATGTTAAGGAGATTTGTTAGTTGAATAGAATGAATGTTTTTATTAATTAAATGTGCAGCTAGTTATCAAAAGAATGAGTATAGGGAGAGAAGGGTGAAAATTACTCATTCCAGCATAGCAGTGAGAAATGTAAGATTTTACTTTGGAATGGTCTAGTGCAAAGTTCTTATGTTACCTCAGTGCCTCCTTTTCTGATGTTTTTAGTAATTTTGCAGGTTTCCCTTAAAATACAAGAGCTCTAGTTTTACCTAATCTGCCTTGTTAACATTTTTCTGTTTTGTGTGCTGTAGAAATGAAGTGTTTTCCCCAGTTTCATTACAGGTAAATGTAATTTGGAGACAGACATACAGGCCTGTGTTTGGCTGGTTTATCAGCCCTTCTTTACATCACACTACATAGTTTGCTAGTTTTGAGGGCCTGAGGATTGTCTGACTGTTTCTTGAGACCAGTTTAAGCCAGATAAGAAAAGAAACATAATTAAGAATAGTTTTGCTTTGTAAGTGTGGTTGGAGGAAGCAGGAAATGTCCATCTGTTAGAGGAAATATCAGCATGTTGCAATGTGTTAGTCCACTGTGGTTTCACATTTGTGTGAGGTTAGGCAGGACTGCTATTTTTTTTTAAGTCAGGGAGAAAGTTATCTGCTATTTCTGCATAAAATTTAAATAAAGAATCTGCTACTGTACTTGTTATTTTGAGGGTAAGGGATGCCCTCATGTGGTAGAAGTTAAAATTGAAACTCTCCCATTCAGACTTTAAACACAGAGGACTGTAAGCTCTAATTATTTAAGACCTTTCTTGAGTCATAATTTAGGAGAACCTCATATGATAAAAATCCCAGCCTTACCCTGGAATGTCTCAGTGCACACAACTGGGCACGAGAAAGATGGGTGTGTGGTTTGGTTTTGGTTGTCCCAAAATCTTCAGAGGACACCAAAGGATTAGGGCTGGGACTTGGTTTGGTCTGAACTCTGATGTTGCTGCTGTTGTGTCTCACACAGGAGATGTGCAGTTCATAGACTATGAGTACTCTGGGTACAACTACCTGGCTTATGACATTGGAAATCACTTCAATGAGTTTGCAGGTAAGAATTGGATTTTTGAGCTAAAGGTTGACTGGCTTTATAAGAACCCAACTGAGTCATTCTTGAGCGTTTTCTTTTTCTCTGAGCTCAATACATGTTTATAGCTGCCAGCTCATGGTATCAGGATATGTTGATGTCTCATTTTTCAGGCCAGTTCTGCCCTTCCTTTGCAGCTCTGCTAAGCCAGAAATGGGGATGTCCTGAGTACTGGTACAATGAGATAAATAGAGAACCCCCAGCTTTCAGTGTCCTTCTGTGAAGTGACACAGCAGACACAGCTCACTGTAATGAAACACTGTGGATACTGAGAATACTCTGTGGTTCCACAATGCCAAAAGGCAGGATTGTGTGGTTTTTGGATGGTTTTGAATGTATGTGCTAAGTACTCGCCCTCTCCTAAAATGAGAAGTAAAGCTAAGATTGTGTCACAGGAAAAAGATGAGATTTTAGGGAAAAGGGGTTTGTAGATTTGTTTATGAACTAGTTAAAATTTTCTCAGTGAATGCCCATTCCACTTACTCCATAAAGGAGAAATAACCTCTAGTGTGTGCTGTGGTATTTCAGAGCAGGGGGCAGCAGGGGAAATCTGCATTAGGATTAGTGCAGATGGAAAGCACAGTGTGAAATCAGGAGTATTGTGCAACAACTGGTAGATCAATGTTAAGTTTGGATAACTTACAAAAAAAAAAGTCAAGGTATGTACTTGGTAATTTAAGTTGTATAATCGATATTTGAAATATTTGGAATGGAGGTTAAATTGTGTTGCCAAATATATTTGAGAGCTTTTGATTTTTGTCTACACTTGTCAAAATCTGACTACATCAGTAAGAAGACTAAATGCACAGATACATCTTTTTGCCTTTGAAGCACATTTGTGCTTCATTTTTGCTCTCCATCCAATAAAAATCCTGGTAATGAACTACTAATGGCCTTTTTAGACAACATAAGGTTCTAATAGGTTTGTTTTTTCTTTTTTTTTTTTTTTCCCAGGAGTAAATGAGGTAGACTACAGTCTTTATCCTAACAGAAAATTACAGGAACAGTGGCTGAGATCTTACCTTGAGGCCTACAAAGAATATAAAGGATTTGGCACAGAAGTCAGTGAAAAAGAAGTTGAAGTTCTCTATGTCCAAGTCAATCAGTTTGCACTGGTAAGCAACAAACACTTGATTAGAATATATTAAATGCTACAGGGAAGCCTGGTGCTCTGTGGACAAACAAAACTCTTAGTTTGAGTACTGTGGCATGTAAAGGAAACCTTCCATAACAGGTAGAACTTTCCTGTTCTATGAAAACTTGATGCTATGTTGCATGTTAAAAATTCCCTGTAGAATATTTCCAGTGCAAGAGACATTGGAAAGCAAGGAAATGAGTTTTTAGTGAGTTTTGGGCTATTTATTGGTGTGGCAAATTTGAGTTGGCCAGACCTTATGGTGGGTCTGTATTAAACTTGTGTTTGTAATGGTGAGAAGACAGAAGAGCAGGGTACTACTAATACCATCTCTAATACTACTTCATAAAGACTTAGAAACCTTAAAAGCCTCTTCAAAGCAAGGTGACAAAATTCTGTTTGAGTAAAACCAGCCTATTTTTGATTTTTATTTATTTTTTCTTTTGAAGATAATTAGGTCACTCTTGAGTCTTGAAGTACTGCCTTAACTCTGGTTGCCTGCAATGCTTTGGCAATCAGGGTGTTGCTTTCAGATTTCTTTTTTTTCACCTTAGTGGTTTAAATTGTAGCAAAATGCACATGAAGTGAGTCTCCTGGCTCCTCAGCAGTTTGAGAGAGAGGACTGTCCTTGTGAATCTGCTCCCTGTTCCTCCAGTATCTGTGCATTGTAAGGTGTCAGTTTGTTTTTTACAAAACTTGGGATGTAAAAGCTTCACTCTCTTGCTCTTTTCCTTTGAAAGGATGGAAAGTCTAGTCCTGATCTTGTTTTTGCCTAGGAGATGTAATAGGAAATGTTACAGCAAAGGTGCTGCCTCTATTTTGTTTTCTCCTGAAGAAATAATATGCCAAAGTATTTGTAAGAGGACTGAGGCTAAACAAGCCACTTTGGTCTTATTTTAGTCCTCTTTCCTACTGACCCAAGCACACTTTGTTATTGTAATACCCAGTTTTCTGGCAAAAGCTAATGGTTGCAATAAGGGAATAGAGTTCACAGGAAGAAGATTATTAAACAAACCTTTGAAAATAGCAGCTTCTTTGCTGCTATTCTTTTCAAATGTCAGCTGTTACTGTTAAATTCCACTGTGCCATTCATTTAGGAAAAGTTAGAGCTGCAATGAAGGCTGGTGGTCTATTTCAAAATATATAGCATTGTTTAGTCAGTTTTAAAGGATGATAATAGTGATGTTTAAGAGGATAGAGCTGTGTTTAGAGAAGAGCTCAAGCCTTGCCTATAGACCACACATGATGCACAAATACTGTGTGACTCCTGTGTCAGTTTATGTGGGAAGCTTTGTTGAGAGAAAACGTGACCTAAAGTTAATGGGTGCTGATGTAAAATGCTGAACTGCCCCTCTCTGGCAGAGTTATCCAAACCAGAGGTACAAGATTTATGGATTAGTTGCCATTTTAAGATGTTTTTGGGTGCATGTGCATTTGTGTGCCTTCTAAACTCCTGGGCAGGTGTGACATGCAGGTAATTATTGGAAGCAGTTACTTACTGACATTTGGAGTCTGTGACTTGGAACCTGGGTGGTCCAGAAATGTCTTCTACAAGGAGACTGTCGTGGCCATTAAGTGTTGATTTGAAGTATATTAACAATCAAATCATAAAACAAACCATAGTTTCAGTCTGAAAGTGGCCTCCTAATGAAAGTAAGTTTGGAGCAGATGAGAAATTTGTGTAAAGGCTGATGAGTTAAAGGTTTTCTTACAGCATTACATATCAGCTCTTTATGCAAGTCAGCAGTGAAAGTAAGTGTAGTTAGAGAGGAGCAAGGGTGTAATCAAGGATTTAAAAGGAATTTCTTATTTGCACTAGATTTGAATACATATGGAATAATATATATTTAATTAGCAGCAGTGGAGGTGACAGTGGAATTTCTGTGGGTTTTTACATGGTGTGTATAGTTGTACAACAATCTACTTAATAGGTGACCTGTTTTATAAATGAAACGTTATTTTTCTCAAAAATGCCACCTGGAGAGTTAGGAGTCCAATAGCTTTAGTCCTCTGAATGCCAGTATTTTCATCTCTAATACTCCTTACAATCTCCTTGGTAAAGAGATACCAAACAGCTTTACAAAAAGGTTGGGTTTTGGGCATTCTCTTGTAGATAACTTCTTGTTTTAATGTGAGAACATGTCAGCATGTTAGTTTAATTTTTTGCTGATAATTCTTCTCTTTCAGGCTTCCCATTTCTTTTGGGGATTGTGGGCTCTAATTCAAGCCAAATATTCCACCATTGACTTTGATTTTCTAGGGTAAGTGTGCTTGCTATGTACAATCCTGGAATACTGGAGGCTGGAAGGGATCTGTGTGGCCATGTACTCCCAGCTGTCAGAACCTGAGATCTGACTGGCAGGCCTCATCTGTGGGATCATACAATTAAACTCTTCATCTTTCAGAGGAAACAAGACAGTAAAAGCTGTCTGTGCTGCTTGTTGCTGCCAGTTCTTTAAATTAACGTGTGCCCCTGGGTTCCAACACGTGGTGTGAGAAGGCAATGGACGTGATGTTTTGGGGCATCGAGTGGTTTTTGTTGGAGACACAAAGGCTTAAAAGCCAAGTTGGTCAGTGAGGATGGAAAACATACATTTCCAGCTGCACGAGTCAAAGAAATGGGGTTCTTGTAGTAAACAAGCTCTTCTGTATTGATGGCTTGGAGTGTTGGTCCTGGGCATCTTGACTCTGGTTTTAGAGTCTGTGTGGCAGCAGTGGGTGTTAAGTCCTGTCTCCTGAGGTGCTGTCCTGTTCCAGCTACATATGTGCCTTAATGGTCTTTCAGGGCAGCAAGCAGAGGAGTTAATTTCTCCACTGGGGCCTGGCTGAGGTGACAAAATGAATCATTTTGCCTGGTAAAAGCTGCCACTTGAGGAAGTTTTGCCCCGAGCTTTGCTGTGCTCGGCGTTGTTTTGTCACCGGGATTTGGGGCTCTGCTGCGGCGGTACCCGCTGTCACCGCGAGAGGGCGCCACACGCCGAGAGAAAATACACCCCCAAACTGGTCCCTTTGGAACAAAACTCCATCCCTGGAATAATCCAGGGATTGTCACGGTGTGGGATGTGGCTGTGAGCTGTCAGCCCATCCCACCTGTGATGAGAATATCAGTGCTCTGGTCTTAATTTCTCTTTGGCAGCTGCTGAGGGTCAAGGTTGGGAATGGGGCAAGTCAGCCCATCCCAGCTGTGGTGAGGAAGTACCAGAATATCAGTGCTCTGGTCTTAATTTCTCTTTGGCAGCTGCTGAGGGTCAAGGTTGGGAATGGGGCACTCTGGACTTTTGCTTAGTCCTGCTTAGCCTTTGTGTTGCCTGCTCTTAACTTGGCATCTCTCTCTTCCTCTGACTAGATATGCAATTGTTCGCTTTAACCAGTATTTCAAAATGAAACTGGAGGTCATGACATTAACTCTTCCTGAGTAATGAAGAGGAGGACACTTCCCAAGTGGATGGACAACCCCTGAATCTTTTCTCCCAACAGATACTGGAAAAAAAAGCTAAACATTTGTTGAAGTGCTGTAATGCTCACTTGGTGGTTCTTGCTTTATAAATAATGCCTCTAAACAGTCCTTCAATGTTAAATTTAATATGAAGAGCATACGTACTGCTGTTGATATAAAATGGATTAGAAACTTGCTAAATCTATAAAAAGTTGTAGAAATGGCATTTTAATCCTTCTTTGTAATTTAACATATGTTGTATGTGAATTATTTATTATAAGTTTAACATGATTCCATTGCTGCTTTCATCAGTTTTTGTTAGAAGTTGTGTGCAGACAGTGAAGTTGTTCCAAAGGATTCATTTAATGACTTATTTTATTGAAGTTGCATTTACCTTTTATTTTATTGAAGTTGCTGAAGAATGACATGTCAGAAAATATTACCCTTTTTTAAGTTGTGTCAGAGCAAAATGAGTGACAACAGACTTGTGAGATCTCCAGTGTAACTAGGGAGAAGGGTTAGGATGATCTTTATTTTTACTACTCTTTTTTTTTTTAAAGAAAAAGATAGCTTTCCATATGATGGTACTTTTCTTTTGCACAAGAATCAATCAGCTTGCTAAGATGATAATTGATGTTTTGATTTTTCCTTATTAAGATGTAGAAATGTGAAAGTTCTGTGGCCACAAGGCTCTCTGGTATGTACCATCTTCAACTTCTGTGGGAAAGCTGCTTGTTTATTAAGTGTACTCTTACAAGAAAAAGACCACTGTTCCAGATCCATATTCCTTTTTGAGACTTGATTTTGAATTTGAACACTACTCTGGTGTCTGATGTGCTTCAGTAGGAACTGGAGATGGGTGAGCAGAGATCCTGTTGCACTGGGGAGCAAGACACAGGTTTACAATTGATATATTATTGACATCTTTCTGCTTGTCATCTTCTAACCTTGGATTCCAAGTCTTAAATGCCTCGTCCTGTAGTTGTGCAGATTTTGGTGTGTCTGGTGGTTCTTTATTTTTGTTTTTTTTTTGTTTGTTTCTGTCAGCAAATTGCTTTTCAAAGTCTGCAGTTTGAAGGACAGGATGGAAAAGTGTATGACTTGAACAACGAGGCTTTGATCATCACACACACTTTATTTCTTAAAGCTATTATACCAAGAATGGTCTGGATTTACAAAATGTGAATTGAAAAAAGAAAATGTTTACTTCATGGAGCAATGTATAAGTTTGTGTGGAAAAGAGGCTTTAACTCTGAAACGGGGGTGGTGGGGTGGGGGAGAAGGAGAGGGGAAGAGACCCACAACAGAGAAAAACTGAAGCTCAACAAGTCAGTGTGGAGCTGGGCAGGCATGTACTCAACTCTGATACTCTGAAAAACTTTGCACTTTGGTCACACAAGTGCCCACATGTACAAAGTGTGTGCGTGTGCAAGGACACGTGCAAACACAAACTTACCTGCAGAGTAAATATTATGGGGAGTCTGTTGTGCAGACTCCAGCAAAGATATTTATTCAAAATTTGCTTTATAGCACACTGCAGTGTGTGTATAATGTGTGCACACATATATGCATATGTGCTTTACAAAAGCTTGGATTGATTCAGGACAAAGGAAATTCATGTGAATGAAAAATTTTCACCTTTAAAGACCATTTTGAATGGCATTCTGTTATTTTACAAAAGCACAGTTTAGGATTTTTTTCCCTCTTGTTTATATTCATCTCTGAATGTTTCTGTTTTTTTTTTTATTTTCTTCAGTCAAAACCTTAAAAATTCTTATACAAATGGCAGAACTGAGATTTTTTTGTAACTTGAAATGAGGTAACCATTTTCATTAGCTGGAGGCTACTATACTGGACAAACTTTCTTCGTAGTTGAAACAAATAGCTAAAATAGAGATTTCTAATTTACTTTGTAGCAATTATCAAGGATGTTGCTAGAGCTCATGAAGGCACTGTAGACCTTCATCTTCTGTACTTTCTCCCTGTGGACATTATTGACATATGATGAATAATACCTTGCTGTCGTGTATTTCCTTTAAGTTCAGCAAGATGTGCTTGGAAGTAAGGTTGCTAAAGGTTTTTGAACTCTTTTATTACTGTTTCCTTCCAAGCAGTGGCTTTATTTCTGACAGAGTTGCTTTGTGTGTGTGAAATATTTGACAGAAGGCTGTGAAGTTCGCTCGGTCTTGGGAAATCCAACACTTGGCAGATCCTGAGTTTCCCAATGGCTGGCAAAACACATTCCCTTTTCAGGTACCAGTACTGCTCACATTTGGAGTGAGTGCAGTTTTTGTCAGCAGCAGTTTTGTTTGTCTAGCTCAAGTAGCAATAACTGCAGCAGTGCAAGTTTGCTCCTGCAGAACCAAAGCTTTTCCCGAGTGCAGCTCCATCTCATCCTTGACAAGCTCCACTGAATCCTGTAAAAGCACTTTGAAGCAGGTAGTAAATAAATACTCCAAGCTTTTCCTGAGCCACTTTGAAGAAGCACAAGGACTGTCACAGGTTACAGTGGTTGACTTTGCAGTGCTGGTAGAAGATTTAATTTTGCACTTCGGAATTAATTTTTCACACTTAAACGCTGCTTGCTTTTGAGACAAGTGCAGATGAAACCAATTTGTCATCAGTTCTGAGGAAATACTGTAAAACATCTCCCAGAGTGAAATGCCAGTTACCTTGAGCCTTGTTCCACATCCAGTTGGGCCAGTCAGTAGCACTTGGATATTCTTTCTTGCTGGGGAATATCTGCTGGTGCATTAAGTTGGAAGCAGTAGTTTGCAATGGCATTGCAGATGCTGCAGGTAGCCTGAAACTGTGACTACAGGACATTCTGAATGTAAGTTAGGTGCTAGAGAACATGTACTTGATTCAATTAATTTATCTCAGTCTCTGTAATAGCAACATGAAGGTATTTGAAGGAGGACAAAAAATGACTGAGCTCTAGAAACATCCTGTAGTAGTTTTGACTGTGACTTGCCAAGAAATACTCTGTTGCCTTTATGTTAAGCTAAGGGCACGAATGCCAAAATTAATAATTCTTGCTGTAGTTAAGCCTATATTGTAAATATAAAGAGGATTATTAGTAATGGCATTCTTGCAGAAATAGCATCAAGTCAATAGACCGTAGTGGCCTGGTTGCTTTTGTAAAGCAGAATAGTGTGAATTTTTTTCTTCTCATTTCTACAGTCAGATCTGGCTAATCCAGGCCTAATTTCACAGGTCACCCAAACACTAAAGATTTCTGAATGGTAACTAGTCCCCTGTCACCTAATTTTAAATACCTTCATTTACACTCGTTAATTTGCATTTTAAAAGGAAGTACCAAATTTGCATTAACCAGGTCTGACTGTACTTGTATATACAACAGTGTAAATAACCATTTGTAAATTAGTGTGAATTGTACTGTATCTTGCATTTATGGACTTGTGTATTGCATTGTATTCTTTCCTATTTTGTAGAAATTTTGATGTAAAGAAGAAATCCAACTCTGTGTGCTGACTTCTTTTGTTAAATTGACCTGTAACAGAGCATACTAGTTTTATGTTAAGGTATCCATTTATAGCCTTGGGCATCCAGTGTATTTTTCCCCCCATTAGCTTTTTTGACAACTTGCTCTTGGGAATGATTCTGGGAATAAAGGAATTTATGCAGTACTTAGATTAAGAGAAGAATCTGTTCTAATAATAGGGCAAACCATGCATCAGAGGTACTTGTAGTACCTGTGGGACAGGGAAAGCTGTTGGAGTTGCTTACTTAAACTTCCAAAAAATTTCCTATATGTTCTTGAGTGCTGGTGACTTCAAAACATGAGTGTTGGATTGAAGCATCCCTTGTGTTCCACAGGGAACTCGTGGGAGGAATCCCCCACCTCAGTGTTTTGGTGGATAGAGCCTTACAATAGGATTAGTTGCTCACTTGTAAATGCTTATCCTGAGTGCCCAAATCACTGAAATAGTTCTGCCAGCCAGTTTTCCTCAGTGCTAGAACTATTGGTACTCCCTTTTTGAGGTGTTTTCCCTGTGTGCCATTCCCCCTGGTCCCTGTGCCCACACCCCTGCTTCATTAGGGGCAGCATAAAACTTCCTGTTCATACTTAGCCAGCACTCTTTTCTTTTTGGACTAAAATTGCATTCTGTTTTTGTCAGTATTGAACTTATTACTGGAATTTTTTTGGTGTAGGAAGTCCCTTTCTGAAGAGGCTTTTACTTGGAAAATAGACATAATGAAGCACAGCTTTTTCCCTGGTTTTCATCACTGTTGCCTTTCACTGTATGTTTTGAACTCCACAGTGTCCTTCAAGCTGTTAGTTTATTCATCTCACTGGTGTTTAATAACTGCTGGAAAATCCCTTGCAAATGTCATTATCCATCTGACAAATTGATTTTGATGGTTTGTACAACCTGTCAGCCTTACCCGTGTTTATCAGTAGTGACACTTCACATTACCAGGGTCCTGGGAAGTGAGTTTGTCCAAGAACTACTAGTCAAGAGGAGGTAAATGTAAGTAAAAGGAAATAATTCATGTGGAAACTCGAGTTTAAGCTTTTGGTGTAGCAAGTTATTGGATATTCTGGTTTACTTGCATGGTTTAAGGACGAGCAAATTTGTAAAGGATAAAATTTCTCTTCAAAATAAAGTTGAGATTTTTTTTTAAAGCATTAGGTAGCTAACAGAAGCTTACAAAATACTGTTTTGTTACTGTTACCAAAAGAAATCTTAAATTTGGCTAACTTTTTGATGAAATAAAGCTTTGTTCTAAACCCCAGTGGAGCCGTGCTTGGAGCTGTCCTTGCTGAAATTTGCAGGGGAGGTTCACCACATCTAACCTGGCTGTGTGTCCTTTGGATTACTGGTTTGTGTTCATTCCTGGGTTCTGAGGTGTGCTGGATTTGGAAACCATCTCCTGCCATCTTCCACACCAGACAGGTTGTAATCACAGAGCAGAAAGCAGTTTGGTCAAACCTCGAGGTAAATGCAAGGCTGATGTGGGAAAGTCTTGCAGCTGATTTTTTCCCCCTCCTTTTTGTGACTCTGGGTGGCAAGGTGATTTTTTTGGAATAGTTGGGAAAGATATGAAAAGCCTTTGGTCTTGTGCAGGTAGGTGTTCTGTTAACCCAACATGGCTTTTAAGAAAAGGGCTCCCAGCAGTGAGAAAACACATCAAACCAGATGGATTAAACCAGATTTTGGGACTTGGAGACCTTGAATGGGAAGGAAAATGTGTGTGACACATTTGCACAGACCAGTTGTATGAAGGTGCCCCATCCCAGTGATGTGAGACATTGGAAAAGGCATCGTTGGTGTGTTGGTTTTTTTTTTCTAATTTGTAGAGATTGTGTGATTAGAAAAGCAGTCACCTGGGGGGTAGAGGGAAGAAATGGTTCAAAAGATCATTAAAAACCCCTCCAAACTGTAGTTGGTTGGTTGACAACACTTTGTGTGTTGAGCTTTTCTGTGTATGTAATAGTGTAGGTGGTGCTCTGCACCAAATTCTTTAATAAAGGGTTTTTTTATTACTGAAATGTCAGAAAATTGACTGCAGTGGCCCTGAAGCCCAATAGGATCTTAGATGGCCAGACTTCACCAGATGACCAAATTTCTGGCTCAAGGTTTTGTGCTCGCTGTTTCTGCAGCCTTCTAACATTGTTGAGCTGCTGGTGTGGAATTAAATTCATAATTTCATAATTCTTATGTTTGGTTTGATGTTTACAAAGAGATGGCACAGAGGGAAATCTTGATAAAAATGAGAAGTTGTGTGAACATTTAGAAAGCAAAAAAGTTACTTGAAATCTAGTGAACTTTGACAATAATGCTGAAATAACTTCAGGTCCTGCACCAGCCTTTTTTTGTGGCATTTTTCTCTTTAAGTGTTTTTTTTTTCCCCTGCAGAGGGACCCATGCAAAACACAAGATGAAAGAGAAACATGAAATATATTGTATAAAATACCATAAAATACATTGTGAACTGGAAAACAAAAAGATGTTTCGAAGTTTTTGGTAGTAGTAATTCTTAAGTGTTATCAAAAAATAAGTGTCCAGTCTTCAGTGTGTGAGAGATTCCTTTTTTTGTTGCAAGTTTCCATTGAACATTTTGTATCTGGGATGCAATCTGTGGTAGTTAATGCTGCTGCTTTGTACACAAGTGCTTTGAATAGTCTCAGCACCAAGAATGTATCCAATCTTTCTTAAATATGACTTCAAGTTAGTCCTGGATTCTGTCTCAGCCTCTGAACCCAAGTATCCAAACCCCTTGAAACACTTGCAGACACAGGGCCACAGCATATTAGGTATATATTCAATTTTGTGTGATTTTTTTTCGTTACTGCATATTTTTCAGTGTTCTTTTAAACACGAGTCCACTTGTGTCCTGTGAATAAACTAAGTTCAATTTATAAAAGAGCCTTTGTCATCTTCTAGCACTGTCATCCCCCAAGAATGTCCCCATGACCCTCTTTGTGTGTCGTGGAGTTTAGGTGCATCATTTATCCATTGGAGTGACTTGTATTTCTTTTGAACTAAATGTGATTGAAGCTCTTCTAAGGCCTTCTACCACTGATGAAATGAAGTAATGTACCTTTCAAAGAGATTTATATTGTGTAAATAATTTCAAACTGCAACAATAAAGTTTGTTTCTAACTGCACCGTTTGCATATATTGGGATGATTTTGCTTTCCCCAGGTTTGAAAACTCTTGATTTGGAATACTTCAGAGTTCTTAAAGGCTTTTGACTTGTGTTCAAGTGTGCAACTCTTTGGGATTAACAACCCAGCTACAAATAAATACTTGGGGTGGGTATTTGGCTGTACAAAGTTAACTCTTAGCAGTTTTGCATTTTAAATAGGCCTGGTCATTGACCACTGAAATGTAACGTGTGGGAGGCAGGGATGAGATGGAATGTGGGTGTCAGGAGGGATCAGATGAGGGATCAGGAGGGAAGCCTGCACATTTTGGGCTGCTCTGGAGTTCTGCCCCGTGAAGGCTGTGTTAACTCTTGGGGCACCATTTCACAGGCTGAGCCATGGTGCTGAAGTTGGGCTCTGCATCCAGTGGCACAGGATCACATATTTGCTTGGGCATCACCTGGGATGTGTTCCAAGCCAGGTTGGATGGGGCTTGGAGCAACCAGGTGCAGTGGAAGGTGTCCCTGCCTCTGGCAGGGGGGTTGGAATGAGATGATCTTTAAGGTCCCTTCCAACCTAAACCATTCTCTGGTCCTGTGTTTTCATGTACATCAACAGATTTCTTTCTCCCTTTTGGTTGTGCACCCAAAGAAAATGGTTTCACCCAAAGTATCGATTTTACCTGGGTTTCAGTTCCCCCCTGCAATTGCCTGTGGTGGATTTATTGAGGAAAACATTTCTTGGGCCCAAACCTTGATTCCACCGTGTGCCTGCCAGCCTGAAAATGGCCATTTCCTGCATACACTGAATACCAACTGGGGTGGGTTTTCTCTACTGGAGTTGATTAGGTAGCAGTTTGTGCATATCAAGTAAGGGACACATAGAACAAGCAAGTTCTGTAGGAGGCTTGAGCCCTGTTCATCTTGGCTTGAGTAGGTTTCTTATGTATATAACAATTCCTTCTTAATGTGCACCTTTCTGGAAGTGGTCACAGAGCAATGCTCTGTTTGCACACAATTCTCCAACAGCCCAAGGTTTGCTGGCTCTCACTGACCCAAACAAATGCCCTGTTCCACTGGGTTTTTTGCTGCTGAACTACAGCTACTGCTGCAGGATGGGTGAGTTCAGAGTTGTTTTTTGGTTTAAAAATACTCAGACTATGACTGGATGTCTAGGGTTGCTCATCCCTACTGAATTCCAAGAGATGGTGTTTCTCTGGCATCCACTGTCCAAATCCTCCAAACTTTCCCCAAGTTGTAGCTAGTTGTTGTTTGCTGTTGTAATTGCAGTGAAAAGGAACTCATGAACTAATGCAAAGGAGCATGGAATCTTTCTTTTCTTCCCCATGTAAAAATCCTTCGTTCACAGCTGGGCCAGAAAATGCAGAGCGACCTCTCACTGAGTTAGAAGTTATCCATGGGAAATAATGAAGAGGTTTTTATGAGGGCACCCTAGAAAATACAATCCTGAACAGGTTATTAATTTTTTTGAGATGAAAAAGCAAACTGTAGACTCAAAACAGGGGTAAAAAAGTGACATGTGTGGTAGAGTCCAATACGTCATGTTTTTAATTGTGAACTATACAAAGTGTGCATTTCTAGGAGTTTCCCTGAGTGAATTCAAAATAGCACATTTCACTTTAATAACAACAGAAAGCTGTATTGGGTTATATAGGAAGTATATAGGATTATGGATTAAGCGATACATTAAATGAATCTATAATGTTAATAGATCTATTAAGTATATCTACATATGTTTCTTTCCCATTCTTTGTTAATATTCCCTACAACTAATTTGCAGTTCACCCTCACCCTGGTCTCGTGCCTTGCTATTTCAAATAAAGCTTTTTTAAAGCTTTATTAAGTTCAGGTTAATTATTAAGATTTTTTAATTTTTAGGAGCGTGAAAGGAACAATACATAAAATTATTCAAACATTAGCACTCACTCAAGAGGCCAAAGGTGGTGTTTGCTTGAAATTACTTTCTGGCTGATCGAGGCAAGTCAGAAGCATGACTCTTACTTTTCATCCTTATTTTCTGTGGATACCTCTGTTTCCCTGGGAAATAGAGTGGGATGACACTCCAGCACTTACCCGCAGGTGGCAATGGAGCTGCAGGCTGGGTCTTATTGTTGAAGAAGCTTTTTCAAGAAGGCTTATTTTGTAGTGCAGCGTGTCATACAGTGAGTTAAACAGGAAAAAGGGTATTCTTTTATCTCTCAATGAGTTGTAGCCAAGATCTGTAATTGCCTCGCTCTTAATGTTGCGTAACTGTTAGCAAGACTCAAGCCAAGCATTAATGAATTTCATCAGGACTTCATTTTTTAATGAGCATCATTAATCGTTAGTCATGCGTGCTGCAACCTACACTTGTCTAAAGTGGGGTTTGCCAATCGTGGTGCACTGTAAAAACAGCAGCACGTCCTCCCCAGACTTTATCAGGGAACAACAAGACAACAAGACAAGACTGTGGGGAGACTGAGAGACAAAAAAACCATTTATTTGACCTTTTAAGTACTTCAGATGCTCTCGGAAAGTTGGTCTGAAGCTTCAGCTTATGAGCAGCTGCTGCCCCACTTTTCCCTGGGCTGTGATAACATTGTGAGAGCTCTTGAGTCTCTCCAAGCCACTGGGTTGATCCAGCCTCTTCAGAGGGACCCTCTGGGCTCCTTTGGCTCTTGTTACAAAACTCAGTGAAGATTTTAAGGTAAAACTTATTTTCAAGCTTGGAAAAACAATGACTGGCTAGTTTTACTCCTTTGGGTTGTGCAGCAGGAGGTGTTTAAAAGCTACAGAAAGAGTTCCTGGCTGTCCTGGCACGCTTGGCCAGATTTAGCAATTCTGGTAATTAGTGGCAATATTTAATCTGTACTGAACTGTCTCGTTTGTAGTTCCTCTGTATAAAGCAAAAGTAACTTGCACAGCTCCCCATGCAGGTGTCAGACTGGTAGAGCTTTCCAAGAAACTCAAGTTTTTCCCTGCTGTGTGTACTAGGGATGCAAGAAGGCTCCCAACGTGTCCCAGGCAACCAGGGACAGGAGAAGAAGACGTGGCCTCAGTCTGTGCCAGGGGAGGTTCAGGTTGGACATCAGGAAGAATTTCTTTGCTGGAAGGGTTGTCAGGCATTGGAAGGGGCTGCCCAGGGAGGTGGTGGAGTCACCATCCCTGGGCACTGGTTTAGTGCCATGGTTAATTGAAAAATGTTCTGTCAAAGCTTGGGCTCGATGGTCTTGGAGGTGTTTTCCAACCTTAATGATTCTGACCCAAATGGTGCAGCCTCTCCTTGCAAGTGGTACCAAGATTTCAGAAACAGATTAAAACAGATGAAAGGATCAAATGGCATCTAATAATATTGCACAACAATGAAAACTGGTTCTCTGTCTCTCAAACAATAGACCAAGAAAATGTTTTGCCCCAGTCTTAGCATATATGAATAGTGTTTGTGGTTCATTGTCATCTAAGGTGGTGGTGTACAGGGGGAAGAGTAAAATCATGGGATCACAGAATCCCTGAGGTTGGAAAAGGCCTCCAAGATCATCAAGTCCAGCATTTTAACTGATCACCAACTTGTCAATTAAACCAGAGCACTAAGTGCCTCGTCTAGTCATTTCTTGATGTATAAGGGATATTTATATTTTCAAATAAGTGATCTTCATTTGCAGAAATCAGAAAGAAGAGTGTGTTTCTCTGATGGAAACACAGTGTCACAGAGGAGAAACAGAGGAGAAAGATAAGGAAAGGATTTTGGGAAAGAGAATGGGAAAAAAAGTGAATAATGAAAAGGTGTACTGATATGGGAGACAGTGAAGGGCTTAAAAATGGGGACATGAAATAAAAGGGAGCAGCCAAGATGAGAAAGAGAAGATACTGAATAGTGGCAAGATTAAATCAGAGGTTTGCTCCACATAATCAGTTGGCAACTGAGAAAAAAAAGATGACCTCCTTATAAAAGTGTCATAGTTAATTACATTTATTGTTTCTCTGGCATATGTTATCAAAAGTAGTAGCAATTTTTTATGGTTTTGTTTGGTGGGTTTTTTTTAATTGGAGATTCAACGGTGTTCAGGGCCACTCTCTACAGTGTCCCAAAACCAGACCTGCTTCCAAGTTCTGAGCTTCATGACTCTGAGCCAATATGAATCTGGAGATCTGTAACCAACCTTTCCCGAGCCCAGATGATAATGCAAAAGTTTGAGACAACAGAAGGGCAAAACTGACCTTATAGGTCACCTCAAATAAAACAAGAATATCTGGGATAAAAAGGTTTCTTTCAATTTTCAGCTGGTGTGGACTGGTTTGTGCAGGTTGGTATCATTGCTGAACTCCTTTCAGCTTAATTTCTGTGGCTAAAATGGGCAAAACCTGCTGCAGTTGGGTTTGTGTTGTGGGTCAGGAAAGCCCAGATCTTTTGGAGTTGCTGGTTCACATCAGTTCTGGGAGGGGCTGGGTCTGTGTGGGGAGAGCTGTAAATGCTCTTATTTGGTGTAACCTGGTGCTCAGCAAGAGGCCACAGGAGGTGGCTGAGAAATTCAGTTCAAAGTGATAATGACTTGGGGAGATGGAGGCACCTGAGACCTTTATGCCAAGTTTTTTCAGCCCTGTCATTCAGGACCCTCATTTCCAGCTGCTTCACTTGAGAACATCAGGAACCTCTAGGTGGAGGATTATTTGGAGTGGCAAAAATGAGTGGTACTTTAAACTTTGCCACTGAGTAGTTTTGCTGTTAAAACAAGGAAATCCCTTTCTTGAGATGTAATTCTGTGTAACAAATGTAACACAGAAAATTAATACAAGCGATGTAAACATACCTCTAAATATATTAAATATTATTAAACTTCTAAATATTGAATATAATTCTGTACTATACACTATTACTAAGCCTTATACATTTTGTATAATTATGTGTATTATAATGACATTCAATTAAATAAATTCCTTAAGAGCCATCCTACTCTAGAAGCAAAACAATCAAAGATTTCTAACCCTGAAAAGCATGATTAGATTTTGAAAACTGAAAATGCCAGAAGCTAATACACAATTTTTCACCATAGTATCAATTACTAGACTTAGTTGTGAACAATGTTCTAGTAAAAACCTCAGTCCTAACTGGTATCTATCATTTGTACACTAAAGAGAGTAAAAGAAACCAGCTGCCTGGCAAATATAATTCCCTTGCCATGGGAAATGATCTGAAATTGCAAAGTGTTATCTTACTGTCACATTGTTCTGCAAAGAAACACAGGGGATACAATAAATCCATTCCTTCAAATAATACAATATTTTATTGAAATAGATAATATTCAAGTCATGGATGGCAAAGAATATCTGAGTTGTACTTCATAACTGTTGGCTATATTTTTTTTAAATAGAGCAGTAGAAGAACAAACATTATTTATGTTACAAATGAGGTGATACCCAAAGCTGGTTTGCTTCTTTCTTTGTGTGTAAATACACACACAGGAGGAAAGAGAAAGTCCTCTGCCCAAGGACCTTACAATAGAAATAAAGGTCAGATTCCCATTTTACATGTAAAAAAGAACATAATAGAAATATAAATTACAAACCTAGCCTCACACAATGAGTTTTGTAACATGAACAGGAATTAAACACAGATATTATATTGATTAAACTTCTCATTTCTTTCCTGAGGAAACAGTGCTCACTGACAATGAAATGTTCTGTTTGCTGAAAATTCCCTGAGATCCTGGGCAATGCCAGAAGCACCAAGGAATAGGGAAGGAAAGCAGGAATCTGTTGCACCTGCATCAGTCTCCCTGGCACCAGTGATTCTAGATCAGCTGCCTCCTTGTGCCTCTCAAGTGAGGGCTAAAAGCTCAGTCTCATCAGATTTAGTACCAGCATTTCAAGAGGTAAAACTGCTGTTGTGAAATGATGTCCAGGACTGTATTTCCTAAACATCCCCCTTCAACAACTGGTGACAACAGTGATGATAAATTCCTGATTTTCAGTATAATTTGATTCAATTACAGAGTCCTGGCTACCTTCAGGCTACTTACCAAGTGCAAATAGTTAATGTGTGGATTCACATAGATTGTAAATGTGGTGGATATTAAAAAAAACACTTACTCTGATCTTTTCTGTAATTCAGGTCATATAATTTTTTCCCCACTTCTGCTGGGCTGAACCAAACCAACTTCTGCCTTCAGAGAAGCATCTGATTTTGATTTAAAGACAGCCTGAAATGGTGAGTTCACTGCTCTGACAGATACTACCTTCTTCTGATGGTGAGTCTGACTGACCATAGGAAGTTGCTCCATTTTTCCTCTGAATTTGTCTGCCCTAAATTCCTTTTTGTAACTCTCTCTCCTTTCTGACACACAAAACAACAAAGCACACACACGTGGCTCATCCTTTCCTCAGGGAATTTTTCCACATTTACAGTTTTATGCTGCTGATCCCAGAGCAGGACACCACCTTCATTGGGTCCCTCTCAGCATCCTGCTTGTTTCTCCTCTGCTTTTATTTCATTTACTGATTCCAACTCCTCCATCCTCTGCTGTCTCAGAGTTGCCAGCAGGCAGAAAAATTGGCATTGCTGTTTGTGGGGGTGAGGTCTGGATTGTCCTGACTTGAAATGCCCAATGTTTTTTGGGTCCCTGGTCTCCCAAGGTGATTCCCCTCTAACTGTGATGGCTCTCACCACTCTGCCAAAGTCCTTCTTGCCTAGAAATTTTGCAGAAATGTTTTTGTATTCATTTCAGGATCACAGATGGTAATATTGAATATTACTCAGTGGTCCATAAACTGATCCCTTTCACCATATATTTGAAGCACAGTAATAATTCACCAGTGACAACTATTTTTTGAGCTCTGTGAGTTAGCCAGTTTTTAATTAGAGCTCAGTGAAACAATTCTTCTGTAAAAAAGGATTCTGTTTGTCAAAAGCCAAATGTTTTACAAGAATGTGTCAATTCTGACAAATATTTTTAACGAGAAAAAGTCAAAACATTTCATTTTTACTTTCTCAATTTATTTTAATAATATCAAAACATTTTGTTTTGATATAAGATAAAGTTGTTTTGACTTTATCATGTTTTCATTTCATTTTCTTTCTATATTAAAGTATCTTTAACATGCTTTATATTAAATATGGCACCTAACACATCATATTTAACACGAGAAGCTCAAATGAGATGGATAAACATTATTCAAATGAATTATTAGAAATATGTTCATTGTTCTAAATCAAATTGAAGGCAATTTTTAATCCATTGCCGATTCTGAAGTCACAAACTTTTGCTCTGATCTGGAAACCTTATCAGCCCTCTCTAGTCCCTGAATTTTCTGCAAGCTAAGTTTGCAGTCTTGATCCATTTAACATCCCCTCTAAATGATAGGCAGTAACAGTGGTTTAGTTACAATGGTAGTAACACTGCTCCACCTACTAAAGTAGCTCATCTTGTCACTTTCTAAATGGAAAATTATGTATTTTAAAGGTTTTTTTTTTTAAAAACCTTTTAGCTATGCAAGCTGTCTTCTTACAGCTCTTCATGTGGGTGTTGCAGATGTGCTCCCACATGTTACAAACACTACACAAGTCACCACACACCAGATGTTGCAAAACTGGGCCCATTTCCATGAAACACAGCAGTAAAAGTGAGGTGCTCTCGTCCAGATCTCCTGGCAAATGCATGAGCAATGTGCAGCAAAGGGCAGACCTGTGCTGCTCACCCTCTCCCACCATCAGGAGCCACAAGTTTTTGGAGACCCACAGTTGTGATGTAGCTCCAAGCCTGGACAGGAACAGCCTGATCCCCAAAATCAGCTTCTGAGAGCACTGGATTTTTTGGCTCAGCCTGTGGTGTGGCCGTGGGCCCCAAGGAGCTGGACTGGCACCCAAAATGAGACCCAAAATGTGCTTTGGGCAGCAGCCCAGGCCTGGGCTGAGCTGTAGGTGTTGGTCCTGGCCACTGAAACATGAATCACTGCAGGGGGACAAGGTCAGGTATCCAGGGATGGGGAGCTGGGCAATAAGAGAATGGTTTATCCAAGAGTGACTTTTCCGAGCTCTTCATGGCTGGAGTGGAAGAGAAGAAGCAAAAAGAGATAATAAATTGAATGGCTGAGAGAAGAAGTTTGAGTGGAAGGAAAAAAACAGGAAAGAGATGAAAGATGGGGGCATCAAGAAAAATTTAAAAAAGAGACAGAAAAAAGTCATGTGCAAAGCAAAATTTAAGCAAGTTTTAGCATTTTCCTTTGCAAGTAAATAATTAATCTGAGACTTATCAAAGAAGAGGAGAAATCTACAGTGCACCTGACTATCAAGTAGGTTTATGTAAGTCCAGGTGCAGCCCTTGGGCTTCTGGAGAGGTGTTTGTGTGGCAAGGACCACGATAAACTTGTGTTTGTCAGTCCATCTCTCAGCTCTTCCCTTTGTGTCTCCATTTGGGGCATAACAAAATGAAGCTGGTCTGGATGAAACTGGTAGTAACGTTCCAAAATGTTCTTTAATTTTTCCAGGTTTCAAAATTAGACATGGGTAATGAAATTGTGGGCCAAAGACATCTCTGGCAGAAATTCCTGTTGTGACTCCACATTGCTCAGGTCAGGAAGAGGGATCTCATTTTCAACAAAAGTCCTGTGGAAAGGAGTGGAGTTACTCATGTATTGAAGTGGATAATATTCCTCCTGATGTTTATTTTGTAGAATATCTAAGTTTGCCAAGTGAAGCCTCTGGTAAAGTAGGTAGCAATAGCTAGAATGGGGCTGATGGTGTGTCTTGGTCCATCATCCCAGTGCTTCACTGCACACCCAGCACGGGCAGGACACAAATACTGAAGTGCCACTGACACCTCAAAGCACCTCACCCATCTCAATATCTCTGTGTGTGTGTCTAAGAAACAAGTGAAAGACTTTCAAATCAAAAAGGATGCTAAAATCTGTGAGCTTCCTTTGTTAAGTTAAATAGCCTTTATAATTTTGCAGTTCCTATGTGGGTAAAGCAAGGCACAGAAGAGAAGTGATTTGCCAAAGCCAACTGCACGAAGGATTACAAATTAAAAGACAAATTCCTGCACAACAGGGAGCCTTTGGCAAAACTCCAGATGGTGTTGGGCAGCCTGACATCCTCTCACAGCCCTCCCTCTCCTTTGGATGTCTTCCCTCCCCATAGAGCTAAGAGAGCACAATAGTTTTTATAAGGAAAGGCCAGGTCTTCAGCTTGTGTTCAGCCCCCAAGCTGCAGGGAAATCCCTGGAGATTGGCAGCTTCATTCCAGCTGAAGCTCCAAGACCTGTCATTTCAGCCCCAGTGCTCTGGGCTCCTTGGAGGCCAGGGCTGCTGGTTGGGAGCCTGAGCAGAGCAGATGAGCAGAAGCAAAAAAAGGGGATTTGCACTGTTCTCCCATTCCATTACTGGCTCCATTTACACCAGCACAGTATCCTCACCCAAACAACACGCTGGAGTCCTGTCAGCCAATTTAAAAATAGACCTGCAGGCACAATCCTGCCTTTTCCTGCAGTTTCTGGCTAGCATGTAGGTGATTCTTTTCAGCTTCTCTCTCTCCCCATCTTTTCTCTTTTGCTCCCCTCCTGCTGTCCCTGCTACAACCTGGATGAGTATGTGCCCATGCACAAATGAATTACCCTGTTGTTGAGTCCACACAGGGCAGTGACATCCCAATCTGAACCTGTCCCCACACAGCCTGTCAGGCACAGTCAGTGCCCAAGGAGCCCCAGCCACCTCTTTGTCTCCCACTACACATTATAAGGAATGGCTGGAAAAAGTGAGCTTTAAGCCTCTTAAGGAATAACTTTCTTTCCACTTCAGGCCCTACTGCTGTGGAGAAGCACAGTGAGGGCACAGGAGGCAGTCCAAGACCTGCCTTTCTGGTGGAAATGGCATTTTAAATGATCATGTGGAGTGAGGAATTGGGTGAATTCCTCTTGCAGAGGAGCTGAAGGCATCTGCTCCCTAATAAATGTGTGAAGGAGGCAGTCGCTCGTGTCGAGCTGTGGTGGAAGAGAACTCGCTTTAAAACCAGTGAGTCATAAATAAACTTCAAGTGAAGCCTTTTCATCCTCAGTCCAGGCTGGAGGGTGAGCAGGTAGAGAGCAGTCCTGCCAAAAAGGAGGGGGGGCGCTGGTGGGTGAGAGGCTGCCAGAAATGAAGTGTCCTGGGCTGCATCCAAAGTGTGGGCAGGGGGGATTCTGTCCCTCTGCCCTGGTGAGACCTGCAGAGCTGCTCCAGTTCTGGGATCCAGCACAGGGAAAGGCATGGATTTGGTGGAGTGAGTCCAGAGGAGGCCACAAAGGTGATCAGAGGGATGGGGCAACTCTTCTTCAAGAAAAGGCTGAGAGAATTGGGATTGTTCAGCCTGGAAAAGTTTTGAGTTGACCTAATTGCAGCCTTCCAGGACCTGGAGGGAGGAAAGATGGAGAGAGACTATTCCTAAGGGCTTGGAGTGACAGGACAACAGGGAACGGCTTCAAACTGACAGGGAGCAGGTTTAGAATGAATATTAGGATGGAATTGTTTCCAGTGAAGGTGGTGGGGCACTGGAACAGGTTGCCCAGAGAAGTTGTGGATGTCCCATTCCTAGCAGTGTTCAAGGCCAAGCAACCTGAGCTGGTGGAAGGTGTCCCTGTCCATAGCAGGGGCATTGGAACAACATTGGTCCCTTCCAACCCAAGTCATTCTCTGGTTCCCAGCTGGTCTAAACTGGCCTGTTCCCAGATGCCTAAACCCAGTGGGGTGGGGGGAGCTCTGTAACCCCAGCCTAAGGTGGGCATAATATAAAGAATGTGAAATTATAATAGAGGCAACAGAAAAATGGTCATAAAACTCCTCCCCCACCTTGTGTGTAGAAAAACAACTGCTTGGTCAAAATGGAAAATTTGATGGAATGGACATTCCTAGGGGAAACGTCTGTTTTCAATTCTGTATCATATACCAAGACTTAAATCTGTTACTGTTTTGGTTTTCTCAACAAAAAAGTATTTTCTTAAGAAAGTGCCCTTTTTTTTTATTTTTAAAGAAGCAATTTCTTTCCAAAGTACAGCTAAAACTCTTTAATAATAGCCACTAAATATCGAACCTGGTGGAATATTTGGCTAAAAAATTTACACATGCTATTTTCAGCTTCAGTGTTTCAGTTTGTACATGTCCAAACTTTTATGGTTTGAAATTTTGCACAGAAAATATTTAAGAAAAAACATCTTGAAACGAGATCGTCTTTCCTGTCAACATTTTTCGTAAAAACCCAACCAACTTTTACTGCATTTTGCAACTGTCCCCATGTAGCAGTAAGTAACATTATACCCAAAAATATACTTTCCTTTCTGTACAGTGGTGATGTTTCTGGCAATGACTAATCTTGCTAGAACTCAAAGTCCTCTCTCCATCTGTAAAACTGAGATGTCATCTCTTAAGAAATAATCTTAACCCAGGCTGCTTTTGAAATACAAACACTTAGAGTGTTCCTACACTTTTTGCAGGCTTAGATACTTAGATTTGAAGTACCATTTTACTTCATTAAGTAACCACTTAATTAAAAGAACAACCCCCCCTTGCCTAATCAGTACATCTCTTAGTCTGAGTCATATTCCAAGTGACAAAAATTTGTTGCTTTTTCTCTCATTAACACTGCAGAGAAACAGCAGCAGTGACTGACCTAGATGCTCTTTTGCATCAGCAAGAGAATTTTACTAAACTTTATTCCATTTCTCCCATGCAAATTCAATAAAGCACTTTTTTAATGGAGAACCTAATTTTTGCTTGAAGGACCTAGTGGTGCATAAAGAAGATGCTTTGCTTACAGCACTTGGACAGTAAAGAACACTGATAGGACAGGATAAGTGGTTGGATTTTGACTCATGTGCCTCAAGATTTTGAGATAAATAAAATTGACTAAACCTAAATTAAATTAAACCTTAATTCTTGCTGCTTTGTGTTTAAGACAGCACCTTCAGGACTGGTAGCAGTACATGTGAGCTTAGTGACCAATTCTGTCCAGTTTATAAATGCAAATTTCTCTCTTTGGTTGCTTTACAGAAGATAATTACTTTTGGTACAAATTAGAAGAAAGACAGAAGTGAACAACATTTTGCTAAAATGTTCCTGTGGAGTACATATGTGTAAAATGTATAGTCTGGATGTATGGACAAAGTAATACAGGTATATTTTTATGGGTGTATACCATAGTGTGTATATTATTTCTGTTATGCAAATACAGTAATACAATATTTCAAGCTGAAGGGACCCATAAAAGGGTCACCAAGTCCAACTCCCTGCATATACTTAAAGCTATGTATAACCACAAATTGATTAGTCTCTATAAAAATTTCACAACTTATCTTTGGGGGTTTTTTGGTCCTTGGTTGGTTGAGCTTAGGTTTTTTTTTGATTTTGGTTTTGTTTTATTTTTTTGTGTTTTGTTTTGTTTTCTGGTAGATATTTTATGTCCTGTCTGAAAGGTCTAGAAGTACTTTTCTGGCTTGTATTTAGGTTCAGTAAAGTGCTTACTCAGAGTTTTTCATTCCTTTGATCAAACGAATTTTTGACTCAGAATTTTCTGTATCTCGGGAGTTTTTTAACCAAGTAGCTCCTATATACTATGTTTTACAGAAATTGATAAANAATCTTGGGAGTTTTTTAACCAAGGAGCTCCTATATGTAAAGAGGACACGAGCTCTGCTTTTCAAGCTATGTTTTACAGAAATTGATAAAAAGTTACCTCACAATATTTCCCACCTAATTTGTGTCCCACAAAGCAATACCTACTGAAAAAAAAAAATTAAACAAGCAGAGTGAAGGAGGTTTAGGAAAATATCCAAATATCCAACCTAAACAATACTCAGGCAACAAGAGATACTGAAAAAATGTAAAAAAAGAAGTGCAAGCAGCAAGACAACATCAACATCTGGAAGTATTACAGGTATGAAATGCATGTATTCTTCAGTTTGTGTTTTATCCTCCCTATTACATGACCAGGGAGGTACCATTTTCTCCTTTTATTCAGGAAAAGCATCTCCAGAGGATGCTGTTCTATAGCAAGGCCTCCCAGGGGGCCACAACATCCTCCAGTTCATTACTACATCAGAGAACACCCCCCAGGCAGCCTGTGGTGACCACTTATGTATCACTTGTATTTTCAGAAATGGTGTTTCTGCTGCCTTTGAGCCCATTGAGTCTCTCCTTGGAGACTAAAACATGTGAAGTGATAATCTAAAATTAACTCTAAATAGAAACTCTGCGAGTGCTCCTTAAGGTCTGTGGGAAGTTCAAGAGCACAACTGGTATTTTCAGATGGACACAGGAAAGAGGAATTAGAAATCATAGGATCACACAATGGTTTGGTTTGGAAGGGACTGTAAAATTCATGTCATCCCAATCCCCCACCACTGGCAGGGACACTTCCAGTGGATCAGATGGCTCAGAGCCCCATCCAGCCTGGCCTTCCAGGGATGGCACAGACACGTGTTCTCTGGGTGAGCTAATTCTAATAAATTATTCTAATTCTAATAAAGAATTTCTTCCTAATATCCAGTCAAACCCTCCTCTCTGTCAGTTTGAACCCTTGTCCTGTCGCTCCAGGCCCTTGCAAACAGTCTCTCCATCTTTCTGGAAGGCAGCAATTGGGTCACCCCAAAACCTTCCCTTCTCCAGGCTGAACATTCATTTGTTTTTAAGAAAGGTTAGATTACTTGTACTTTTTGCATGGATAGCTCTGCTTTCTGCAGGAGAACACAACATTTTTCCTCTTCTTCCTGCAGACTTTTCTGGAGTGAGCATTTTCACACTTGCTCACTGCTAAAGCTTGTTCAATGAGATGATGAGTTCAACGTGCTTAGGAGAAAATAGGATTAAAACCTGAGGCAGCCTGGCTGCCACCCCCAAACGTCTGCAACATTTAGTCAGGAATCTTTCCTTCCACTTCACTTAGGATGTAGCTCTGAACATGCTTTTCAAACTAATATTTTCTTCCACTCTGTGTAATAAAATCTATACATTCTAACAATGATTTGTGTCCTGCAAGGGCTTGAACAGTGTGTGGGAGGACTGTGTGTTCATTTGCTCATGTGCCTTATTCACATTTTTGATCTATCACCCACATGTCTTTTAACGGGAAGTTTCCAGGGCAGGTTGAGCTTGTGTATGTAAAGCAAGTTCCACAGCCAGGTCCTTTCCAATTATTCCAATTATTTCCAATTATTCCTTTGCATTGCAGCTGTTGTGGTTGAAAGTCGTGTGCAAACACAACCAGAAATAGTTTTTTTTAAATAGCTTTTATTCTTCCTCTGAATACCAAGCTTTTCACTAGATTGCTTCAGCGTGTGAACAGGTTTTTTTTAAGTCTTTTAGATATCTATGTCAAAAATCTATTTATTCAAATTGTCAAATTAAAGATTAACTATGTAAGTCTGATTATTAAAATTTATATAGCAATTTTGCTGAAAAAAAAAAATTCTGATTCAGGTTACAACCTTAAAAAAATTAAGAAAATATTCCTGTTGCAAAAGAGATTGAAAAAATTCCAAGTATGGTTTAAGCTGATTTGATTGAAGTGGAAATAGTTAATGCATAATGTCACAAAGAACATTTAATTTTTCATCCTCCAGTAAAACACTAAACTCCATTTCTCTTTCAGCACATCATTTTATTGAGACATTTCTCTCATTCTATGAGCAAGGCTCCCTAAAGGACCACACCTGCCAGAACACAAGGGATATTTTCCTGTGACCAAGTCAGCTGGTGCACAACAAGCAGGTAAATCCCACGAGGAAAACACATTCCCATGGAGACACTGTGCCAAGAAGACAAGCACTGAATGCCCTCTGATCTCTCTCAGAATGACATATCAAAGATCAGCTCAAGACACTGAAATGAAACAATTGATTTGGAAAATATCAGAACAACTACAATTTGTTTCTAAAGACATATAAAAGCACTGGATTTTGTGTATTCATTCTATATAACCATCAGCTCTGCCCTGATGTCTTTTCTTTGGACTTGGGTCCTAAGAAATGCAAGTCAGCATTATTCTACCAATCTCCCCAGTTCCTTTGCTCTGACAGTCATGTTCCTAACAGCCTTTATGCTTGAACTCCTTTCATTGGCTTGATTTTTCTTGTCTTCTCCCTTGTGTTACTTTAGACCATGAGTCAGAGCTTTTAATAGGGATTTTAATTTGCTTTTATTGCAAGGCATCTCCTTTTTCTCACAGAAATTTCTTGTTTGCTCTTCCCTATAACAATGTGAGCAGCCTTCCTCGTGAAACACAAAAATCTGTGTATAGCTGAGATAGAAAAGACACACAGCAAACCCTAAACATAGGGAGAGGCAGTTCTGGGAGTCAGCTGCAAACAGGAGATAGGGAGTTTTCCCAACAGATCCCACTGGGTACAGCCAGCCATACAGCTGGATCTTGGGACAGTCCAGGAATGGCAGCCTGGGCAGGCTAATTTGGGAATAGTGTGTCAGAGCAGATGATGGTTTCTGCCTCCTGTGGAAGTTTAAAAAAGTCGTGCAGGTCTAATGTGTCCTGAAACTTTCCCCTCCCTGTTACTCAGGGACTTTCTGAGCTGGAGACTTGTGGCTTTGTGTTCAAGAGCCCTTGTTAAATTTTCCTCCACGAATTAGTCAAATTACATTTTAAGCCAAATTATACTTCTGGCTTCCAGAGTTATCTGCACTTGAGCTTAATTATGTGCTGCATGGAAAAGTGCTTCCTCTGCTCATTCCAGTTCTGTTGCAAGATAATTCATTTCGTGTCTTTAGGTCTTAAATGCTGAGAAGCAACCACAAACCTTCCCCTCCTGCCCTTCTCTGCAGCCACCAGTGCATCAAAGACCAAGTTCCCTCTTCTCCAGGCTGGGGAGTCCCAGGGCACCTCTGAGCCCTGCATGGATGCTTCTCTTTAACTGTGCTCATGGCTGTTGCTCTATTATTTCTGTATATCTTGTGTCATTTTTGAGAGGAATGACAGAGTCATGAAGCAGACACAGGCACAGTGATTCTCCTTTCTATTCTCTCTTCTCTTCCTTCCCCCACGGTTCCCAGTGTCCTGTTTTCCTTTTCAGCCTTCATGGAGTGCAGGCCCAACATTCCTATGGCACTTTCCACAACTCCTTCCTGAGTGATAATTAGTGACTCCATGCCTGAGTGCAGTTCTTTGCTTTCCTTGGTGTTTATGTGCTTTTCCTGGCTACCTTATCACCTACTCACCCAATAACTTTCTCCCACAAATGGACCTTTGGATTTCCGAGATGCTGCCTGTGCCAAATAGTTGTGCTGCTGGCTCGTGTCACAGTCCCAGCGTGGGAGCTGCACTTGAGATGTTTGGGAGCTCAACTTGGCTTCTGCTGCCCTACAAGAAGTTTCCACTCTGGTTTCACTCTTAGTTTTGAAATGAGTCTCAAATGTTTCATAAAGCCCCTTGGTACCAAATGAGTTCTTGCATGTGCCCCCCTGCACTTCCTCCCTCCCAGCTCTCCTCCTCCTCTAGTGAGAAGATTCTTTCACAGACTTGTGTCTTGTCCCCTTTGGAAAAGCTTGGCTGTTTATTTTGTATGTGGTTAGGCTGGAGCAGTTTCCTTTTCATGGCACAAGTCAGCAGGCTGACTTACATTTGTTGATCAGCTAGTTAAACTTAGCCAAGATTCAAAGCTCAGTCTTGAACAGAACTGAATTTGACATTTTATTTTCCAGCTGCTTCTCCAAGTTCAAAGTGCCACACTATCACAGAGTTCCAGACTAGAGCTGCTTTTTTCTAACCCTGGGCAAGACACTTTACCATCACAGCAAAAAAGTGCATTATTTGTGAAATTCCCCTTTCCATCCTTCAGGATAAAGAGCATGTGCACCCTTAGAACTGCTGGGGCAGAGGGAACAAAAGGCATTGTGCCACATGTGAAATATTGTGTCTGCTCTCCCCATAGCTGTTAGTCTTCCCAAATCACACTGTAAAATCACATACTGTAGTTATCTTCCCCCTTGGCACAATGGCTGAAAGGAAGGCCCTGGGGAACTGCCACAGCTGGACTCCATGACCCTCCAGATGTTTCTTTCATGATGTTTGCTGTCCTGTCATCACACCTCATTGGGACACAGGGATGGGACATTGTCTGTTTTATACCGTGGCCTCCTTTTCTTTTCAAACAACAAAACAGCAGCACCCATAGAGTCTTTTTAGTTTTGGACAGCAAAAACTTAGACTTAACTGTACTTTTGCTGCATGCTTTGTACTGAAGGTACAAGTTCCTGAGGATCTTACAATTTTTAACCCATATGCAAAACCAGACTCCATGAAAGAACAATAGAGTGGTACAATTAATCCACTGCACCTGGTAGTGTTAAAAACCCTACTCTGTGCTTTAGGCTCATGGTGTACCTCTGCTATTGCTGGTTTCCCACATCCCAAAAACAATATAACAGTCTGTCTTCATGTTAAGCACAATAATGGTGTGACGTTGCCATGACTAGGAGCAATTGTTAAACAGATCTCCTTATTATATATAATTACCTCACTGTCTAAGCAAGCAGGCACACAGAGCAGCTTAATTTTTCTTAAATTTAATTGAAATCTGACAGTATTGCAAGCTCTCGGAACACTGCAACAAAAGGGCTCAGTATTCATAAAGTAATTTGTTGCTGATTTTGTTCAGTGCCTTAGAAGGTTGCTGGAAGTAGGGAACCACAAAAGCGAATATGCTGCTCTAAGCTGGCATTTTTATCACTTTTTAAATGACACAGTGAATGACAGGGAAAAGCTGCATGATAGTGACTGAATGGGTATTGATGGCTGCTGCAGAGCTCAACGATGCATTGGCACTGAAATACAGCAAAAGAACAAATTGTCACTGACTTTTCTATTTTACTCTTTCAGGAACAAAATCCCTCATCAAGGCTTGCAAAACCTGAATTAGATTTGTTAAAAACAATTAGCTGAAGGAAACCCACAGCAGACAAGGCTGGTTTTGTGCCCACGCTCTCTCACCCATCACAGCAGCAGCACAATGGGCAGGGGGCTCTGAAAAGGGCAAGAACAGTTTTGTTGGGACCCAGGTTGTGCTTTTCACAAATCTGACAAGCTCTGGAGCATGGCTGGAAAGCTTCTGGAGGGAACAAAAAAAACCGACCCAAAAAACTATATTGGAAGAGGATGCTGTTACTTCTGCCTGCCTTTGTACACCAGGTACTGGTGCCTACATTGTCTATAATATAGAAGCGTCTTCCCTGTCTATGGATGGGGACAAGCTCTTCCAGCTGCTTGTGCAGAGCAGGCAGGAAAAACAGCTCCCTCTGCTCTCTGCTGCCTGAACCAGCCTGAGTGCAATGCACGATGCAGAATTAGCATTATATCTGCTACTTTGTCCTGTTAATAAGGCAGTGGACTGCCACAGCACTGCACAAGTATTTCTCCCTTTCACACTTGGGGTGTGAGAAATGTGACTGATTTATTTATTTGCCCTGCAGTTTAGGCACCCACAGACAACTGAGCCACCACAACCAGTTGCTTCCAGTGCACACACCAGTGTTTGTGGGACAGATTCCTGGGCTGGCCAAGTTCAGCCTTGTGATGCATCAACAGCCCCAAATGTGCAGAGAGTAGGTGGATCTAGATTTCTGTCTAAGCAGAGGGGCCAGGGACTTATAAACCACGTCAGCTGGGGGTGTGGGCAGGACTGATGAGCAGTCTGGAAATTCCTGACACTCTGCACCCCTTGGCTGGCAGGGCTGAGCTCAGTTCCTGCTAAAACCACAGTGGTTGTGCTCCAGAAGTACCGAGTGTAGGATCAGAATGGAGATGAGCTCACTGATGAGCTCTGGACTCCACCCTCCTTTCTCCAGGGGGGGTGATAGCTGCCGTGTGAATGACTGCAAGTTCCCTGCAGCCTGACATGGTCTGGACATGATCAGTGACCTCATAGGCTTATTAATTCTTCTTACTTCACTTACATTTTTTTGCTGGAGTATTTCATTTGCCCATCCAAAATTTTATTTCTCTCAGTATTTCTTAAGCTACCCTTGGGTCCTATTATCAGCAAGAAAAAAAGGGGAGCTAAGAATAATTTTGCTTACACTGCTAGGGTAGAGGTCAGTCTTTGGCAGCAAAGATGTTTGTAGTTCTACTAATACAAAATTACTTAAAAAAAAAGAAGCAGCAATCAGATCTCATATGTCCCCAATTAAATGAGAGTTCATCCTCAACACCCCCTGTCTACACAGCTCTGTTTTCTGGCAGATGTTTGAGGGGACATCAGACTTCACTGTGAGAATGTTCACAGATGGCATGTAGGGAAAGGAAGGCCAAAAAAAAGTCCAGCAGTCCCTATATACCCATCACCAGCTAGAGTGATGCCTCTGAAGGAGTCCAGGGAACAAAGCTGATGCAGTGTCAAGGCTGTTGGCAGCATCAGGAGATGGAAATGACTAAAAGCACCAGTAGAGCTGCTGCCTGTGCCCTGTGGAGTAGGACCTTTTGGAGAACCATGAGATACAGCCAACAGGAATGCATGAAAATAATGCATGGAGAGAAACTAAAGCACCTTTATGGCACAGCTGTGACCAGAGAAGGGGAATTCAGAAATTGCTTTCTTCTATGGGGTCACCTGTTTTGAGTCAGTTGACCAATGGTCTCACCATAGGAACTAAGGGTATGTGTGAGTAAAAGTGAATGAGCACCTGCAACTTGGGCTGCTCAATAAAACACTCATAGATAAATCACTAGAGCTGCTTCAGTAGGATGCCACTTCACTTTCAGGAGCTGCACAGTTAATTGATAACCCAGGGACACGTGAACCAAAGAAATACTTAGCCTTGCTTAGTCAAGTCAGCACAGGGCAGAGCAGAGCCCCTAAAGTCTGTCCTCTGCCACCTCTGCCTGGGTTGTGAGGAAACCAGAGCATCTGCACCTCAGGCTCTGTGTTCTGTTTTGGGCCCCTCACTACAAGGAAATGTTGCTGGTGTGTCCAGAGAAGGGCACTAGAGCTGAGAAAAGGCCTGGAGAACAAGTCACATGAGTGGCTGAGGGAGCTGGGGGTGTTTAGCTTGGAGAAAAGAAGGGTCATCACAGACCTTATTAGTGTCTACAACTACCTGAAAGGAGGTTACAGGGAGGTGGGGATCAGTCTCTTCCCCCTGAGTAATGAGCAAAAGGATGAGAGGAAATGGCCTCAAATTGTACCAGGAGAGGTTTAGATTGGACATTAGGAAAAAATTCTTCACTGAAAGTTTGATAAATTGTTGGAATCAGCTGTCCAGGGAAGTTTTCAAAAGCTATGTGGATGTGGCACTTTGGGACATGCCTTAATGTTGAACATGATGGTTGTGGCTTAACTGTGGGTTTGATGATCTTACAGGTTTTTCCAGCCTAAATGAGTAGGATTTGTGAGGATAACACGCCTGCCTGAGAAATCAGTTGTGCAGCCATAGGAAACGTCTGTCTTTCACTGGTTTTATATTTTTTTAATAACTTTTTACACTGTATATTTTCTTCAAGGACTGAGAGGGAAGCAAATTCTGTGCCTTGCCATTGATGCTGTGCAGTTATGAGGCAGCAGGTGACTCTGCAACATGCTGCCTACAGCCATGAAGGGGCACTGCAGGGATGAGAAGCAGAGCATTTAGGAACCATGAGTGTTTCTCCTTTCCTGGTTTTCCAGCAAATTCTTCATCACAGGAATCTGTAAGCAGCAAGCTGATTCAGTAAGCAAAGCAAAAAAACGAGTCAAAGCAGTTGCATGGCAGTGCCACCACTTTGGCTTCAACTCCAGGAAGCCTTGACTTAAAAAAACCCCAAAACCCACCTTGCTTTCCAGAAGCAAGAAAAAAAAAAGAAAGAAACAACACACAAAAGAGAAGTTAAGAGCCCAAAGAGTGTAGACACACATTTATGAGGCTCAGATACATGTAAGCAGCAAGACAGAGGCTGTATCTCCTGAGGAGGCTTTAGGTACCCGGGTGAGAAGGGCTGTGGGTCTGGGCTGAGACACGTGAAAACAATCAGAAGCCTCATCAGGGAGCAGTGAGGAAGGAGAGGTTTTATACAGATTGTAGCCTGGTCTCCCAGGCACCATCCCCAGATCAGCTCTCAGGGTTTCCACGCAGAGGCTCCCTCTGAAAAGCCTGTGCAAGGCTGCTTGGGGTGCTCAGTGGTCCGTGGGAAGGTTGGTTTGGTCTCAGGATCAGTGGTGTGGGAGGTTGTCCCAGCCTGGTTCAGGTGAGGCACTGGGAGGAGGCAGCAGCAGGAAGCAAGTGTGTGTGTCAATCAGTGGCATTGCAGTGTCATTAAGCAGAAGAGGTTAAAAATAGGATTTTGCAATCTAGCGAGCGGAAATATCAACCAGATGGCAGAGGAAGGAAAGAGATGCTATTCCCACTGTCTAGGCAAGGATTTTTGTTAAATTTTCCACTGTCAGAAAGCTGGAGGGGAAGAAGGTGCCAGCAGAGCAGGGGGGAGGCCCACAGACCTGGGGTCTCTCAGGGGTTTGGTGTGTGTCTGTCCCCCCTGGTGTGTTCCATGGCAGCTACTGTGTCCTAACAAGTGTTGTGCTGAAGGTGTGAGGTGCTGCCCAGCCTCTACCTGCTGGGGTGGGTGTTGTGCCCACTGTGGGCAGTGGCTGAGTGAAGCTTCACTGAGGGAGGAAAGTGATGTCCTTCTACCTGCTTGGTGTCTGTGTGCTCTGTGCTCAGGTGTGAAGGTCTGGCTTTCACCTGAGGCACACGAGCACTGATAGGCCTGAGGTTGCTCAGCTCAGGTCTCTCATGTTCTTGGCTGGGGAACCCTGGCACCAGGTCTCATCCCTCTAACAGGGTGAGCCTGTGGCCAGCTAAGTGTGTGAGGGAAAGCTCAGGCTGGTCTTTGGTTGGTCATTTTCATAGTGATTTATCCTGTGGTAAAGGAGGAAACCTGCCCCTGTTGCCAAGGAGAGGGACAGGTCTCCAGTGTCTGCCACCCCCTGTCCCTCCCTCTGTCCCACCTCCNGCTTCTTAGTCAAGCACTGATAGGCCTGAGGTTGCTCAGCTCAGGTCTCTCATGTTCTTGGCTGGGGAACCCTGGCACCAGGTCTCATCCCTCTAACAGGGTGAGCCTGTGGCCAGCTAAGTGTGTGAGGGAAAGCTCAGGCTGGTCTTTGGTTGGTCATTTTCATAGTGATTTATCCTGTGGTAAAGGAGGAAACCTGCCCCTGTTGCCAAGGAGAGGGACAGGTCTCCAGTGTCTGCCACCCCCTGTCCCTCCCTCTGAGAGGGGGACTAGTCCTGAGCCCCTGCAGTGTTTCTCACTCAGCACAACTGGTAGATCTAAGAAGTTATCGTGGGATGAGTGATGTTTTCTTGTCCAGTCTGATTTGTGCTTTGCATTAAAATTCTCCAGTGGAAATTTGGACCTAGTGTTTACCTGAAATAAATCTTGGTAATAAGGAAGCACTTTATCTGATAGATAGTACGAGGTAAAAAAGGAAATTACCTCGTGTTAACTCCATTACAATGTGTTGTATCTCTATATCATTCTGTGTTTCTGTTATATCCTCCAGCTCCCCCCCAGTGTGGAATTACATGGGTAACGTGCTGGAATGGAGGGGCACAAGCCTGTCCTGGGACTCGTCAGTTATGCAAAAGGGTCACGGTCAGAAACAGCACAGTAAATTAGCTTATATTTTAAATTCACTTCCTAAAGCTTGCTTTCTCTTAATTTATAATGGCTTCGTTCTGTACAAGTGAAGTTGTATAGTTTGTGTGAAAAGGTGCTCTGATGAAATGAGCGTTGCCTAATGGAGTCAATACAAAAATATCTGATATTAATTTTCCAGCTGCTATGACAGAAAATTGTGGAAGGAGGAGGGATCCTCTTGCAGATGGGCAAACCCTCTGACTCCCTCAGTTATCCCCCACTTAAAAGCTATCAATTTAGAGCTGTCCTGTGTATTGCCCTGTGAATTGAACAAGCCTTTTCAGTCTTTAATTAAGGGTGACAAACTCTTTGAACATCACAGCATTCATCTGTTCATGTGTGGAAAGCCTGGTATAACAAAAGAATTTAATCAAACTACAAGCCTAATAAAGACTACATTGCCTGAACTAAATGATGTTATTGCTGCTGCAGCTCATAGTTTTACATTTAAAAAAGCGGGTCAGAGTGTTCATTCATCTTGATTAGCAATGCCAACCTAATTACTTCTGGAGGAAACAGTAATTAGCTGGAGTCTCACCTCATTAATCATGACATTCTTCTAGCAGACTATTTTTGTCTGATAAATGGCTTGGATTGGAACAAGGTGTATATTTGAATTCTAGTTAATTGTACACAGCTTGCTGCATAACATTTCACATTTTTATCATTTAACTGCTTCCTTCCTGTGAACCTCTCAGCCATTTTTGCAGGCTGTTCATGTTGAATAAAAGGTGAATGACCCACATAAGATAAGTCAGCTTTAATTATGGATAGTAGATGAAGGTGTGTTCCAGCAGCAGGGAAATGGTGAATAGGAGAATAAAGGGATTTTTTTTCAGGCAGAAACCAGTGTACAGCTACTATTGCACTGACTCTGGTTACTCTTAATAAAAGCCTGGCCCAAGATTTTCAATGGGGAATGATGATTAAACATATCTTACAGCCACGTTCTTGGGGGTGTCTCCATTTAGGCACCTCAATTCCTATTTATTATATTACATTTAATTCCAATTTGGGCACCTAAATTCCCAGTCACTTCTGATAGTATTAACTTCTAAAAAATATGTGTTTTTAGGAACTTAGCTTTGTATTTATATAAGGCCACAAAAGAAGCATACATTGGTTTTGGGGGGAGAGGGGGAAGCAAGTTGTTTTTTAAAACGTTTTTTTAAACAACAGAGGTTCTTAATAATTTTACAAAGCATGACCACCTTCTTTATCTGAACTTTAAGAATTGGAAAAGAGCAAGAGTCTGAAAGCCACAATTCCAGATTCAGTTGACTAATGAAACTATCAGGTTCTAATTTTCTGGGGACGATGGTTATGGGTGTGTTAGTCCTGANAAATATATATATATATATATACATTTAGTGTTGAAATACAGCATTTGTCTTCCTTACCTGCAATCTATCTCTTTTAACAAGTAGTATGTTAACCTGAAACAATGGCAGAAGATTCACAGAGAAACACAGGAAAAAGAAAAGTTGCCTTTCCATTTTTAGCTAACAAATATTATTAAGTTTATACTTGGCATTTTCGTATGCCATGAATTACGTTTCCAAAGCACACAAATGTTGACATCACCTTTTCATTTGCTTTGAATAAGTAGAGAAATTAGCTGTATTTTAGGGGTTGATCTGTGTTCTATGAGTAGCTTACTCTTCCACGATCAGGTAAATCTACTCTTACTACTGTAAATGGAAATTAGTAGCTATTTCTGTGCTTCTTGCAGGAATCTTTAGCTGTAGCTGCCCCACTGCTTGAGCTGCAACCCAGCAGCCATCGGGGTACTTTTGGAACTTGCAAAGAAGGGAACAAATATTCTTGTCAGTTTTAGAGAAACCATCAAATTATTTTCATTTTAGTAATTAAAAAAGGTACTCTATGCTTTTATTTAATTGTGTTTAAAAAAAAAGTTGGTGTCATCTCTAGGTATTCCAATTAAAAAAAAATNCAGGCAGAAACCAGTGTACAGCTACTATTGCACTGACTCTGGTTACTCTTAATAAAAGCCTGGCCCAAGATTTTCAATGGGGAATGATGATTAAACATATCTTACAGCCACGTTCCTGGGGGTGTCTCCATTTAGGCACCTCAATTCCTATTTATTATATTACATTTAATTCCAATTTGGGCACCTAAATTCCCAGTCACTTCTGATAGTATTAACTTCTAAAAAATATGTGTTTTTAGGAACTTAGCTTTGTATTTATATAAGGCCACAAAAGAAGCATACATTGGTTTTGGGGGGGAGAGGGGGAAGCAAGTTGTTTTTTAAAACGTTTTTTTAAACAACAGAGGTTCTTCATAATTTTACAAAGCATGACCACCTTCTTTATCTGAACTTTAAGAATTGGAAAAGAGCAAGAGTCTGAAAGCCACAATTCCAGATTCAGTTGACTAATGAAACTATCAGGTTCTAATTTTCTGGGGACGATGGTTATGGGTGTGTTAGTCCTGAAACATCATATTTGTCAGAAGTAGTAAAATCAATTGATTTTTGGATGTATGCTTATAAAACCTATGCCAAGTGTATCCCTACTACTGGTCTACTCTGAAGCAAGTTTTCCTGCAATGTTTTATATATATATATATAAAATATATATATATAGTGTTGAAATACAGCATTTTTTTTCCTTACCTGCAATCTATCTCTTTTAACAAGTAGTATGTTAACCTGAAACAATGGCAGAAGATTCACAGAGAAACACAGGAAAAAGAAAAGTTGCCTTTCCATTTTTAGCTAACAAATATTATTAAGTTTATACTTGGCATTTTCGTATGCAATGAATTACGTTTCCAAAGCACACAAATGTTNAAAGTACTCTATGCTTTTATTGAATTGTGTTTAAAAAAAAAGTTGGTGTCATCTCTAGGTATTCCAATTAAAAAAAAATAAGAGGAAAAAACCCCAATGTCCCTAGAACTTCACAAATAAAAACCTCCCCTTCTCTCCCTCCCTGAAAAAAATTCTTTTTCCCAGGAAGGAATTTGATGTAAGAGACAATTTTCGTTCTAAAATGATGTCAAATTACACTCGGCTTCACACAGTCTTGAAAAAGCAAAAAGCTTCTTAACTTCTGTGGCAGAAAAAGCCCTGCTTTTTTGTAGATGCAGAATAGCAGTAACAGGGTGTTGACACATGCATATGCTGTGTGTGACTTTTTGATATTCAAATGATTAATTTAAAAGTCTGTTTCCATAACTAGTATTGTTTCTAATCATTAACTTTATTATTAGGCTCCAATATGCTTTAGGCTGATATCTTTGATCACAGGTCCCAGTTACAGTGTTGTGCCAGAGGCAGCACTTGTCAGATGTTAGGAATTTTTCTGATGAGTAAATCCATATAAATTAATAAAACCTTAGTAAGTCTCTGATGAAAATTGTAGCTTGTTTGTCTGCATATTACTTGTGTAGATATCGCTGATGTCTCATAACTTCATCATCCAGGTGATTCCTCACATCTAGAGAAAATTGATTTCCAACTTCTAATAGGTTAGAAGGCATAAATACGAAGTTTTTAATACTTCTGACATGTCAAAGGAGTTTAGGAACAATTAATGAAGCCACTCATGGTTTTCTGATAGAGGCTGGCGTTACCATGCCCAGCTTAGAGGAGGAACTGAAAGCTGAGTTTATTAAAGACAACTTTCTCAAAAGGAGGGTAATGTACATAGGGCTCAGAAAAAACCCCCTTGGCCAAAAACTTAGTGTATCTTAAACATGAGCTTGGTGGCTTAGGGACTCAAGTGCAGGGCTGGGAACTGAACACCAAAGTCCTTGTTTCCACCTTTTTTCCAGCCATGGAATACAGACTCAAACTTTCACTATAGCCCTCTCCACTTTCAGCAGAAATTTCATCAGAGTTCGTTTAGTTTAGTTTAATTTATTTAAAGGGCCAAGCTGATGTGTTATTGAATATCACACAATTCCTCCCCCTGAAATCCCTGATAAAGGGAACTGAGCCTCAGTTGTATAATTTCATTGATGAGGGGATGATGGAATTGGGGAATGATGGCCAGCTGTGACTTCCCAGCCCTTGTGACTCGGCTGGTTTGAGATACAGGGGAAAAATCCCTTTTAGTGGTTTGTCCCTGCAAAACTACTTTCCTGGGAAGGAGCCAAGCAGCCACTGGAAGAGTGGGACAGAGCAGGTCGCTGCTCTGGGGGCTTTGGGGGCTCCTGTTTCCCTCTGCCCACTGCTGCAGAGCTGTAAGTAGCACTTGAGCAGATTTCCAAATTTCTTATTTCAGTTTCTTCTAATTTGTGTCTTGATTCTCTTCTGGGAGACCTGCAGTAAAAACCTCCCACCATCCTCATAATCTGCCAGTCACAGGATGCAAGTGCCATTTTTGGGGGGTATGTGATATCAGACCTTATAAGCTTTGTGCCTATTTAGTCCTGTTGTTACCTGATTTAAAACACAGAGTCCAAATTTCGGGTACTGCAGTCTCCCAGAAGCTCTGCCAGGGTCACATCCCGTGTTTGCCTTGAAATGCTTTTTAGAATGTCCAGGGGAAAAACTTCAGAAATTAAAATGCAACTACAAACTCCATAAACTTATTCAAAATTGCCACTGCTTGGTAAGCAAAAGACAAAAACAAATATAGAGTTTTTAGATGACTAGAGAGATGGAATGAACCTGCAAGTTTAAACAAGAGTAAGTGACTTGAGTGGCATCATTTCTATACCCTTTGATAGCTCTGTCCTCCTGCTAAAATTGATTATATGTCCATTGAGGGATTCCTGAAGGTCTTACTCTCATCCATTGCCACAGCTGAACAGAAACTTTTGAGCAATCTTATTTTTTTAATAACTATTATTATTATTTTGGGTTTTCTGGGAGCATAAGGTGGACAGCAGTGGTTCTGTGGGCAACTGGTTTGGGGAAAAAGAAAAAAATAAATCACAATATAAAGACATGATGACTGTGCATTAAAAACATGGATGTTCTCCAGGTATAACCATGCATTGGCATGAGGATAATCAGACTTTTATTATAAGGCACTCTTCTGGAAAAGGCAGGTTATGTGATATTTCTTCTTGCTGAAGACTAACTTGTGTCTCCTAATTTTATGTTGGTTTGAAGTTATCTAACCCACATCACAAAATACATGTAGTAAAGCAGATATTTAAAAAGTTTCTAACACATTTTAAAATAAAATCTAAGGCACAACCTTATGATTGAAAGATTAAATCCTGTCCTAGCCAGTAAAAATAGATTAAAAACATGGGAAACTATTTTAAGCAGCGTTGGCTGTACTAGACAATTCTGGTTAGGTCTGTCTCAGTCTTGTCAGGGATTAGCATAGTCCAGAAGGCTGCAGTCAGTATGCCAAAAAATCGTTATGGCAGGGGTGAGAAAGTATTAAAAAGATTATAGAAAGCCAATGTCTATAAATAAAATGAGACAGCAAACTTGTACCTGAAATCTAGAAGGAAGATCAAGATAAACCTTGGAAAGTTTTCACTGGTGAAAAAATAGAAGGAACTCTCAAGGATTGCATCCAGTCCTGTGGAGTGCAGGAGGAATTGTGCTGCTTTCATCTTTTTGGCCAGGATTTTTTTCCTGTGGAATAGGCCCTCAGCTGGCACAGGCTGTTGCAGTTTTATGGTTTTCCATGGAATTGTGTCATGTTTTCAGCAATGTAGAATGGACTCGGTTTGAGGCTTTGCACCTTCTGCAGACCTTTCTATCAGGGTGAGGAAGCTGAATCACTGATATTTTTCAGGACAAGCTAAAAATGAAATCCCCTTGTTGCTCTAATGGATTTCACTGACAACAGAAAAATATTAGGTTAAACTTCAAATGTTTTTTACTCTTATTTTTCCTTTTTAATTTTCTGTTTGCTTGCTTATGTGTGGGATAAAAATACCAATTTGTAAAGGATTTGCAGGTGATCTCTGATTCATGTTGTTGCAACAGCATCATCTGAGAGTAGACCTTCACAATGTGCACACTTTGGAAACAGATGTGGTCTCATCCCAAGGTCCTCACAGTCACAATCCTAGAAAAAAAGATGTGGATGTGTCCAAAGAGTTTACAAGGGTAGAAAAACTCAGTACTTATGAGCTTATATTTATTTACTCAGTTGACAACAGTCCAAAGCAACCAATTTTTAACATAATGGCTTTGGGAATATATAGCAGCTTGAGAAGAGAAATTTTGGAGTCCATATTTGTGAAATCCCAAAGAGCTTTTACCACCCATTTCTGGGGATTTGCTGCTGTTCTGAGGACTGATGTGATTGTTTCATGTCACACATCACTCATGGAGGGTGTGTCATTGTGCCACAAGCTGCCAGGGAAATTCCTGGTGACAGTTTCTCTCTCTAATAGTGTAACTTGTCTCAGGCTTTTTCTCTGTTGAGCAATGCATAATTTCAGTTTTTCCAGAAGTAGGGCTGCTGCCGCTCTTGGTTTCTCATATACAAAATGTTTCTATATGTCTTGTCTCATTCCGACTTAGAATCACCTCAGAGCTCTGCTATACATCTGAATTTTGTCTTGATTTGGTTATTCTATTCATTTGTAGACAGTATACTGTAATTATTCTTTGCTCCAGGGGTTGGTTTGTACTGAGTCACTGAAGCTGAATAGCCCTTCCTTATGCATATTTTCTTTGCAGACATAATTTGCTCACTTGATTTATTAGTGTGTTTATGCTACTTATGTTTGATCTTGATTATAAAAAAGTGCTCATTGTTGCCCCGAGTTGTAGATAATGCTTGGCATCCATTAGCAAGCTTAATTTAAAGTGTAATTTTAGACTGATCTGTTAAAGAGGTAGAAGAGGTGGTGTAGGCTGAAGTGCTCTAAATGAACACTCTTTTCCTGGGATTTAGCAGGCTCAGGAACACACACAAGTCAGTCTCATGCTGTTTGGTTTAGCTACTGCAAACTTGGCTGCTGCTGACTCCGACCAATGTGTTTGGACCATAAAAACACTTGGTGAGGAATGAATGGCACAGAATGTCTGAAGGAAACCATACTTCCATCAGTACCCTGGGCAGCCCTGGAGGGCTTTGCACTTGTTTAAACTGTTTTGCAGAAAATTGGTCTGTGTTATGATTTTATGGCCTTTTCAATGGTAACAAGGTAATGCAGGTTGGGCAAAACTAAGCCAACCAACCAAAGGTTACCTACCTTGTGCTTGGTTTTCCCTGTATGGAAGTGTTCTTAGAAAGATCTGGATAGAGGACCCAAAAGACACACAGACAACCAAGAGACACAACCATGAGAGAACCAAGGCAACCATAGGAGAAAGCCATGCAAAAGAACCCTGAACCTTACCTATGTATATATGTATAACTGTGTGTATATGTATATCTTGGCATGCAATTAATACTAATTAAAGTCTTTAGTTAAGTCTCCGAGACTAATAATAACTAAAGATATTAAAAACAGTAATGTCACAATTTGGGACCAGAAGTAGGCGGGGAGAAGATGGACCAATGGGACACAAGGACACGCCCTCCTGGGGCGGGAAAAGCGTGGGAAAAAGGACATCACGCATGTGCGGGGTGGGAGGAATTCCAGGCCAGGACAAAGGGTATAAAACCAGTGAAGCCCAGACACCACTGCTCCTTTTGGCCATGCTCAGCTGCCAGCACATTGCTGCTGCTCCAGAACCTGACAGCACCATTTTGTGTTTTTAATATAAGGGTGTTTTTAACATAGGGGTGTTCTTCATATGTAACATATACTTTTATTTTCTGTTCTAATAGAAGTTTTTTCTATCTTTATACTCAGACGAGTCTTGAAAATTTAACATTGAATTCTTTCAAATTCAATTCCACTGTCCTCTTTAAGCGGTGACAGTTTGACACCACAGCTTCATGTGCAACAGCTCTGCTGGCATCTGCTGCAGGGAGGCCTGTGTGGTCCTGCCCTCTCCTCCTGCTGCCTGTGGGGCTCGTGAGAACTTGGTACTCAGCAAAATCCACTTTTTCTTTTGACTGATTTAGTTTTCTGTCAGATAAGTGATTCACACTGGCTCCTGGAAGGGGGACCTACAAAAATAATGGGACATTGATGACAACATCTAGGAGTGTGTAAGGCAAATATTGCTCCTGGGTGGAGCTCATCCTTCTGTGTTGAGCTGTTGGATGAGCTCAAGGTGCCTTCATCCCAGCTCAGCAGGTGCTCAGCACCTGGTCAAGGTGGTACCTTGCTGCTTCAAAGTTTGGCACTGGGAAAGGATCCCCAGGGAAAGGAGGATCAGGCTCAGGCCACGGAAGTCCAGCACTGGGAATTAAATTCACCTCAGAGAACTCTGAGTTTCAGAAGCAAACCTGCCCCTGTGAACCTGTCTGTTCTGTGCAGTAATGCTGCCTCAGGAAGATGTGGCCTCTCTGCAGGACTGGAGCTACAGGAAATAAGAGGAGCAAAAATGAGGATGAGGCTTGGCATGTAGAGATTTGTGTACCCTTGTATGTGTCTGGTGTAATTAAATATTTGTGTGCAAGGCACACACCATTTTGGAGTGTCAATTTGAGTTCAGGTAACATCCAATAATCTCTTTTTATTCTCCTTTAAAATCCAGCTCGATTAAAATGTGTTCCCACAATGAGCATTGTTCCTAAGTTGTGTGTCTAGTTCAAATTCCCAGTATAAACAATGCTGTAAATAGGTAATTAAAGCCATCTGCTTCTTGGTAGCCTAGTTACCTTTGCAGCATCATTTACATTTTTCTCCCCTTTAACTTGGGGAATTAAATTGCCATAAATTCTTACTTTAGTGGATGAGGCACTACAAAATAAAGCTTATGGCATGTAATTTGTCAGGACAAGGCACATTCTAGTGAGTTTCTCTTCCAAATAAACTGTTCTTCATGGCTACACAAAATTGTGCTGTCAGATGATGGACTTGTGTATGAACTTTAATCCATCACAAGATAATTACAATAATGCAGTTGCTGTCTATGATCTTGTATTCCTCCTTTTCTATGAAAATGTTGCTTTTTATCATGTAGTCAAGGGTAGCTACTGATGTCTATGGTGTTATTCTGAGCTAAGGATCTGGCCCTGTTTTTTTAGATCCATTTCACGGAGGAGTAAACTGAAAGCCAAAGTTTAAAATCATTCTTGAAAGTGAATAAAAATAGAGTCCTTTGTTTTGGTCACCTAGTTTAAGTGAGGAAAAAAAAGAACCTCTTCTGCAGCAGGATTTCCCCATTCTCTAGCTAGAAACACCAGCAGGAGGGACTTGCTCTCTCTGAGAGGCAGTTGAAAGTTACTTTTTCCCAAGAGCAGAGGAGGAACAATGTCTTCTGAGTCTTTCTCGTGTTATTTCTTGGGAACTTCTGTACATTGTGAGAGGGGAAACATTTTCCACCTGCCCTCTCTCCCTGCTTAAAAATTGTGAGTTCACTGCTAATTGCTCGTAAATTCTGGATTGACATTGTAAAATCTGGGACAAAATATTGCCATATTCCACCTGGCTGGTATATTTAAAAAGCAGAGTCTGCTTAAAAGGGAAGCATCACATGTGTGTGTCACCACAAATAATGCAAAAACCTGGTAACTAATCCTCATTGTATTGATGGCATTTTCTGGAACAACCCTTCTCAACTGAGTCAATCACACTTTCAAGAACAAAATGAAGCTGTTTGAGCTCTTTAGTCACTTAAAAATCTTTTAGAGGTGGAAACAAGCAACATTGGTGGTGTTAAGAGGGTTTATTCTGGATCTGGGAGATTAAAAAACCCCAAGAAACTGCAAGAAAGAAAGAAGGGTCTGTCTGTGACTTTGGGTTTTCTGTAAAACTCTAGTTGAAGCTCATAGGTGAAGGCAGCTGGTTGTGCAGAGGTACAACAAATTCAGGTTTATTCAGTAGCTATGTTAGACACCCAAAATAGTGTGTGAACACTTTAGGAAAAGAATCTAGTACTGGTTCTGGTTATTGTCTAAGGATGGTGACATGACCAAGCAAACTGAGTATGTATAGTCTTAACCCTGAGATAGTAAAACATCCTTCTAAATGAACAAAAATTAGAAAAGTAAGCCTAATTATGGGATTTCTCATTTAATATAAATGACAACCTTTTTATGGGCTTATCTAGTTACATCATTGGGAGTTAAGACACATGTAAAATAATATTACATGCCAGAGACATTAATCCTACATCGTACAATATTAGCCTACATTTTGTTTTTTGGGTTACGACCAATAGAGTCTTGAATTAAACTTTCTTTGCTGTGCAGGTAATACAAAAGTAGCTTTTGAATTTACATTTTAAGAGCTTGTTCATAATTTTTTACTCTGGTGGTATTTCTGTTTCACATGCTATTTTCTATAAGACCATCATGTCTGGCATTTTGTCTAAAGAAAACTGATCTTCATTTCCAGTGGTTATGGTTTAGCTTGGGAATATGTGGGGAAGAAAAAGCCCACCAAGCTGAAAACATTGAAAATCCTTTTGACATTTAACCATAACAGAGTGACTTGCAGAGGGTGGAGTTTTTCCCAGGAGAAGAGGCACATTGTTGGCCTTTGCTGGGTGTGCAAGGATTGTTTGCAGGGTGGGAGAGGGAGAGGAAAGCGGGGGCAGAGCTGAGCTGGCTCAGGCTGTGAGGAGAAGCCTCCTCCCTGAAGGAATGCTGCCATGGACCATTGGCAGGCCTCCAAAGGCAGGCAGGGCAAAGTTCTTTTTTTCCCCCCTGTAACTTGGGGATCCACATCCTAGAAATAAAATGTGCCTTAAGAGAAAAGAGTTGGAGTTCGTATCAGTACAGATGAAATATTTGCACTGAGGGAGTGAAGGGTGGCCCATGAATGTCACCTCTTCCTTCCTCTGTGGGAAGGGGCCTGCAAGGAAGTGGGAAGGATTCCTGGGGAGGAGCTGTAGTTACAGGACAAGAAGTAATGCATTCAAACTGAGAGAGGGGCAATTTAGGTTAGATAGATGGAAGAAATTCTTCTCAGTGAGGGTGGGAAGGCCCTGGCACAGGTTGGCCAGAGGAGCTGTGGATGCCCCATCCCTGGAAGTGTTCAAGGCCAGGTTGGTTGGGACTTTGAGAAACGTGGTTTAGTGGGAGGTGTCTTTGCCCATGGCAGGGGGTTGGAACAAGATGGTCTTTAAGATCCTTTCCAACCCAAACCATTCTATGATTCTTGCTGGAGAAGGTGGGGCTCTAGGAAAGAGCAGGTAGCTCCAGTGGAAGCCAGGTGCTGGAGGTCTTTGCCAGGAAATACCATTCCTGATGAACAGGGAGGAATTCATGTGCATTTTTACAAGCAAACACACTTTTTTTTTTGTCAGGGCTGGTAGCATCTGCTTTTCACATTCAAGGCTGAGATACCACTGGAAATGAAATGAGGGGTTTGGTTACCTTAGGAATATTGGGAGAAGCAACTAGTTCATAAAACACCCTGAAGATGAAAGTTACTTTCCAGTTCCTAACTCCACCAAGAACACTGCTGAGATTCCTGTTTGGTTTGAGAGCCAGACCCTCAGCAGCTGTAAATTAGCACAGCTACACACTTTCCAGTGATGCTACTTTTCATTTGCATCTGCAGAAGACCTGGCTTCCTTGATTCCATACTACAAACTTCTTTTGTATGATTCCTGTTTAAAGACTTTCTGTTGTATTTGTAACCAACGAATTGGCTTTCTTAATGACATCCACAAAAGTATGTGGGCCAAATTCTGCCTTTGTTAACTCAGTGTTAATCACAGTCATTGTATTTCTGTCAGTAGCTTTTATCTGGTCTCTAGCTGTGTAAATGAAAAGAGTTTGATCCTGTTTGTCTGTAGAGTTTCCAGTGTGGGCTTCTGCAAATATTTTTGCTTTGTAACCAGAGAGCATTTTCACATCAGTTCAGTAACCTTGACTACAGTGGAGCTATGCCTGTTTACACTTATTTGCACCAGATTTGTGTCAAGATTTTTGGTATTTTATAAACACAAACAATTGCGGTTTTTAACTAGAAATGGGATAAACTAAGATCTTTTAAGTGGGAGCTCTGATTTCTTTGATGGATTTGTGTGATTAAACTCAATAAATTGTATTGTCTTCTGTACGTAAAAGAAAGAGACACTTTTTCCAGCAGTTCATATTCACCATAATTTTCCACCAAGGAGACTGCAGCAGCTTGCCAGAGTTGTCACACGCCTTGCTGTCTTTGAACTTCTTCCTTGGAAGCTGCTGAAATCCTTCATGCGACTGCTCCACTTGGGCATAATCCAGGAAGAGCTTTCTCCAGCTGTTTTGGTTTATTATGTATCGGCTCCCAGAACTGGAGATCACAAGTCAAGCAAAAAGGCTAAATGGAGATGCCTAGAGAAGAGGCAGCACTCTCTGAGTGTGTGCTCCAGGAACCCCCTGACCTGTTCTCAGTGCTAACGTTCCTCAAGTTGCTTTCAAGACCCCTGAGATTTGGGCTGTTTGTGATAACGGGCCAACAAATGTCATGCTGCATTTATAGGGCAGAGGAAAAGCAAGCAGTACAAAGCCTGCTTTTCCTCTGTATTCACTGTATGGGGAGAGGAGCCCATTCCTCCCTCACAAGCTGGAAATGAAGTGTTAAAGCTAAAATCTTGGCACTTAGTAAAACAGGAAAGAGGAAGGCTGAGGTCCAACCCAGTGAGATACACATCTTTGCTACAAGGCTACCCTTACTATTGCTTTTGGTCATGTATGTCCATTTGTACACTTTAGATATTTTTCTTTTGTGCAAATTCAGGGTGTTTGAGCTTATGTTCCTGCGGGAGACATGTTCCTACTTTCAATTTTGTAAGAAAAACAGGATCTTACTCCTGAGGCAAAACTGCCAGGTAAAGAAATATGATTGATGTAGACGAGGTTTAGGCAGGTTAGAGGGGGCTCCCTTTGCTGTAGCTGTGCTGAGGTGGCACTGCCTCCAGTCCCCTGCTGGAAATGCAGCAGGTATTTTCTGCCAGGCTGCAGCATCTTCTCCCCATCAAGCTTCAGGTATTATCATTCAGATCTGTCTCAGCTTTGCTGTCTGATCTTTAGGTTAGTCTGGATTCTCTCTCTTTCTCTCCATCCATCCCTGTCTCTCCTTCACACACCCCCTGCTTTTTTTACAAAACCTAAAATTAATCTGTCTGCCCTGTGTTGCTGAGAGTGTTGTAGCAGTATTTCCCACTAGACGAGGACCATCAGTAATGGAAGATGTCAGGATAACAGAGTTCCAGGATCCTGCCCTAGTCCAGCTAAGTTTTTAGGCAGACACCTCCTCTTGTAGAAATGAACCATCCCAATTAATGGAGAAGATTCTTAAGTGTTTTCCTGAAATGTCTTGCAGGATCAAATACACTTTCTTCCTGGAGCTCTGATTCTTTTTCATTTTATTCTGTCTTTTATAAGAGCAACACTTGAAAAACAGCTGCTGTGAAGACTTAAAGATCTCTATAATTCACATGTTCCAAACTCAGCAATCCTAGGACACTTATGTTCTTTTTACAAAGCAGGGGGAGGAAAGGACATGCAAAAATCTTTAAGATGTTATTTAAAAAAAAGATTTCAGAGGAAGAGGAAAAGTTTTATCCTTTCATAGCCCAGGAAAAGTATACCAGATTTATGCAGATTGTCAAGCATCTTTTCCACACTTTGAGTGCAGAACGTGATTGCCTCTTTCAGCAACATCTAAACACTATAACTTGAAAAGCTATTGTGTTTTTGTATCTATCATGGGGAAGCCTAGGAAAGCTAACCTTAACTAGTGTATATATATTTGATGTGAGCTGTTGTGCTGCTTAGTTATGACAAAGTGAGTGGTTGTTGCCTGTGCTCCTCAGTGAATGGTATTTTAAGGATAACTGACAGAAGGGATGAGCCATGTGTAAGTCTTGAAAAAATCCTATCTTTTTATTGAGTGGAACTGGAGAGCTTCATACATAGTGATTTTGATCTTTCCATGTAGTAAGCAAAGCAGACCTGTCTTTGAGCAAAACACCACCATTCCCCAAGGGGCTGTTTTCTGACTAAACACAGAGGCTTTTGGTAAGAGAGATCTCTGTGCCCTGGTCTGACCTCCCAACTATTGCATGGGAGAGCCCCCCCCTCCACTGCATGCCTTGCTCACATCCTAGTGCCCTGGATTTCAGCTGCAGCACCTCTGCAAGGACTGAACAGCAAGGGAGGTGAACAGGGTGGCATTAGCAGTGGTAGAGAGAGGGTGGCTTCCTGTGGGTGCTGGAAGTGCTGTCTCCTTTTATTCTCTCTTTACTTTTATTTTTTATTATTCTTTTAATACTTCCAAATTTGGGCTTTTCTTCCCGTGTACATGTCAGAGAAAATTGTCTTTGCTCATACACTGTTGGACACTTTAAATTTTCTCATGTAGTTTGGAATCATTAAAGTACTGCACAGAAATTGGACATTGGAATTTTTTAGGCTGAAAATATTCTTTGTTGTTTATTGCAGCTTGGATAAGCTGCATTTTGATCTGCTTGATAGTTGTGATCAAGAATAGTAGTGGGCATTTGAACATTACAGGTGAAAAAACTCCCCCATTTACCAACAAAAACATCTCCTGGTTGTCCCATCCACTCCTCCCTTATCCCCCTGAGAGGCAACACAGATCTGGCATCCAGGGACAGTGAAGAAAGGCATCTTTTTATATTTGAAACTGTTCCATCACTTGGAATTTTGATATTTGTGTCTTTGATCTAATGAAAAGACACTTTACCTTTGGGTAAATAATATCTCGCTGTGAACTTATGGTTCTAATTTGCAGCATCACCATTTCTTTTTTATTCCTGATTGCAGTAGTTCAGCTGCTTTTATCACAATTATTTTCCTCTGTTTACAGGGTTGAATTTTTGTAACTAATATCTCCCAAGCCCATATGGTAATGTACATGTGCTGGCTTTTGCTTTTTTTCCCTCCTGTTTTCCTTTACAAGACAAGGCCCTCTCCCCCATCTTTTTGTAAACCATTCTCAAAGCACGTTCTGTGCTCAAGTGTGATCATTTTTTTACAAGCATTTTACATTTATGAGGAACAGCACAATGTAGACGACAAGCACAGGTTCTGAACATGTGGATTGGCACATTTTTCCCTGTTTTGCTGCTGACAGAATATTGTATCTTAGTTTTAGGATTTTTATCATGACTTCACACTTGATAGAAAAGGCTCCAGACTTATGAGCTGCCCAGGGTCCTATAAGCACTGATTTATATACATATTTATACAAATATTGCAGTGTGTATAGACACTGTGCACCAGTCATGGAGTTTTAGCTTCTGATGTACTTTCCTTAAGTTTAAAACCGCTGTGTATTCTTGCTGAACTTCATTTTTAGAGGATTAAAACTCCTCTGTATGGTCTTTTAAATAATTTTAAGCATTGATTATTTGATTTGGAGATCTGTTTTTTAAATTTACCTAACACTTACTTACATAACTACTACTCAGACCTTTTCTTCTACACTTAAACACAGCCCATGGTGAGGTTAATAGGTATTTTAGCTGTTAGCTTTGTTTTCCAAATAACTTTTTGGTTTTGCATGTTGCACCTTCAGACTTCAGCTGAAGGGTTCCAATGCAAAAAACCCAAAAGCCATTTTAAGGTTGGATTGCTAATATATTTTTGCAGAGAAGCTTCTGGGAGCAGGTATTTTGGACCAGTTTTTCTACGTTTTTAAATAACACAGGATGTATCTTAGAACCTTTTCATGTTGGTTGTGCAATGAGGGCTCTCATTACACAATTATTACGAGAATAAAAAGCCAACTGCACACGTTTCATTTGCACTTTCCTGCTTTAATTGCTAAAAGTGGTCACTTTTTACCTTCACCTCAAATACTTCTTTTGTGCTTACCCACTTCCATGTGCATGGCAGAATAATGATGACAGAGATAGAACACTGCTCTAAGTTAAGACAGTTTGCAGGGAGGTATTTGTAGCATTCCCTTGTCATTGTCCTTGCTGATGAAACAGGCTTTGGGGCTGGGATTTCTCCCTGTCCTTAGTGTGACTTGCTGCCAGAAAACGAGCACCATATGTTGTATTTAGTATAATGAAGTTCTCGGTGTGTTATCTATGTCATTATTCCTGCTGTAACTATTGGTAATGGAAAATTGTATTAGGGAATTGGAAGGACTGAAGAGTCTATGAAGATGGCAGAGCTGCTGCTCAGAGAAAATGAGCAAAGCCCTGGCTTTGTGCCTTTTCCACCTTCTTTAGGGCACAATATATTCTAACTACCTGGGGACCAAGGGAAAACAAATCCATTCCCAAAGGACAGCACTGGAGGGGACTAAAAAATTTGTTTTAGCTGAAACTACTTGTAATCAGTAACTAGAATTTCTCTGTTGGCCTAACTCTAAAGGTATGGTCTTGTACACAACATTTGCTTGTCTTATAAAGGTAAAACCCCCTAGTTTCACATTTGTCTAAATAATGGATAATGTTCAGCTGCCTGGCTTGCAAAAATGCTATGCAAAATATTTCCTGTTTTCTAACCAGCTCTAGCTCTGAGCTTAGAGAAAGTTTTTGGTGCTTTTCATCTGAGGAATTCAAACAGCTTCCCAATATGCTTTTATGATTTGCTTAATATATAGGGACCTGGGAGCAAAAGTGGATGTAAACCAGGTTTTAGGGAACAAGCTTTAAATTTCTTTTTTTGTGCTTAATTTGCCTGAATCTCAATAATTGATGTGCTTTCCAGTGTTTGTCACTGCTTGGGTCTTGCACTGATTACTGTTGGTGGCAGCAAATTCTCCATTTCAAGCATCTGTTTTTAGGTATCTCTAGCCCAGCTCTCAAAAAGTAAGGGACATCCCCCAGCTCCAAGACTTCTTGAAAATAAGGCACCTAAGCACTGAATGAATTGTCTCTGTTATGTGTATGTAGGTGCAACCTTAAGAGCTCATCAGCTTGTCCCCTATCACAAAAAAAGCTATTTTTTGTGGTACAGTCATTCTAGTCCTACTTGAACCAGAAGTACAGAAAAATGTCAGTCTCATAAGAAATGAAGGTTTGCAGTATTTGAGTGCTAATTTTTAGAACAGAGCAGATGTTTGGAACATGCTCTGTTAGACTTTTAGATGCATATTAAAGAAAGCAGAAGCCCTCATGCTTGGTCCTGACCAGCAGCCCATTCATCACTGGATCTTACCATGGCAGGGCAAGAACCAGGCAATTCCAGAACCTCCCAAAGAGATGATTGTTGCCCTGTCCCACCCATAAAAACATCTCTCCTTCCTTGCTTGTGAGTGCTGGATGGCACAAACCTCAAGATTTTACTTACTCATACTGGTTTGAACATCTATGCCCCAGTAACACCCATGGCAATGCCCTCTGCAGAAAACCAGTATTTTTTTGCTTGCTTTGCCCCACTGAGCCAAACATGTGGTTGAGCCCCATGGAAGGCTGGCAGATGTGGGGTACAGAGATTCCTCCAGCTGTGGGGGACCAGAGATGAGCTGTGAGGCTGCACACCTTCTTCTGAAGGCCACAGGAAAATAAGCTATTAAAAACTTTCTAGTGTAAGTATGAAACCCAGGCTGGAACTAAGATTTGGAAACAGCCACACGGTTTCAGGTTGAAAATGAAGAGGGCAAAGGTAGCACGAGCCACAAGGTGGATACAGTACAGGTTTCTGCAGCTGATTGCAGGTTATTCCCTCTGTGTCATTTCCTAACTTTATTATGCAGCTGATTTATAAAGCCTGAGTGGTCGGTTAGAATTGGTGCATGGATCCTGAAAGCGGTTTAAAAAAGTGGCTACACAATAGTTTTATTTTTAATGGGCCAGAAGAGAAGAGTTGTGTGGGTGCACAGGGGAAAAATGACACTGAAAATGCTGTTTAGTTTCTTCCAGCTCCCTCCTGTGTCAATTCTGCCAGTGCAGAGAGCCCAGTGTTAATCTGAATATTAGTCAGTGGGTATAAAGAACTCAAAAGGGGGTTGGCATATTGCACTTTACCCATTGTTCCTGAATTTAGCCCCTTGAATCCTTCTGAAGAGTTTTTATTTGTAGGGATGACTGCTGCATCACAGAGCTCTGTGCCTTGCAGTGCCTAAAATGGGACAGGTGGGGAGTGTCTTTCACCAAATGTGCTAAACCTATTGCTAAAACATGCTGTGACAGCTCTTCTGACACATATATGCTCTGAGGACACAGGCTAATCCTCTGAGTCACCCTGCTCTTTATAGCAGGTTATTGCTATTCTATTCCATTTTAATCTGTATTATTATATCTGTTGATTATTTTATTAGGGCTGGGAATTTCATAAAACTGCAAGCACCCATATCAGCTTGTGCTTTCACTCAGAAAGGTCAGCACAGACAGACAACTGTGTCACGAGCTTCCTGAACACAAAAAAAATCATAAATCATAAATCTGCTGTGTTGGTGAAAAAGGTCTGCATCACAAGTGGTGAGATTCCTTAAAATAAGGAGCATGGAGTTTTCTTTACTTGCCCTTTGAACCTGAAATATTGCTATTCATAGTGGATTTAGCATTTCAGCATTGTAACTTTCTGATAGTGGAGTGGGAGGTAGGTAGAATGTTTAGTTTTGCTTTTTTCCTTTATTTTTCCCCCAAAGCCCCCTTATTCTCTGCCCAGAATCTTGCAGTGCTGCATGCTGAAACAGCTGTGGTTCAGGATGAACACCTCTGTATAAGATTTCTTATAAAATTGCAGGGACAATATTTCAAAGTCATCCAAGATTAAAACTTTAAAACTCTTATCTTTGTGTAGATATCTCCTAAGAGGCCTCTCTACTGAGATATGTATTAAGTTTTAGTTTTTTATGGTGTATTTTTTGTTTATTAAAATGCTGATATTTTCCTAAGGTCATTGTAGTTTGCTGCAGAAATGCTGGCTTGGAATTTAAACGAAAACCTGGGAACTGGCAGTGAAATGACCATCAGGCAGCTTCCTCATTCCTGGTTGCTTGGAACCCCTGCTCTTTCTACCTTTATTTTTCACACGACTCCCTATCTATGGGTGGGATTTACTTGACTTAATTTCAGCTTTCTAGCCTGCAGTCTGAACTAGTCATCTCCAACTCCTCTGTAGTTAAAGGAAAGAGATAAGCACCTCCAGGCAGTGTCTTATCTCAGGAAGGTGAGATAAATCTGCCTTTGGAGATGCATATCCCTTCCCATTGACACCAGAGGAATCCTAGAGAGGTAGCTCAGGCTAGATGCCTATCTCTAGATGGCTGGAGTTAGGAAGGGTGTTTACTGCTTATCCCAGGAGGTTTGGAATCAGACTCTCTAGTTCTGAACTGATAGCACGGCAAAGAGCTCCTCTAACCCAACCCCTTGTCAGCCACCGACCCCCAGTGAAGCTGCAGTATTTCCGCAGAGGCTGGTCAGGCTGGGAAGAGAGCTGGGAGTCTCCCCAAAACCAGCAGCTCACTAAAGGAATGGGAAGATGTTCCCATGACCGTGGCACTGATTTAAGGAAGTGTGTTTTCAGCTCCACCGTGCATTTCCAGACTGACCCGGGGTTCATCTCCCCGTCCCCCTGGGCAGAAAATCACATTTTCCCTCTCTGGCAGGAGCCTTTGAGGAATTCAGTGCCCACCAAACTGGGAACAACATAAGTAGCTGGAGAGGCAGAAGTAGGAGTACTGTGAGTGGGCAGGAGCTGCCTGTCACTAGCCCAGACTTTCAGATACATCCTTGCAGGAAGGAGAACCTCCCCAAGACATTTACAGCACACCCCTCCGACAGCTAGGGGTGGCTCCCAGGGAAATGAGGGAGAAATGACTTTGAAGATGCCCGTGGTGGGAGGCAGCTGCTGTTGACAGCAGGTTGCATGTGGTGCTTTGCAGCACATCTCTGTGGGCACCTGGGCACAAAGGCTCCCAGCCCTCCAGGGCTGTGCTGAGGCAGTGCCCAGTTGTTGCTGTGTGTGCCAGGGCTGAGTGTGTCAGCCTTGCCCTGCTGCACAAGTGATTATTCCTCTCAATGGGCAAAGAAACGCAGACTTTTCTTCTTAAGAACATAAGATGAGAACACGTGGAAAAATAAGTGTGTGAGTATGGAAAGATTACTCCTGTATATGCATGTTACCATTCACTCTTCTGGCTGGGAGATTATCAGCTCTGTATCCCGTGACATTGTACAGGAGAAACACTTTCACACATTATCTTTTCGTGTATTCTTTTTATCATCAGGACCTCTGTAAGCCAACTGAGCTGCTGCAAACAGATACAGTTTCTTTACAACTTCCATGTATTATTCTGTAGTCAGAGGAAATAGAGAGAAAAATAAGTGAAAACCAGGAATTTATTAAAGAGTGCTCTTTCATTTTTATTAACATGAAAACAAGAGTGACTGCCCTGCAGAATATGAAAATGACAGAAGTCTATCATCCTTCAGTATCAAATACTACCTCTTACTTCTCTGTACACAATTTACATGGATCTTGAAAGGAGAAATTCAAGAAGTGTGGTTTTTGGGAGGGCATGTGCAAAAGGTGAAAGAATACTTAAGAACTGAAGAATTTAAAAGGGCTGGACTTCAGACCACTTTAAGGTGAATCTCCCAAACCAATATAATGTGAATGAAAACCCATCTTCAGACTAAATAAACGTGGACTATAAAGATACCAGAAGTGTGCTTTAGGAAATCAGTGAATTTACTATTACTCCTAATGTAAGCACAAAAAATACATAAATGACTGGCAAAAGTATATGAAGTATATAAAAATGTTCTCTTGTATTCTAAATTTCGAGATCACACTAGTAATAGCATACTAGCTGAGATCATAACTCTCTATTTGTAATTAAGATACCTAAGTGGTCTTGATGTCTGAACGATGTAATACATTTTATTCCTTTACACACTTTCTGTACTATCAGGAGATAATACGGCATTTATGGGAGAGCTGAAACTAGTGGCAATGGATAAAAATACCACAAGATGTCACTGCAAACCTGGCAAAACGGCTGCTGCTGCCAGGCTGCTAGACAACATGCTATTAATTTATAATAAAAGGTATCTGACAGCTTTATTCTGATGAATTATGGGAATCCAAAGCATAATTCCAAGTCTTTGGTTTATAAATTGTCATTGATTTTAATGTTCTTTGTAAAGTTGTGGCACGCAACAAATTTTCCTGCCAAAAGCTGTTAAATAAATAGTCATCCTTTGCTCCGAGTAGTACATTGAACTTGTTAGAGTGATGAGCAGGACGAATTGATGGTTGTCCATAAACCACTTATGACAGAATGCACAGCAGCAATTCAAGCAATTATTGAATGCATTTATTATAGGGATTTTTTGGAATACTGAACAGAACCAAGAGGAATAGGCACAGGCAACACAGTAGCAATTCTACACCATTTTCTCCTGATTTTTCATCTCCAGTAAAACACGGCTGGGGCTGCTGCAGGATTTCTGAGAAGCACATCTGCCTCTTCCCTGGAATTGTCTTATTTCCCAGTACAGGAGATCTGGCATTATGAAAGTATATTTCACACCTCCTGGAGACAGCGTTGTTGCACAGACAAGCTCATTTTCCTTTCTAAACATTAACTACAGACTCGTGTATTTTCTTGAAAAACTTACAAAAGGGTTCTGATATTTGCAATTAATTTTAAACTCCAATTTATCTATTTTGGGTAGCACTGTCTGTAGAGCCAAAGCTGTGGAAAATGTACTTTTCCTTATGTAATGTCCATCGTTAAACTTAACAGCCACATGTAATTACCTCTGGGAGGAAAAAACACCAAACCAAACCAACAAATTGCCAACAAACACATTTCCAGACCTTTGCCCTTTATCTTGATCAGAAATGAAATCAAATTAAATTCCTTTGGCAACTTTAACAGTGAGCAAAGTGTGTGAGGAGTTTGGACATGGAAGGACTGAAGGACTGGTTTCAAACAAAAATCAGGTTGCTTACATGATACTGCTAACCAAAAATAGAAAGTGGAGGTGCTAGAAATCTTGTAAGTAAGCTTGGTAAAGTTTGCAGCACCATTTTGTAGAGACAGGGACACATCCCCAGATTATATAAATCAATTTAGCTCAAAGTTTTTCTGGGGAAAAATTGATTTATAGTAGTTGAACACAGGGAGCCAAGTGCGTTTTGTCAGTTCATTGAAGCTGCATGTACACATATCCCTGTGCTTGATTAAAGAAATTATAACCTAAAACTTCAGGATTTACACATCCCTGTTTTCTAAAATTTGGCAAGGTTTCAGTTCATATGTGTAAAATCAGAAGCAGCACAGTCCTTGCCTGATATTTTTGCTTTTTGTGAAAGAATAACTGAAAAAGGAATTTTCTGGGTTCAGTTTGTGGAACTGTCATTTCCAGATACGGTACATCAGCCTCAAATTTGAATATGTTTTGTCCAAGAGGCTGCCACAACACGAGTAATGTGTACATTATATATATACATGTATTTAAAGAAAATAAAATTAAAAGTTGGGCTCAGAAATAAACAATTAGAAAGTTCTGGTAAAGCCGAGTCCAGCTGACAGCTTCTCTGGGAACATTATAGCCTGACATATAAACACTGTGTTTACCAACATTTCAAAATGCAACCTATAATCCATGTACACTTATTACTTTAATAATGCTTTTTATTGCAAGTTACAGACAAACAAATGTTTGAACACGGGCTGCACAGTGTTGTAGGGACGGACAGATGCCCACACGCTTAAAAACCTTTTAGTTGTATAGATTGAAAATACATTTGAATTTCGGTTCTGCCAAGCTACAGCGGTGAGGGGGAAACATTTGTCAGGATACACTTATGTACATTTTTAGCGTATGGGAGGTTTTGGTAAATGTGCATTAAAGCGAAGTTTTAGGAGTGCTTTGTTCGAATTGCTGCTGGGTGAATCCTACTTACAGCCCGCGGCAGATACCTGTGGGCACTGGAAGGTGCTGCAGCGCCGGGGAAAGGGAGATGCTTTCCCGTTTTGGGGAAAAAGGGGGAGTTTGCACGAACACCGAGCGCTTTGCCAGTAATTCCTGTGTGCCTGCGTTTGCAGCTGACGGCAGGTTTGTGTAAACCCTCGCTAAAATCCCTGCAAGAAAATACAGCCGGTTGTCCCAGTTTAACATCTGAAAACTAAATAAACAGAACCTTCAAATCCTTAGACATCTAACCAACGTTAGCAAAATAAACAAAAGCCACAAAGCAGACAGGTTGAGTGAGACATGATTTCTAGAATCTGTGTCTCTGAGGAGTACTTGGAAGTATTAGATCTCATTTCACTGTGCAGCTTTTAAAGGAAACAGGATGGGCCGATGGTGTAAATCACTCGTTTCTTACAAACTAGTGGAGCTAGGATGATGTACTCCAGCCAAAGCTCTTGTTCCCCTGAATGTAGTCAGATTTTTCTGTGAGTCTTTCAAGCTCAGGGAGAAAAGAGATTAAAATCTTTCTGTACGTGTTTTTACCCTTGCACGTAAAAAAAAAAAAAAAAAAGAAAAATATGAAAGGATTATCTAACCCTCCCCAAAAAAACCCTGAAAAAATGTTCCACACGATTTTTATGGGACCTCTGAGGACCCTGAATTTTTAAGTAATCTTTTTTGATGATTTTAGACAGACCATTAAGCTGAGGATAAAAGTCCCTCTGTTCAATATCTGGATACATTAAGCATTAGGCTTAAAATTTACAGCTTTCATTTTGACAAGGAAAATGGCACGTTTGGTCTCGAGTGCTACCTTGAACTGTTTTTCAACATTAAGACAGGTTGTCAGTCTGAGGGGAGGAGGTCTGGGCACCAGTGGCAGCTGCTGCTGCTCTTGCTGGGTGTTCATGCAGGGCTAGAAAGACACGGCGTTGCTGCAACTCCTGAATGCTTTGTTTTTTAAAGCAAAAGAGAAATGATGCTGATCCAGGGGAAGGCAGGAAGCAAATGGGGTGTCACTTCTGACTGCAAAACCAGTGCTTCGTCCAAATATTTGAAAGAATGAAAGACAGAGGGAGAAGGAAAATCGAGAATCATGTTTCCGAGAAAGCTTTGGGGATTAGAGTAATGAGGAGTTTGATTTCCAGCTTCCCTGGTGCTGGCATTCCAGAACCACTCTCTCTTGCCAACATCTGTAAGGATATTTTACCGAGTAGAAACCACTTTCGGTTTTGTCCTGTGTCTGAAAGAGAGAGGAAAGCAGGCTCGTTCGTTGGCAGTGTTTTCAGCTTGCTGATCAGGAAGATTCAGCAAGATCCGGTTAGAAATCTGACACACACTTCTGTTAATTCAAGGCACAACTGTGTACAACCGGTTTTCACAGCACTTTGTATAGGCAGAAAAGCAGCCCAGGTCGTTCAGCAGTGGAGGGCTGCCTTTGCTGTCTGTAGGTATTTCTTCTTCTGAGGTTTGCCAAGGGGAGCAGCTACTTTTGCTTTGGAGGATTACTGGGACCTTGAATAATGTCACTAATTTAACTGAAGGGCTTGTCTTTGGAAAGCTGCAGGACTGTCTGTGCCCATCTCACTTGCAGGTGGCAACTCAGGTTTGCTGGATATCACAGTGACTTTGTGTTGTAGCGAGGCAAATTTTGAAAAAAGTTTACATTAAGCTTATTTGATGGCAGTGGGTGAACAGACTACTCCAAGAAGAGATTAGTCCTTTTGTTGCTTGGCTGAAGTCAGTGAGTTGAAGGAAAAAGAAATTAATCCATTAATTGACCATCTTCCAAATGAAAGTAGAACTGGAAAGTAAAACAACTGTTATAAAGACGCCTCTGGGATTTTCCCATGTGAGCAGAGCTAGCAACTGCTGCCAGCATCTGTCCTGGTAATGGTCACAAATCTTAGGGCAAAAAAGCTTTGATAACCACAGTCAAAGTATCTCAGAAAGATCTGAAGCACCTACAAAACTCCTCTCTGGCTTCAAGAGGCAGCACATGATCAGGCTGTGAAAAAACAAGTGGCATATGACTGGTTTGATGGCATTAATCTGGTTTCATTGTCCCTCTTTTTATTAACATCATTAACGTCTTGTGATATATCTGATACTTGAAAAGAAGGACAGCAAACAAAAGGAGTTGTTGTTTGTTTATTTGTTTCTACTTTTTTTCCCTTGGAAGCAGTGAAATATTAACTCAGTGCAAGCACACTAGGCTGTTGTCTGTGATTCTTCACACAGTCAAGAGAGAGTTGACCCACCACCACAAATACCACTCACATGTTTTTCAGAGACATTAAATAGGAAAATATCAGCTCTCAAGTCACAAGAGAGCTGAGAAAGCAAGCCATAACAGGGTCAATCAAACAGGCTTAATTACGATGGAACTTGTGAGCACTTGCAACCCTTTGGGTTCAGGCTTGCAGCCTGATTCAGGATCCCAGAGTGGGTCACACTTAGAAATACTTCTGTGCACAAACTGAGCTGATGATCAATAATTTAAAGTACAGAACACTCTTACTGTCTCTCCTTTGTTTCTAAAACATGACTGAAAATACATGAATGTTTTCAAGTCAGCTGGGCTTAATGAACTGCTGCTTGGGATGGAGGAAGCAGTCTCAGAGCTGTCACTGGTTTGTCTTTGAGATGAGACACAAAAGTCATGTGTTTTGTCATGTATTTGTATTTGTATTTTGGTGTGTTTGCACGGGAGGACAAAAGGACCTGGGGCATTTTGGTCTTGCTTTCCTTTAACTCCCAGAAAAATTCTGGAACAGGTAACCAGCAAAGTGCTGTGTAAGCACAGAGAAGTTAACAGGATAAATAGCCACCAAATGGATTTGTCAAGAGCAAATCATGTCAAACCGATCTAATTTCCCTTTGTGAGAAGGAATCTATCTGATCCTGTGGATAAAGGAAAAGCAGCAGATGTCATATTTTCACCTTCTTTAGGCTTTGGACAGTGTCTCTTGTGACATTTTGTTAAGTGATCTAGGAAGCCTAATATTGGTGAAATTACTGTGCTTTGGGCACAAAATCAATTGGAAAATTGAATGTGGAGAATTATCAGGGATTTGCTGTCTAAATAAAAGGATGGATTGAAGGTGTTCTGCAGGAGTCTGTCCTGGGTTTAGGACTATTCAGTATTCCAATTACAATCTGGGTGACAAAACAGCATGCTTATTAAATTCCCACATGATATGGTGCTAGGGGAGACCAAGAGTGTGTTGGAGGCATATATATAAATAAAATATAATCCTCATCAGAATCAATTCATAGTTTGAAAGAAATTAAATGCTACAAGTGTCACACTCAGGCTCATATGACTGACTGCAGAAGTACAAGAGAGGTGGAAAAGCCTTTGATAGAAGTTCTATAGGACAGGATCTGAGTTATACTGTAGAGAACAAGACAAATTTAAGTCAGTGCTGGTGTGAAAAAGGGAAACATTATACTGGGAAGTACCCACAGGAGTATGGCCTACATGATCCATGAAATTTTCCTGCTTTATTTAGCATCTGTAAGACCTCAGCTTTAAGGCTCTATCTGCTTTTGCATGGTGCAGTTCAAGCACTGGAGAAAATCCAGAGGAGAACAGTGATAGTGATCAGAGGTCCAGGAAATGTGACCTATGAAGAGAGAGAAACTTAATTTTCTTCTAAGATAAAGAAGAAAGTAATGGAGGGGACGTGACGATGATGTGCAACTCCATAAAAATGGAGGGAGCATGCAGGAGAGGTTGTGGGAGTGCCATCACTGGGTCTCTTACAGGAAAAGTAAAACAGCAGGAATAATACAGGAAGGGTAGATCCTACCTTGAAACAGTAAAAGAAACAAGGTGTGTATATATATATATATATATATAAATAAAATACACATCTGTTCATCCATGGTTCTTTGAAAGTGAGTGTGGCATGTTCAGAAAATTCAGATTCAGAGTTAAATAAAAAAGGAAGCAAAGATGTTGAGAAAGAAGAGTATGCTCTGAGCCAAATTGTAATGGCTGAAGGTGCTGGGAGAAAGGCAGGAATGGAAAGGAAGGTTCAGTGGGTGCCATTATGGCCCTAAATTAGTCGGAGTTTTCCAAGGTCAACCAGGATTTTACCCTTGTCAGTGATTTCTGTAACGTGGGAAACAAAGTTATATTACAGAGGATTTTTTATTACTTTTTAAGAATTACACAGGTCTTATCATGCAACAACTGCTGAATTCATTTTCCGTTAATGTTATTTGAAACATAAATAACCTTTTCTCTCCTGGGCGCATCCATTCTTCAGACACACACAGGTTCATGCTCCTCTTTTTAGTAGGTAGAAGATACTCATCCACCTTCAAAGTATTAGTGCTATGTGTAGGATGAAACAAGACTCATTTTGCTTTTTCTGAATATTCTCCAATAAATAATTGTTGTGGGTTTTTTTAACTTCAGTGTCCCAGCTAGATTTAAAAGCTGCATTGTCCCACTCTTTCATTTAGTTTTCCTGAGTCTGTAAGTCTTTGTGGATCACCCAGGAGCTAACTTCTAATCACTGTCTGACTCCAAGCAGCAAGGTGAGTGTGGAACACCCGACAAAGCCAACAGGAAAAGATATGGGAATGGGGCAAGCCTGCGTGTTCTCCCTCAGAATTCCTTTGGTGTACTTGTCTTCAGAACAGAATGAGGGGTTTTTCCCAGTCTAGAGCTCTTTCTCAGGAACCTTCTCCTGCTGCTTGCTGGGACTGTGCCAGCCTTTTGTTTCAGCAGATTCCAAGAGGGATCAGAGCAATGCAGAGACACCATGTCTGTGGGTACAGGCAGAAGGAAATGATCTGGGAAGTCCTTTTGAATGTTTTAGTGTTAATACAGCACCTAGTGGAGCTGGGGGAGTGCAAGGAGAGTGTGACAGAAGTGTGGCTGACAGGGTTTTCTACTCTTGCTGCTGCCACCGATGGAATCCCAGGCTTGAAGGACCAGCAGGAGGGAGTCTCACTGTCCTTCCCAACCCCAGGAAGACCCTCCTCCTCCCCCGTGTTCCCCCAGCACACCAGCTGCAGAATGGATGGGACATGTGAACCTCAGTGTCTGTACTCACTGCAAATAGTGAGGACATGAAGTTGGGCTTCCTGCAGCCCAGCAGCACAGATCTGTACCTAAAAATCTATAGCTATGGCACTGTTAAATAAATATACACGTACACATGTGCAAACATTCAATCTAACTAGGTCCTGAAGCCCCTGCATCTGTTCTTTGCAGTTGTCTTAGGTGGCTTGAGTTGGTGATTCTGCTCTGAGGACACCTACAAACAAGGGGACCTCCATGAGGAATAAGCATGTTCCCTGGCAAAGGCTGGGCATTACTGCATTAAGTGGAGGCTTCACAGAGAAAGGCTCTCAATCATGCCTAGTTGTTTGGCATTTTGGTTTTTAAAAAACCTTTGCAGTGACTCATTTGAGGTTGGACCTCCTAGTTCACACAGGTAAAATATTAGGTGTCATCATGCAGTGCTGGTGAATCAAGGGGGCAGTGATGTAAGATGGAGCTAACATTTGATTTTGGGAAAGAAACCTTTAGGTCTGACAGGTCTGCAGCTAAAAGCTCAGTTTGGAAGTTTGTTTTGCATATTTAAATATTGCAGAGTGGAAAATAATGTTGAGAAGTGTTGATATTATTTGCTCTGCAATACTGATCACAGCTCTGACTTGCACCTTTGACTATGACCAAGGACAGAAAAAAAGAGGATCCTTAAAGCAAAGAGGGTAATATTTAACAAACACTCCTAAATTTTGTTTTCAGAAGTGATTCAGGCACTTAGGAATCTACACCTCATTGAATTTCAACCCACTTCTGAAAGCAGGATGGAGATGGGTTATCATTGAATGGATTGCAAACAGTAGGAATAAGCTCCTGCAGTCCCTTTTAAAGGCAAGTGTAGTTTGGAAGTTTTTATTTGCCATCCAATTCCAAACTGACATTTGCAGGACAATAAAATCAGACAGAGTGTTAGACAGCAGATGAGCTTAACTGTGGGCTCTAAACCACCAAAATCAATGTTGTAAACCAAAAAGTGTCAGTAGTCAACACTGTCCATCTACTTGTGTTTTACTATTTGACAGCTTAGTTCCAGCCACTGTAAGACAAGTGGTTCCTGCAGGGAAACAGAATGGGAGAAACTGGAAGACACTTTTAGCTCCTCAAGGGTCTTTCACAGAGAAAGTGAAGCCTAGAAAGAAAGCTAAGCAAAAACCAGCAGAAGTGATGAACTGAACGGAGTGTGAGGTGGGCAGGATATGAAAATGCTGTGAGCTGAAGGATCAGGACTTTTTAACTGTGGGTCTCCATCACAATATCTTTTCCACACTGAAAAGGGCACGAGAAGGGGAAATGGTTGTAAGTGAGAATCAATAGAGAGGCAGCACCAGAAATACAGAGACAGATTATTCCAGGGATGAGAAGGGGAAGAAAATGGGAAGATGAGATTTTACCTAAAGCTGGTTGTATTGAGATACAGCAAAAACTCCAGGAAATTAAAAAGTAGGAGGAGAAGAGAACTTGGAAAAAAGAAGGGGAGTTTATGGGAAAGTCAAGAGGATAGGAACTCAGGGCTGAAAAATTAGTATTAGAAACACAGAAGTTAAAACGATTAACATAAAATTCAGTGAAATAGTCAATCCTTATCTACCTTCACTAGGATTTAAATGCATCACTACATTTGTTGGTGAGTGCCCTTCCTGTATACTGTCACTGTTGTCTATTCATTTGATGAACTGAACTGCCACAAGTTTTCTAAAATTTTACCAACACCAGATTAATGAAGCCAGAAGATACATATCTGTCTCACTTACAAACATGCCAGCTTGTCAGACTGTTATTACAGCAACCAGCATGAAACCCTGCTGCTTTTCAGGAGATGTGTTTGCAGTACAGATCTGCAGCAACTCTGGACATGACAGCAGAAGCAACAGCACATACTCCTGTAACTTGTGTTTGAGTGAGGCCTGAGCAAAGCATTTGTCTGCTTTTCTCTCTGACTTTGCTTTTTTTTTTGCCTGATTTTATTCAGTACAGTGTATTTATGCTTTAGACAAAAAAGGATCAGCTAGAGGGCTTTTAATGGGCTGACCCTCAGTGCCAAATAGCAAAGAAAAATTAACTTCAAAGCAAAGTGCATTTCAATAAAAAAAATTAAGAAAGGGATACAAGGAGTTTACTAAGGCCATGAACTAAGAGAGAGGGAGAGAAAAGTAGCTAAGTAAACAATACTTGGTTTTCTAGATAGATCCAAAGTGCAGGAAAATTAGGGTTTTGTAAACTGTGTCCTTAATTATTCAGAAATCATTATTACACAGACTGAGCAGTTTAGAACAGCGTTACATGGTGCAGGTCTCCATCTGAGTGATTGGCTTAAATCCAGATGATTGTGAGACACACAACCTTACATATTATAACTAATTAAGCTTTACAACATAATTCTGAGAGAATAGGAAAAAATTTTATTTATTTTGTGTGTATGAACTGAGGAAATGAGAGCATGTTTCTTATGGATGTGCAGTGATTCAGGCAGGTGTCTTGAATGGAAATGAATAATGGTGACTGCTCTACCCTCCTCTTCCAGTCACTGAGCAGCTCTGCCTCTCACAAATGCTGTGTAGTATCTTCAAACAAGTCCCAGTTTTGAATATTTTAATGGGACTTTCAAAGAAATTTGCACAAGTTAAACATTCATAACCCAAAGAAATTAAAAGACTCTGGCAGCTTTGAAATTCCAGCTCTCGCTCCTAAAGATAGCAGTTGTGTCATTCTTTTAAAATGCTAAAGGGGAGTTTGTGAATCTTAGTATCACACCAGGCTGTTAGAACCACTTGTTCTCCATTTCTGCCCACAAAGGGAGGATCATGGCTAACAGATGTCTTTTGAGGAGACCTTTCATTAGCCCAGTATGTTCTATATTGCATCAGGACTTTAACTGGGGCTTTGCTTTGTTTTTCTTCCTGGTATTGGATCTTTAATATTACCCGTCTCATTGCTTGAGTGACATGGAAAATATCTCTTCTGATGCAAATGATAACAGGCAAGATAACAGTTTGTACTGTGAGGGAAATATTTAATGACTGAGAGTCTCTCCCAGATCAAGTTAGTGGCTTATTGGTGGGTGCAATGCAGACTGGCATACCTGAGTTAATACTATTCACAATGGCTCTTGTTGCTGTGTCAGTAAGCTGGAGATTCCAGCTTTCCTGCAGATGAAGGGTGGGTCTGTGTATGTTTTGTGTGTGAGTATTTCTCTTTAGGTCAGTAAGAACATCAGTGTGCTGCTTTTTGTTTTAGTCTTGGAACAGCAGTAGTAGAGAAACCTCAAATAAAAGAGAGTCTTTGCTGGCTGGGCCAGCAACACTGCTCCTGGAAGCACTATTTACCTGAAGATGGGCAGAGAAGGGAAGACTTGATTCCTGGAGGAGCAATAAGAGAGAGATGACTGGAGAGATGAATCTGCTGCAATCCAGGAAAGGCCCCTGGGTAGTCCTCGTTTGAAGGAATTAATCACTGGCAAGCTGGTACACATGCTGTGTGAGGCAAAAGATTTGGTGAGGGAACTGCTGTCATAAATGTGCTACTGGACAGAAGCTCCAGTGGAAAAACTGAGTGGAGCAGGAGGAGGCAATAACTGTGGACACTCTGGAGGAGCACACAAAGGCTGCACTGTGGGAAGGAGCTGCCTGCCTACCTGCACAAGTTCCACATCTGTGTGCTTCTCATTTTCTGTGCATGCAGCTGCCATTTATGACTCGTTCTTCTTGGGCACTGGCAGCTGCAATGATGCTCTTGTTTAGTAGAGACAACCTTTGAGGCACTGTGTTCTAACTTTGGAACCTCCCTGCACCAAATATTGTTCAATCAGCCCTCCTGCAAAGGAACAGAATCTGCAGACAGGTAGCTAACAAGTTCTGCAGGCTCACAGGTCAGCCTTGGCATCATATTGCCCATGTTTCATCTCACCTTTCGGTGTAACTTTCTTTTCAGTTTTCCTCTTCCCTGTAAAATATTTAAGGGACTCTTTCTCTTCAAGCAGGTTGAACACTATAATATAATTTCTGTTCATGGACCAGTGAACACTCCAGTTTGTCAGTATTCAAATTGCTATCAAACTGTTTAGTACCTGTCTAATTAAAGCAGAACTCGCTTGCTGATCTCTTCATGCTAAAGCAAATTAAATCCTAATGGGAAAAGTGATATATCACTTAGATCAAAAGAAAATGAATAGCTATAACATAACCACCTCTTTTCTACTTTTTTTTTTCTTTTTCTAGAAGTGGAGAAGGAGAATGGCAGGCAATTCCCGTTTTCAGATAAAAACATATGTACTGTCTCAACCTCCTTACAATTTCCTGTACCAGCAAAATCCCTGCCTTTTGCTGTAGCAAGATGGAAATTTCCATAGCTGAAGAGAAGCACAATTCCAGGGATGAAGCATGGGGAGGGGAACAGGAGATGGCAAATAGAGGAAAAGAGCATGCTGGGGAAAGGGAACAGAGCCTTAGAATGCTTTGAGTTGAATGTGGAGCTTTTACAATTGCTTTGCTGACTAAAGGAGGGCTGGTGCTCTGTGGAAGTCCCCAGTCCTTTTGTTTGGTTCCATTAAATTGTTCAAGTATCCTAGGGGAAGGAGTTGTCACAGTCTGTCTGATCCTCTTGGGTTATTGATAGAAATAGAATAGAGAATATCTCCTTGTTTCCAGTCTATTTGCATAGTTCTTCCTAGAGCAGAATGGTCTGTTCTTCTTCCTTCAACAAAGGGACCACTTGTCTTGGAGTATTGACTTGTTCTGTGAGGCCTTCAATTCTTTTCCCTTCTTTTTACTCTTTTTTTTTTTTTTTTTCCCTTTCCCTGACCCTTCCTCTTGCTGAGCTGTAGCACACTTGCCTCTGGCTAGGAATATTAATGAGCAGTTCTTTTCAAGAGCTTATGCAGATTCCACTCTGTGAATCAGCTGGCAAGAGGTGCTGTCCAAGTAAGTTACCCAGAGTAGTGCCCAGGGGCAGAGCCTAGGAGTGCCTGGCATGTCTCATCCCCAGCCTGAGAATAAAAGGTCAAAGAGTCGACTTTGAATGTGGGGTGCCTTGTTTGGCGTGGATGGCTCAGAGAGAGCCCTTCATACAACAAAGGTTATTTAAATAACTCTAATGGCTCCTAAAAATGTAAATTTGCCTCAAGACAGAACTGAGTGGCTCAGGTGGTTCATTATTAACTGCGTGAGCCTTTTTCTTTTACTGGTTCAGATCTGCTCCAAGTCAGAAAAGACACAGAACGTTAAAACTGTCTGAGTAGGGTTCACTAGCAGGCATGAAATTAATTTAGTTGGCTAAATGAGAGTGCATTTTCCAGTGCAAGACTCTTGACCACATTTTGCATTTCCATTGTAGATAGACAGACTCAGCCAATGAAAAATTCAGTGAAAAATTAAAAATCTTGAGCAAACAGACTCATCTGCAGAGCTGCATCCAGCTTGGGGTCCCCAGCACAGCAAGGACATGGAGCTGTTGGAGTGAGTCCAGAGGAGGCACCAAGGTGATCAGGGGGCTGGAGCAGCTCTGCTGGGAGGAAAGGCTGAGAGAATTGGGGTTGTTCAGCCTGGAAAGAGAAGGCTTCAGGGTGACCCAGTTACAGCCTTCCAGAACCTGAAGGGAGCCAGCAAGGAGGATGGAGAGAGACTATTGACATGGGCCTGGAGTGACAGGACAAGGGGGAATGGCTTCCAACTGACAGAGAGCAGGTTTAAATTGGATATTAGGAAGAAATTCTTTCCTGTGAGGGTGGTGAGGCACTGGAACAGGTTGCCCAGAGAAGTTGTGGATGCCCCATCCCTGCAAGTGTTTAAGACCAGGTTGGATGGAGCTCTGAGCATCCTGCTATAAGTAGAAGATGTCCCTGCTCACAGCAGGGCTGTTGGAACTAGATGATCTTTAAGGTTGCTTCCAACCCAGGCAATTCTATGATTCTATTATTTTTCTCCTTATCTGTTACCTCAAACCCTTCACTGACACCAGCAAAAATCAAACTTCTGGTGCTCAATATGTTAACTCTTCCAAATTCACAAACATGAATAATTGCTTAAAAACTGGCATTATTTGGAAGGGAGAAAAGAGAACTCCATCAAACTTTAGTAGGCCAGTGCAGGGAGCTATTGCTGTCCATGTGGATGACCATTCCCCAGGTGCATTCACACAAAATTACTTGGCCTAAAGCTCTCTCTGCTTTTACAGTCAGCAAATATTCTTCAGTTCATGGCATAAGTCCTCTGTTAACAGAAATGCCTCTCTGCTCCTTGCCACTGTTTCTCCACCAGTCTGAACTGGCAGCACAGAGCTCCTTTTATTGGGAACATTTGCTCTGGAGTTTCTTCCTGTGCTTTGTGCTTGCACTGGGGCTTGGCTGCTTCCCTCACCTACTTGTGGTAATGACTTTAGGGCTGGATTATAGGGACATATGGGCATCAAACTTTGCTAGGATGAGTATCTGAATGGATGACTTTTTTGTTCCTTTTCCTTGTAGAGCAATCCTTGGCACATTACTTATATTCTCTTCTGTTTCTACATTCCTGAAATGGGGAAAAGTTTTCTCTGCACAGTATGTCACAGGGCTTGCTAGAATTTTCAAGATGTTTTGCCATCCCCAATTTTGGAAATTATAAGACTATTCCCTTCAGTATTTTAATAAAATTTACCAACCAGCCTGAGCAGACACACTGCTTTAGAAATATTAAATATTTCAAAATGTTCAAGAGCAATCTTGTTTGTGGAAGACAAGGTTTTTAAATGCCTTTAGTGTTGGTTTAATATTTATTCTTCTGACTGTTGTGGGAGTAGAGCTGAGATAATATAAAGAACTGATTCCACTAAGGAAAAAGTGTTCTTGGATTAGAGCTATAGTAGAAGATACAGCTGAAATTGTAAGCAAAGTGACTTAAAAACATGATAGGAGTTCAGTGCAGCATGTAACTTAAGATATGTGTTAGAGAGGTAGAGATTAAATGTAACAGAATATAGGAGAAAAACACTTGAAGTAACTAGTCCTTTCCAGAGCTGATTTGGTTCTTGTTACACTTGAAAACCTTAATTTTCCTTCTCTGTCTTCAAGACATAGTTCTCTAAGGAAAATAGTTTCTTTACTCCTACCTCGGATTCTTCAGTTTGATTCAGTTACTCTTTGTGGAGTGACCAGAGCATCTCAACTGAGAGGCACTTTTGTAGGTGTTACAGGTTTTAGCTGTCAGCATAAAATACCAGAATGGAATTACTCTAAAAATATTTTTTAACATGATGCAAATTTGCTGTAACTAATTGTGACACTCAGGTCTCTAAAGTTATTGTTACTTTCTTCCATTTTTCTGAAAATCAGGAATAGGAAAACTGATCACTCTGATGTCTGGTAACATTTAGGGGTTGTATTTTATTTTGATTCACACCCTAATGCCAATTAATGTCAGTTGAATCACACGAGTTAGAGATGGAAAACACCTATTAGATAATGGCAGGGCATGACTGTTCCCTCAATGAATTCTCAAGTGCTTTGTCTCATCTAGTTTTAAATTACTCAAGCAATTGAGATGTCTCTGGGGAGACTATTCCACAGCCTAATGTACCTTGCCATTAAGAAACATTTCCTCCAATTCAGGCTAAACTTCTCCTTTGCTTATTTTTATCATATTGCTTCCAGTTCAGCCCTTACAGTTGCTGAACTATTCCCATTCCTCTCACGTGTTGACTCTTTCCAGACTTCACAAATAAACATTCCCATCCTCATTTATTACATGCCCATATTCCCACCTACGTTTCTTTCCTTTCATGTCACCTCATAACACAGAATATCCCTTTCTGGAACCTCTCTCTGGTGTCAGGCTGCCCAGGCTGAGGTGGTTGTGGTGAGAGCACACTCCTCAGTGCCCTGCATGGAGACAAACTCTGGTTTGTGCCCAGATGCCATTTGGACTGACACTGCCATTTCTTGCTCTCTTATTGCTGCTGAATGTTGGCTCTGTCCCACTCACCAGGGCTTAAGGACCCTGGTGCATTGTTGTTGGGAATATGTGAGGAGCAATAGGTGTTTGAGAGTGGTATGGAGGAGGTAAAGTTGGTGATCAAACTGTACAGATGAGGCAAGGACACATGGCAGCTCCTTCCACTGAAAAAAACTCAAGCCATTTAAAGCATCAGTTGTGAAAGATTTCAGATGATCTTATGGAAGAATTAAGCATTTCATAGTCTTTTGTAGTTGGAAAAAAAAATTGTCTGGAGATCTCTGCCAGTGTTTGCAAAGAGACTACAAAAATTAGGTGGCTGATGGTTTGCAAGCTGAACTTGAATCAGTGATCTTGATCTGGACACTCAGAAGTGTTGTGAAGCTTGTTTGCCTAAAACCATTTGAGATGAGAAGCCTCTCAGTGCCAGATTAACTCTAAACCATGTCCAGGACACAGAGGTAACAAGCCCATCTCCATGACTGGAAGGCAACCTCTCTGCAACCCAGTGTGGCTGCACTTGCTTGGCAGAGTAGCTGCACCACCACAGCCCTCTGCTCTTTCTTCTGCCACCTCTTTTTCAGAGTTCTGTGTTATTCAGGAACCAGCCACTTCACCACCCAAGGCTTTACCAGGCTCTTCTGCTCCCTCTTGTCCCCACCTGGGCATGCACACCTTTAATTCTTTACTATTAATTGTTTAAAATGCAACCAACCTCCAGGTTTGGGACTGGAATCCTGAACCAGTCATCTCTGTAATTAAAAGAGACTGTGATCAGCTCCTGAGGTGACATTTAAAGCTGAACAGCAGGTTAGGGCTAATTTTTATTAATCTTCTCTTTCATGTTTTTGTTAATGAAGGATAAATGTTTGTGAGTCCTATTTCTTAGTTCCTTAGATCTTGCAGAAGATTACTATTTAGCTGACTTGGGGAAAAAAAAATCCTCAAGGATAAAAAAGGAGTAGTAGAAATAGTCTGGAAAAAGAACTTTCTCCTGGTAAGGAGGAGTGTTGTTTTGTCCTGCTTTTTCTTTGTCTGTCTTTTGTTTGTGTGTCCTCCTATTTGAGTAAGCAAGATTCTTCTGATGCAATATTAAGACTGGCTAAATGCCCTTATGTATCCTATGCTAATCTTTCTGCCCTTTTTTTAAGTCTACAATGCTCCTCAAAGTTAAGGGAGAAATGGCTGCATGTTTGGAAAATGGAATTCTGTAGTATTTCATCTATTTCTCTAAGTTTTACTACCAACATACTTAGAACATTTCTAAGGAGCTGGGATAAAGGAACTTGTGTCTCTTCTGACAAGCTGGACAAAGAAATTCTACTTTGAGACTGGGGACAGGAAAGAGTGGGAAAAGAGTATGAAATTGTTTTACTTTTTGCCTTTTTGTTCTCTAACTAGCCTTGGAAATGGTCTGGAGAAGTGTGTTCATAGCAAGAGGTGACTTACTAGAGTTGAATGCTTACAGTTCACTTGATGAAAGGGGAGAAAATTATTGTTCATTAATTTAAATCTCTATCTGAATGCAGGTACTGTTCCACAGATCTTGAGAAACTCTTATGACAAATACAATGCTGTGCTCATTCCCTCAGTTAGTTTAGGAAATTTGTTTCATGACTCTCAACAATAGCAACTTCAGCTAAATGCAAAATTAATCAAGAACTGGAGGAGGCTCAAATAAAGTGAACTAGCTCTGGATAAATAGCTCCACCTCTTGTTTGTGTCCTAAGCCTAAAAACACCTCTGGCCCCTATAGATTTGCTTGTTGCTGTGTTTCAAAATTAAAGGGTCTTAAATTATGTCTGGTTTAGGATTCAGGCAGGTGTGACTGCTTGCAGTTTTTTAACTTCAATATTGTAAATGGGGAAAGAATCCACTTCTCTGCTTGCTCTTGGGTTGCACTTCATGTACTTCATGTGTTGTGTGGAGGCCAGATCTAAATTCTGCATCAAGACCTTCTTGTTCCTGCAGCACCCTGGGGAATCCTCTGATAAAATGGGAATTCTGTGGCAGCTACAAATAAATTCAGTTCCTTTTTACTGAATTAAATATGTACATGAATAATACAATTGGAGAAGTAAACCTTGTAGTTTACATTATCAAGTGTGATTTTTAAGTGTGTTCCCTACGTTTTCAACATGCCATGAAACTTTGTCATGATAATTTATGCCTGCACTGTAAAACTTTTCAGCAGAAAAAAACCCCACGAGGTACACTTGAGGTTCATTATACCCACTTTGTGAGCTGATTTGGCTTCTGAATACCTGGCACGTGTCATAGACTCATGGAATGGCTTGGATTGGAAGAGACCTTAAAGATCACCTTGTTCCACCCCCTCCTGTGGGCTGGGACACTTTCTTCTAGAGCAGGTTGCTCAGAGCTCCATCCAACATGACCTTGAACATCGGGATGGGGCATCTGCAGCTCCTCTGTGTAACCTGTTCCAGTGCCTCACCATCCTCACAGGAGAGAATATTTTCCTAATATCTAATCTAAACCTGCTCTCTGTCAGTTTGAATCCCTCCTTCCTTGTCCTGTCACTCCAGGCCCTTGTAAACAGTCTCTCTCCACCTTTCCTGCAGGCTCCTTTCAGCCACTGCAAGGCTGTAATTAGGGCACCCCAAAGCCTTCTCTTCTCCAGGCTCAACAATCCCAACTTTCTCAGCCTTTCCCCACAGCAGAGGGGCTCCATCCCTCTAATCAACTTAATATCCATCCTCTGGACTCTCTCCAACACATCCATGTCCTTCCCATGCTGGGGCCCACAAAGCTGGGTGCAGCAAACCAGATGGACTCTCTCCAGGGTGGAGCAGAGGGGCAGAATCCTGCTTTGGATACAGCCCAGGATGTGGCTGGGAACTGATAAACCCCAACTGTTCCCACTGCAACGTTCAATCCTGCATCTTGAATCAATGGGTTTCTAATTGTTGTCAAAGGTGAAAACACTCAATGCTGACACTTAAATAGCCATAGTTCACTTTTGGACTGGACAGCATCTTTATTTTGCAGCTGTTTCAGAGGCTGCTGATGCAGTGCTCTGAAGTATTGTAAGTGCTACCATGCAGACTCCAAGTGTAGATCTCCATCCCAGGAATGACCCATGCATAAACTCTTTTCCTACAGAAAGCTGGTGTGGAAAAGAGGAGCAATGAGAAACACAGTGGTTTGTCCACAGCTGCTTCAGCAGAGCTGGTGGTTTCAGATGCTTTCGATGTGCAGCAGAGAGACACATCCTTTCTTGGATGGTTGTTCCTCCCCACCCATACCCTTTCTTTTTAAGAAAAGGTGTTGCATTTCACATTTACTTTGTTAGGGATAATTCTAAAACATGTTTTGCACTGTAAATTGCAAAATATGTAGGAATATGCTTAAAAGTTATCAAAGTATCTCCATTTCCTAGTGGAACAGATATTTAATATCCCCTGAGCCTAGTAGGTGGCCACGTAATTAATGAAATCGCTCCATGATTTTATAATGGGGCCTATCATTTTCTTTCTGGTTAATAAGAAAATGACTGGTTTTACAAGAAAATTCAGCTGGAGACCTCTGGAGCTGAAAGCACAATTTTGAATCCTCCTTTTAATGTAAGGGAGAGTTTCAATGAAATGCAAAAGTAGAGTATGTCAGTGCCAGCAATAGAGTCAGTGCTCTGCCTTGATCTTTTGTAACATTAGACCAATGTCATTCTAGTTCTAGTTCTTATGCCAGGGCAAATTATCTATTTAGGTTTTATTGTTCTGTGTTTTCCAGTATCTTGGAAACCTAGAAATGTAGTCAGGTCAGATCCCATTGTTCAACCTTCTCAGTGTGAAAAGTAAATTTTATGATGGACATGGTGCTCGTGTAAAGAAATCAGCCTCTTTTTATATTGCCACTTTATGTTTAATCATTAGAGAAAAATTTAGAGAATGAATATAGTTTGGCACACTCAAACAGAAACCAGGAAGAGAATATTGTTTGGTGTCTGTATCAGGGCATAGGTATCACAGGAGGGATGCCTGAGGTCCTATCCTGGTGTTTCCACAAGCCACTGGCTCTGTACACATAAATAGTTTAAGCAGAAGGAATCTTTATTACTGGAGGCAAATCCACCCTTGGTCTCAGTGGGTGGAACTTCCCATGATTTCAGGGAGAGTGCCCACTGCCTACACATGGATCCATTCACTCCCTGGGGAGGAAGTGGGTGTGGAACAGAGCCTTGTGTACCATTTTTACACTTGATTCCCAATGTAAAAGATGATAGCAGGCAATGGGGCTGGCAGGACTTGCTCACACAGATGCCATGGGTACTTGAGACAAACACTAACACCTAAGATGCCAGATGTTGTGCTTCATCCCTGGTGCTTGCCAAACTGTAATTCATATTACATTAGGGGCTACTGGTTATTTGTTTTTCAGCCCACTAGAAGTCTAATTGACTATTTCTCCACCTCTTTTCCCCTTTTCCCTCCACTTTTTCTTTCTCTCATTTACTTTTCTTCCACCTGCATTAATATTCATTTTGGCCTGAAGCACAAAGAAATCCCATCAGTCACCCAGGGATCAGGTAGCATAGGCCAGAGTATCCTACTTTTGAGAGAAGGTTAGAGATGGTATCCAAATAATTTCCCATTTTCCTATTGAGAGGTGGGTGAGCAGAAAAGCTGGAAACCTTTGCCAAGAAGCTCTCTGTGGTGGATACTAAAATAAGTCAGGTAGCAGATGTCCAATCCAAACTTTGGTGGGTAATTAGCTGATCCAATATCCAGAAGAAGCAGGTAATTGTTGTGATTTGTGAATCCTCTGCCAGGGCAGATAGTTTACAGCTTGCAGATATTTCTCTAATGAGGGAGGATATCGTGAGCTCTGAGCAGTAAAACACTGTTTTCTTAGTATTCAAAGAGAATGGCTGTTTTTTTTCCTTTAGGGATGTTCTTGGCATAGACCATTCTTGTTCTTTTCTTTGTTATTTCTTGGAAGTGTTCTGAAAACTATTGATGCAGTATGCAAATTCAGTGAAGGAAATGCAATGTTATATAAGTGTAATTAGCCTTTTATTCAAAGGCATTTTTATTTGTCCCTGCATAGTTTACTCCTTAAAAAAAAAAAAGAGAGAATAGGATGCATTTTAAACATAATCATATATTTTTTCAGAGAAAAAGTCAGAGCAAAATGCTATAAAGATCAGACTGTAAAAAGAAATTGAGGAATTAGAAAAACACCAATAAAACCAAAAATATGGATATCACTGGAAAGGCACAGAATGAGACTGTTTCAGGAAGACAAAAAAGTGTGCCTGGCTGTTGCCATTCTAGGAGAACTAGACGTGGAAAGAAGAGATGGAAAGTAAGAGCACAGCTCTAAAGCCATCTCTCCTCCCTTCTTTTCGGTGTCATTTCATAAGTAGGAATGGGAGAGGGAGAAGTGAGGGGAAGGGGGCCAGGAATCCTAGCAACCAAAATACTACGGATGCAAACACCTCAGAAATGTGCAACTGTTAGCAAAAGTTTTCAGAGGGTGTGCTCGTTGCTTCTGTTCCTGAATAGAGCAGTGTGCACTCACAACAGCATCACCACTCTAGTTTCCTTCACTTCCTGAGGTGGAAAGCTATTGTTGTCATGTCTGCAGTATTTTAATATACAGAAGTGCCTATTCGATGTTGAGGAATTAAAAAAAAATCAACAAGGGGATATTGCTTGGATGTATTTAGTTTGAAGTAATAGCTGGAAGAGTGAAGGAGAGAGGGAAAAACCAGTATTTTGTATCAGTCATTAGTATTTGAGTTCTTTGTATCAGTCATTAGTATTTGAGTTCTTATTCATACTGTATCAGGACTTCCTTTTCCCTTCTAAACTCTGTGTACTTTCTTCCAGTTCCTTTTTTTTTTTATTTCCTTCTGTGAATTTCTCCTTACTGTTTTCTATGAAAACAAAAGTCTGGACAGAACACACAGTAACTCCACTGAAGCCAATAGACTTTCTCTGGTGTAAGAGATCAAATTTCCTTTTCTCTTTGTTGGGCTTGCCCCATTTTTTGCTGTCTGTCCCACACACGACATTCCCTACTGAATTACTTCTTCATTTTGGTTTTTTGTTTCATTTTCTCTGTGCATTTTTCCAGCTGGTATCTCATTCCTCATTGCCAACACAACTATCAGGGAGCTGTTGGTTCCTCCCATTCACTGACAGGAGGGATAATTCATGGCAGAACCCAAAACTGGCCAAACAACAAGCCCACTAATGAAACCACCACAAGCACCAGTGACTGTGAACTTGCCAGTTATCCAAAGTGGTGAACTTGGAAGAAAATTATTGAGCTGCTTCACCAAAACTTGACACATTTGGCACTTCAAATTTCTTTAGCGGGGTCAGTATTTTCAGAATGGGGCAATAACCTGTCACTGGCTGTAACTGTGCAGGAGCTGAGCTGCACGTGCAGTGAAAATGGACACTGTGATTGTCTCTGGCTTTGAGCAGGGCTCCTAAAAATGGAGTGACCACAGCAGATTTACATGCAAATCGTTCCAGTTCACTGTGAATGTTGATTTACTGAGGCGAATAAGAGTTCAGCAGATTGTAACAAAGAATAATGGAAGAAATTTCTCCTGGAATGACAAAATTGAAATCTGCTCTAAGCCTTTTAAGGTCATGTAAGCAAAATTTGCCATACTGCTAAGCCACTCTCATAATCTTTCAGTCTGAATCCTGAAGTTCCTTCTAGAAACCAAGTCCTTCACTCATAACAATGCTTTTATATTCTCTAATTGCATAAAGCTACTTCAGGCATTCCAAAGATTAATCCACACATTTAATGCAAGCCACCTCTTTTGTACCTGGCACAAGATAAGTTATTAAGAGTAATGGTGCAGTAGTATTTGATTATCTTTGAAAGGATGAATGATCCAAAGAAAAGGAGGAATAGTCTTAGCTGAAATGGTCTACTGCCCTCCAGACTACCATAAACAAACATTTACCAACTTTAGGAAAGTTGCACTCGAGAACAAAGTGATGGTGTTGTTAGAAACTGTCCTCCTTCCTTTCCTGCCCCCTGTTCAGAAAATTCTTCTCTAGGTCACTCGGGGAAGCTTAAAAAATTATTGCTTTTTGCCTAAACCAACAGTAAAGTGATAATATTACAAAGAGAAACACTGTGGACAATGTTAAAGTCTAACAGGACTAAGGAGAAGGAGGCACATTGGAAACAGATGAAACCCAGGTGTGGATTTAGACTCAGCCATACTTTTGTCTTGTAACGTGCTCGTTGATAAAAACCTCAGCTTTTCACTTTGTTCTGGGTGGCTGGGAGAGAGAAGTTGTAAATTAACTGCAGCACAATTGACATCTTGAAGGCACAATGCCTCCCAAATTGGGTTGGTTGCTGGGAACTGTGAAATACTTGCAGCTTTTGATTCAACCCTGAATTCCGCAAAACAATTTTGAGAAAACAAATGTAAAATTTTTGGTTCCTTTTGGAGTTTCATAATGCAGAAAATGAGAACAAAGAAGAGCTGGGTAACTAGAGGGCCTGCAGAATTAAGGGTTAAAAAGAAGGGGAGAAAAATAATTATTTAGGGGTGTTTATATTACTTTTTACCCCAAAGTGAATTTTTGCATCACTAGGCTTCTATTTGGAGAATAGATTTCAAACTCTGACCCTTTACAACATACTCAGGGTATCAGCAGGATGGAACTGCCCAAGTGCAGGTAGTAGAAGACAAGTTTTGTGTCTGGGGGAGTTGAGAAGAAAATGGGGGCTGGACTGGGGGGTGATTCAATAAACCTTATATTGACAAACTTTTCCAGCACAATCCAAAGCTGCTCCTCTGACTTACCTGTGGAGGAAGAAGTGCATTTATCAAACAGCTTTCTTGGTTCCCTGGTCACCACTACCCTCAAAACACTTATCAAAACCTGAGACAAAACTGTACTAATGTAATTTTCTTGGTTGCAAGAATTGATTTTGCACNGGGGGTGATGCAATAAACCTTATTTTGACAAACTTTTCCAGCACAATCCAAAGCTGTTCCTCTGACTTACCTGTGGAGGAAGAAGTGCATTTTTCAAACAGCTTTCTTGGTTCCCTGGTCACCACTACCCTCAAAACACTTATCAAAACCCGAGACAAAACTGTACTAATGTAATTTTCTTGATTGCAAGAATTGATTTTGCACATTAAATTGCTTGTGTGTCCCAGCATGGTTTCTAAAGCACTGACAATCTTCCTCATGTAGATCAAATTTTGGAAGCTGTAGTGCAGCTGATAGATATTTCTATGTACACAGTTGTTATGAGCATGATGAGCATGATTAGTGCTTGGACACACTGTTTGCATTTTCCAGTGCTATGTGTAGGATTTACAAAGCCCAGACTATCTCATGCATAGCCAAAATCCAAATAAACTTTGGGTTCTCTGTCCCTGAAGAAGAAACTTTGACAATAGAAGAAACAATTGCTTAGAAACAGTGTACACTTTCTAAAAGATGTGTTGGCCTATGAAAGAATATATTTTTAAAGTTTATACTGTTTTTACAATGCTTTTGGTATTTTATGCAAGCTGTCATCTAATGGAAATAATGACCTCAGGGACATGTGTTTATCTTGGGTTTAGACCACTTAAAATACATTTAGCCTCTAACTTTTCCTTAGGCCAAAACCACATCAAATGGGCCAAAGATGGAATAAACACACACACACACTCCTGAGGTCATTATCACTTCATTGTAGTTTTGCAGAAGAAAAGGAAAACCAAAGTCTGTCTCTTTGTGTTGCTTTTGGGACCCAGCATGTCCAAGTGATGGTGTATACACCATTTTATAAATGTTTTCTTTTTAGGGATGTGCTTTGCTGCTTCTTTTCTTTTTTTTTTTTTGCCCCTGCCACTTAGTAATTGTAAACTCTTCTCTGTTAATACTTTAATCTTTAAAACACTGAAAAGCTGGAACTGTAGAAATTAGAGCTGTAGTTGCCAGAGTGCAGTATTAGTAACTGGCATTCTCCACAGAGAGTCAAAAGTGGAAATATTTTAAGAGTTAGCATGGAGAATCTACTCCAATTAAGAATCAAGTCCTGGAATAAGGGATCAGTAGGTCATAGATGAGGTTTTGCTTGTGAAAGAGTAAATGAACTTTGCACCCTAATGCTCTAAGAGTTACTGGCCAATACAATATATATAGATCAGTGCTGTATTTACCACTGCAAAAAATGGTGGTGGCAAACAAACTCTGCCAACTTACTGTGTGGAAAGGCTTACTTTTTTCCTTGAGCTGTGTTTTTAATATGAATATTGTATTATAGCTTCTGTCATGTTCTGACATAGTCACTGTGATAAGAAAATTTTATTTGTCTGTTCAGGAACTTCAGTTTTGCTTCCTAGGCTTTACTTAGGAAGGGAGAGGAAAAAAGATTTCTCTGAAGGATGCAACTTAATAAAATGCCTAATATTTGTTCTGCTGAAATCATTGGCAATTTAAAAAATGTATTTAATAGTGAGGATTTCATCCTAAACCCAAGTGGTAGTTGGACTCAATGCTGTAAAATAGAAACCTGTGGAAAGCTTCAGACCTTGTCTGTGCAAAACCATCCAGAACAAGTTGAGCTTCAATGGACTTTAATGGAAATGAATTTCAGAAATGTTGGGCTCAAGCACAGGTTTCAGGTAAATCATACCTAAATGATACCTACATATATTTAAGTGATTTTTTTTTTGTTTTGGATATTTAGAGATGGAAATACCGTGGTTGAAATTGTGGGCAGAGGATATGATCCTGGCAGATGTGCTTTGAAGGGAAAGGACGAGGGTGTGTTGTGTGCACGTGTATGATAAAGGGAACTGTTGGCTCTCCCAGTTAAGGCAAACAGGATACCCAAAAATCTGTGCTGAAGAGGTCAATAAATGACTGATTCACATGGAGGTTTTCCCCAGGGAGCAGCAGCTGCAGGGAGGTGGGGAGATCTCCCAGGAGTGCTCTGAAACCAGGCCCTGGAATCCCAGCAGCTTCCATGGAACACTCACCAGCTGCAAATACACCAGTTGGTTTCTCTTACTGGTAGCTGCTTAACAAAAGAGAAGGCATTCAGGGTGGCAAGGATTTACTAATAGAAATGCTTAAAACGTGTCTGTCCTTGTCTGCACATGCAGAAATAGGTGTTGTTCTTTTCTGTTGCCCTCACAAGGCCATGGTGGAGTTGAGGCAGCCCAGGCTTGAACACCCTCTCTCTGGATGTTTTAAACTTGTGTTGCCTCAGCTTCAGGTCTGCTGTCTGCCTGTTCAACCACTGATGAAATCCTGACCACTGAAATAATTCCTAATTTCGTGTGAAATCATGTTCATCATTGAGATGCTGGCAATGTGCAATGTGTGATCTGTGGGGTACAGGCCTTACTTGGAGAGGAAGGTTTATCCCCTTTCAAATACCAGACAACACTTTTGTAGGGGTTTTATATGGCAATGTTTAACTTGTGTTGCAAACCCATAGTGTTGGTAACACAATTTCACCCGGAGAGAAGATTCCCATTGGTTTAGAAAACAAGTAATATCTGACAAATGACACCCTTTGTTTGAAAAGCTTTGTACCTTGGTACATAGCAGAGCAAATAACATGTAACTCCAGGTTTCCCACTTCCCCCCACAGGGGTGACAAGTGTGGAAGGGGAAGAAATGATTGTGTCTGGGAGTGAAAACAAATAAGTGTATGTGGGTGGAAACCCACCCTGCTCTTCATCCCTCTGCTTTGTGCCCCTCACCAGACCATGGGTTCTGGTATGTGCCTCCTTCCCCCCTTCCCTTGGCAAGGCCACCTGTGCCAGGTGTGCAAAGGACAAGAAGAGGGCAGAGGTCAGTCAGGTGGAGGGGGAATATTTTCCTGGAGGGCAGGAGGAGGGAGAGAGACCATGGGGTGCAAACGTAGCCAGGGAGGGGAACTGGGGACTCGTCCTGCAGAGTGTATTGGAGCTGTGGGAGGGTTTGAAAATGTCTTTACACATTGGACTCATTTTCATTTCCAAAATTCAGTGTTTCTGGCAGCACTTATTTTTAGTTTGAAGTTCTATTTAACAGTTTTTGAGATTGGGCAGCGTAGTAATTTAGCAGCCCTTATGTGAAGGAAAGAAGGCTGCAGCTTCTGCGCCACTTTTAATATTTGTTTACCATTTCAATTTTGTAGCAGGCCGACATTGAAGTGTTCTGTTTGCTGTCATTTTGACACCTTCCCTTTATTTGCTTATTTTTAATCTGTGAAAGCGTAATACTTAGTGCTTGCTATTTAGAATCTGGGGATTAGAGTTGGCTTTTCTTTGAGGGTGGGCTTGAGTGTACCTGAAACATGGGTGAAAAAAATGGGCTGGAGATAACTGGGGAGTGTCCCTTCCAGAGAGGTGATCACTTGGTATTTTCTTACTTTTAGCTAAAATATATTTAAATAACTTTTCCTCCAGCACTTTAGGTTTTTCTGATCTAAAAGAGAAAGGCAAGTGGAAATTACTGTTATACTGCAATAATTCAAAGTTTTACAAAAACATACATAAGTAAATAAACTGTTTTGTCCTAGAATAATCATTTTGGGTTTGAAAATTCTTCCTTGTCTCAGTCCTGATATATTATTTACACAGAACCATATCATATTTTCACAACGAAACATGAAACCACATATCAATTTTGGGGTGAATCTCACCCCAAAGTATTCACAAACCATAGAGCTTGGTGTGCTTTTGGTTATGCAATTCCAAATGAGACCAGGTAACTTTCAGAAGTGGAAAATTGATTTTTTCCCGACTCTTTAAAAATCAAAATTCAGAGTAAAATTCCAAAATATAAAGCTCACTAAAAAAGGCATGCTGAAGAAAATATTTGCACAGTTCCCTGGAATGATCTAAAAGGAGAATTACACAGAAGTGTGTTTGTGAAAAGCTAATGATAACATCTTAAAAGGCTACCAGATGTGGCATGGTCTGGCAGTATCGTGGCACTTGATAACAGGCTTAGATCAGTGCACATCAACTGTCTTGTATACAGAATTTAACCACAGATGCAACGTATTAGGTACAAACCCGAGTTTTAAATCTTACATGGAAAGCTGGTCAGAGTGACAAAGTCAGTTTTTGGTCTGTAACTTATAAGTAAAAATAACATTTCATCTTCTTCCCAGAGAAAGTGTCTGCTGGTCAGCACAGAAAGGAATGATCCTCTCTGAAAGGAAGACCGAAGTTACTTTAACTTTTATATTATGAAAATGAATTTTATTGCTCCATGATTTCCCACAAGGCAGTCTACATCTTAACACCAAAATCAGCTGACATCTTTAATCTTCTTTATGCATGTGTTGTCAAAGATTCATTTGGGTATTTAGCTGTGTGGTCGGTGTAGAGTCAATAGGATGTGTATAGTTGCTGCTTTGAAAATTTACCCTGTTGTATTTTAAACTATGCTGCCTCATTACACAGAAATGAAGAGGCTTTTTGTGATACCTTATTGAGATAGCAGATGTGGGGTTTTGTGTATTTTTGTTTTTACTGCATTTTCTTTTGATTAGCTGACTATTTCTTGTTAAGCAATAATAGGAAAACATTTCTTCAGGGTTTCTTTCAGCTCCAGTCTTCTCTGTGAAAATACAAGAGGGAGAATTTTAAAGATCTGTCCTGTGAAACTGTTATCTCTTTGATTAACATTCAAAATTCTGCTGCTTGTTTTATCAAATGAATGTAACTTTGAAGAAAGGAAAAAGGCAATACTGATTTGTAATAATAGATTTTAATTAGGATGAGTGTTTGAGTCTCAGGAGTCTGTCCCATGTGCGCTTTCAGATCTCTCATCCTCCCAGCGTCAGAACTCTAATTACCACCCGTACAGATCAACTTGTATTTTGAAGATAGCAGAAAATACATCGTGAAAGATTCTTCTTTTTAATTGCATTCTTATACCTCCTGCTATATGGTTTCAATTGCCACCAATATGCCTCTGCTGCTGTTTCTGTGTTTTTATTTCCTTTGTTATAGGTGAGCCCGTCAGGTTATGTTTGAAAGAGGGTCTGTGTTTAAGTCTCTCTGTTCTCTTCAGCTTCTGGCAGAGTTGGTGTTGTTGGGCTCCCTGTGCAATGCCTGGCACGTATCAGGCATTAGATCAGTCTAATCCACCCTCAGCAACAGGACAACCAGCTCAGGCCTTGGGACTCCCTGCACCTTCCCTGAGCTGCTCCCCCCTCCCAGGGCAGCACACACAGCTCTCACTCTGCAGCAAGTGCCCAAATCCTTGGCTCTGGCTTGTCATGGTCAGTGCAGCCTGAGGGGAGGAAATTGGGGATTGGGATCCCCAGTGAGGGAGCCTGGATGAACTCATTGTGGGTCCAAGGGGGTCTGTCCCTTCACATGGGTTGGGGTCTGTCAGGGTGTTTTCCCCTCTGTGCAGGTATAACTTTAGGGAGCACAAAAGTTTCTCGAGACATTAGTAGATATTTTGCATCCTGAATAAATGCTCTGGGCAATAGGTGGTTTGTGTCCCTTCCTCTAATCCCTTTCCCATTCAGTGCCAGGCTCAGCATCATGGTACACCCCAAGACCTGTCCCCACTGACTGCAGAAATGTGCTTATTGACAGCTTTTGGTTGAGCTCTGAGTGAAGAAAAGTCTGGGTCAACAAGGGGTCGGAATTAAACTAATCCCTTCACATGCCAAAGCAGAAACATCCCCCAAACCCCTTTGAATTCTCGATATCTGGTATCAGCCCCACTTTTCTGCCTCACACATGCAGTGTCACAGCTATGGCCATCAGAGAAGGCAGGGGAGGAGTGTGCAGCTCTTCCCTTCTGCTCGTGTGGGGCTGTTCACTGTCAGTCCATCACTTAGGATGAGTTGTCTTCAGAGCTAAGCAGGCAAGTCAAGTTCTTGAGAGATTTTTAGCTCTGCATATAGTTCAGTAAAGTCCATCTACTGACACTACAGTGACTGCATTCATTTTGTTGTACTCCTCCTGCAGCCTGGATCCATTGATGATGAGGCTCTTTGGAAGGAGACCCTTGGCACTTAACAGCCTTAACCTGAGCTCCAAAAGCTGGGCTGGTTAGGGATGATATCTGTCAGATGTTCACTGCCAGCTGTCATTCATTTCAGAGTGGGTGAGATGAATTGAGATAAAGTTCCAGACTTGTCTCAGCAAAAGTTTCAGAAGGGTGAGCCCACACTAAGCCACACTTATTTTCGGCAGCACAGGATAGAAAATGAATGATGCCAGATGAACTTTAAATTTTTTTTAAAGGATGTCTGAAAGAAGTGATATTATTGGCTTAATTGGATCCTTTCTGGGCTATCATCATTAAAATGTGATGACAACAAGGAGTAGACTGCCCACACTACAGCCCAGGATCCTGAAGCCCTAGCAGGCTGTACAACAGGGCTGTGGCCACCTTCACCAACCCCTATTTGCCAAGGGCTTAAATGACTATGGATTCAGTCTTCCCAAATTTGTTTCCTATTTAGAAACTCTTAAAATATGGCTAACATTCATTTTGTGGAAATCAGTTGTCTTTCAGAAGTCTTAAGTAGGGTCTGATGAAAGCTAAAAAATATTGTTAAAACAGTGTTAAAAAGATTTTTTTTTAAATTATTTTCATTTCAACAGTCACATAGAGCAAAGATACTTGAAAAACCTTGTATCATATTATTGATCTACTTAATAGGAAACAAAGCTGTAAGTTTAAGAGAAATAAGGGTTTTAAATGTAGAATTTCATGATGAATATTTAGATATTATATGTATTATCGATGCTTTAAGAAATACAGTGATAGTGGTTCACTTTTGAGCGTATTTTTTTGGGGTTTATTTTGCCTTTTAAAATTGATGGTGAAATGATCATGCTGTAACTTCAATATCTAAAAACGTGGAAGGGTTTCAAATGCAGACTTATTGATGAAAAATCTTTTTTTCTTCTGGAAAGGCAGTTCAAGAACAACAGTCTCAAAGGTGCTATTTTTTTTTTGATACAAAAAAATTGCTGTGGACTCTCCTGGACAATCAGCTCCAGGGAGGAAGGTGATGGCCATTGGAAGTGTGTTGTGCATTGCTAATCAATCCTCTGTAACAGTCCTGACAGCTTGCAAATATCTAGAGACCATCCAAAAAGGAGGAACATGAAAATATAATAGAAAAGAGATTTAGAAAAGACAGTATTGATAAGCTTTGTTACTTAAGACAGGCAAAGGTCTTTATTTCATAGTGCTTATAGACAACCTAACTAACTCAAAATCACAGTTTACAAGACCTCTTAGTTGTTTCATCTCCACAGGGTTTTTGTCTGAATATATTTCTCAAATTCAGGGGCCATGCAATGCTCCCTGAAAGAAACAGGACCACCATGGGCTTTGCTAAGCATTTGTCTGGCCCACAGTAAATTGCTTAGAAAAAATAGTCATCTCTCTTCCTTCAACATATGTTTTATTTTTCTCAGCTTTAATCATGTCATATTCACAAAGCTTCCCATGTGCTTCATATGGGAAGTTGCATTTCATTATCTAGAGGAGAAGTTTGGCTCTTATTTACTCATTTACCTGCCATAATAATCTAGTAACCAGAAGTGGAGCAGTTCAGTATATTTGACTTCTCACGTGGAAAATCATGTGGGGGAAAATCCTTTTTCAATGCAGAGAACATAAAATATTATGGTTTTCTTAGGTTATTTCTAGCAATCAATTAAAAGTACTTAAGAAATTGCCTATAAAGTTTTAATTTACTTATTGCATATTGAAATGCTGCAAATCTTGCATTTGCTTTGGTTTTCCTGACAATCTACATTTTCGGTGTCTTTAATGATATCACAAAACTGCCAAGACCTTTAGATGCCTTTTGATTCATACAGAGTTTGCCTTTCTCTCTAGATCAGTACAGTTGTCAGAACTTATTTTTTTTAACTGGGATTTTCAGATGCAACATTTTAAGGATTTTTTTCCTGGGACCTTGGTTAGCAGGGGATCAGGAGTGCACAGTTTTGGTGGTGTGATGGTGGCAGAGATCTTAGCTGTCCTACCTGGGCCCAAGCAAGAAACCCACACATTCACTTTTTAAGTGCTTGCAACACTTAAAGGTTTATTGTTCCCAGTATTTTCTCACAGTCTGCTAAAAAGATGGTAGAGTATGGCAACAAATTGTCCATTCAAGTAAAGTGAGAACGTTGAAAGATCAGTGAGTCAGTTAAAGTGTCATTTTTCACTGAAAGAAAGATTTATAAACCTTGTTCTGAAGGAAAAGATTGTAGGAAGGACAGGAAATGTCAAAACATTTGAATCTTGAGATAATATTGTAAGAGGATAATATTGCAGGAGGAGATGATTACAATATGACTAAAATATTGTTCGTGTGTTAGTTTGTTGAACTTTTTAATTTCAATGGGTAACTAGAAAGGGGCAATGACCACAATGCTTTTCTTTACAAATATGTAATTTTTTTGTCTGTATATGCTGAACTGTGTTGGGACAAAAGTGTAAAGTTACTAATGTGTGAACTTCTTACCATGTGTTCTTATTCTGTAAGATAAGCTAGCTATGATCTTCTTGCTAGAGAATCTATGAAAATATTCACAGTCCCTGGACTTTTGTCACTATGTGTAATTACAAATTCTTATAAGTCTGACATTCAGATTTCCACGTATCATTTGCAAGTGGAATAATTCCATATTATATTAGCTTATCTGAAGTCTACATTTGGCACACAGAGCAAGACTTCAGTGGACTTTTCATAATTTTTGGGGTGCTCATGAGAACCATGGAAATACATGTTAATAAATAAACAAACACATAATAAAGTGTTAAATAGACAAACACAGACACACACACATATATTCAATTTTTAGGTGTAACTCTGCTTTTCTACCTGAAGGATGTTGTACAGATTTCCTTCTCTGGCTTCCCCAGAGAAGCAGTTTTTCACAAGTAGGATTATCCAAGTCACTTGCTGAACTGAGAATGCAGAATTGCTCAATATAACTTGAAAAATTGGTGGACTCTAGAGATAATAATCTATGTGCACCTCCAGCCAATGTGGAAGAAAGGCACTTTAAATTCTTGGGTTTGGAGGAAGTCACAGGCTGTAGCTAGCAGGGAAACTTGTGTTTAGGAAACATTAATTAGAATTCCCTGGGTGAAAGTTGCAAAATGGACATTGGAAGTCTCCGTGACCTCTTGCTGTCCAAGCCAAACTTTATTCAGTTGTCTCTTTTTTAAGGGGAAATAATTTATTTCACACAGTTGTGACCAGAGATTCACTACTATGAACTGCTCAAATTTCATGTTGTGAGCTGCAATGGAAGGTTCATTTTGTGAATATCAGTGAAGAAACAACTCCAGGGATGGAGCCCTTTTCCTACGAGGAAAGGCTGAGACAACTGGGATTGTTTGGCCTGGAAAAGGCTTCAAGGTGACCTAAATTGCAGCCTCCCAGTACCTACAAAAAGATGGAGAGAGACTATTTTCAAGGGTCTGGAGCGACAGGATGAGGGGGAATGGCTTCAAACTGAGAGAAGGTTCAGATTGGATGTCAGGCAGGAATTCTTCCCTGGAAGGGTGGGGAGGCCCTGGCACAGGGTGCCCAGAGAAGCTGTGGCTGCTCCATCCCTGGGAATGTTCAGATCCAGGGTGGATGGAGCTCTGAACAACCTGGTCTAGTGCAAGGTGTCCTTGCCCATGGCAGGGAAGTTGGAACTAGATGGTCTTCGAGGTCCCTTCCAACCAAGGCCATTCTGTGATTTGAGCTGCACCAAGCACCCTAAAGGTGCCCAACAGAGTTTATCCCTCTAGGGACAAACCTCTGCTGCAGGAAGCAGCCAGCTATGTCAGAAGGGGCCAAAATGGAGAAAGGGAAAAATTTTAAAACCTTGGGAAGAAGCAATGTTTCTATCAGGCTTAAGTGAAATGGAGGACTGAACTCAGAGAATAGAAGAAAAAAGCTCCTCACGAGGCTTCAGAGCCTGTGTTTGCTGACAAGGTTGCTTTGTTAGGTCTGTACATTGTGGCAAAACAAGCCATCATTTTCAAGTGAGCAAGTGACTTGATGAGCCCTAACATTTGTTGTCCTTTTATTGTAGTGTTTTCTGGGTTAAGTCCTACAAGAACTTTCAAATAAGGCAAGCAAATTTCTACACTTTCCAGCAGGAATTTCCTGGGCAGGCATATATTATTCTAATAGATGAAAGTATGAGGGCAAAGTCTTGATTCTTTTGGGGTACTTCTGAAATCTTCAGTACATCAAAGTTGACGTGTAGGTCAAATTCCTGAAGTTAAGAGGTATGATAAATACCAGACAAAATTTAATACCTATGATAAGGCAACATATGTGCTTCATCAAGTGTTTCAGAAAGAAATGCACTGCTAATACACTCTGTACTTGATTCCATTAATTTTTTAAATTCCTGCTAACAAAAAGTAAATGCATAATTTTTTCTACTTGTTAATCTTCCTTTCAAAAGTATATTTCTGTCTTCAACAAAATTTCTTGGTCCTTTTGCATTTTTTAATTGACTAGAATAAAAAACAACTTGCTACATTCAACTGAAGGAGTCAAAACCAAGCATTGAGGTCAACAGAATTATGAAAAGGATGCATTTTCTCCTAGTGTGTTGTTAGTTTTTTCTGTTATCCGATTTGACCATACTGATAGCGCCCATTTATGGATGTACTTGTTAAGTAAGAGGATATTCACAATTTTAGAGTCTTTATAAGAGGCAGAAACAGCTGTGTTTCAGATTTAAGCATTTTTACCCCTGTCACTTCAGAATTTGAAATGTACCATCAAATTCCAGCTTGAAATCGAATTCCTTGATTTCAAAGTCCTCATGTCGGTAAGAAAACTTTCTATTTCTTGGTGTCCCTTTGCTGTGTTGTGACTTTCAGGGGAAGTTTGGAAGATGAGGGCTGTACAAAATCAGAGGTGGAGCGAAGAGCTCCTGGTATTGCCTGCAGTGCCTCAGTTTGGCTCCCATTTGCAGTGTAAGATATCACACAGATGGTGCTGGCCACTGTCCAAACTGGCTATTGCTCCAGTCCCTCTGGCAGATGCTGACTGGGTATCTCCAGGATGGTATTCTTTCAGTCTCTTTTTCTTCTTCACATTCTGTGCCTTTTTGAACTGCTTTTTGGCAGAGCACATCCTATATAATGATTAGCATTGTTTATGTCATGCCTAAACTTTAACTTTGATGGGGTGTTTCATCTTTTGGAGGGTCTTTTGTCAATCCAGTGGCTTTACTTGGCAAATCTCGCTCCCAAGAAGATGAGTATATGTCACTGCTTACCCACAAACCACTCACTTTTTCATAAAATATCTGAAGGGCATCTCTGAAACTCAGCTATGTAAGGAACTGTGGTATGCCAAGAGAGTTCCAGGAATTTCCTGCAAAGCTGGAATTGAATTTTATAAACAGTAGTTTTTGACTTCCAGGCTTTTAAAGAAGTTGTTTCTAGACATTTTTGGTAATTTCTGACTGCACTATATTTTTGCTTCCTAGACTAATTAGTAAAGATAATTTGGAGCTTTGGAAGATAGATTCTGTTTGGCAAAAAATAACCAACAAGTGACATGGAGTCAGTGTATTTTCTTAGCATAACTGCCATATATTTAAAATGTAGGGAAGAGTCTGATCCTCTGAACAGAAGCAGCACATTCAGCTCACAGATGGTTTTCTTTTTGCCAATGCCTCAGGCTAAGCATCTTTCCCTTATCCTACCAGACCTATGCTGCCTATCTTGCCTTGCTTTCTCTCCAGAATCCATGCAGGCCATGTGAAAAAAAAAACAGTGTACTAGGTGATTGTTCACATAGCAGCTTGGGAAACCCAATTAGATTTGCATTCCCTCCAATCCATGTGCTCATTCCCAGCATCAAGAATTTACCTGCTTGTTGATTTACCTTCTTATTCAGATAGGCCTGCAATTCCCTCTGCTGCCAAGGCGACCTCAAAGTGCAAAAATTGTTTTATATAAATATTCATTACTTTTAAGAAAGAAAGGGGACAGTTGGCATATTCAAGACTACTTGACTTGTTGCCAGTATTTTTGCCTATGTGACTTTTTGACCTGCGAACCAACACAGCATTAGTTGTTTTGAAATAAAAATATCTCCATTCCAGAAAGCTCTTGGCTTTGTATCTTGATTTTATTTATGGTTTTATACTAACTTGGACTGTTTTACTCTTGTAACTTGGGAATGAATTTGTTTGTTTCATTTTAAAATGTCTAAGATAGTAGATAAGTGATAGATAAATATTATTATTATAGATCTTTGTGTACTTCTCAGTGCAAGCTTGAACTTGCATTTGACAAAGAACGTTTTGTTCTACCCTTTTACACTGTTTGTTGGTATTTTCCATATATAGAATTTTGCAAGATCAGTTAACTCCTAGTTATAATGCCAATATTAGTGAGCTGTAAGAATACTGGCAGTTGAAGATAACTTAGGGTAAGATAGCTTAGATAAAAAAATGTTCTTCCAAAACTTGAAGTGGATTTTGCTTGAAATTCAGAAGTGTGCATGGTAGGATGGGCTGCCCAGAGAAGTTGTGGATGCTCCATCCCTGGAGCAATTCCTGTTCAATTCCTGGTTGGATGGAGCTCTGAGCCACCTGGGATAGTGGGAGATGTCCTTGTCCATGGCAGGGGGTTGGAATGAGATGATCTTTAAAGCTCTTCCAACCCAAACCATTCTGTGATTCTCTGTTACTTCAGCATCATGGGGTGATGGTTGGAGAAAGAGAACACCTTGATTAGAGACATTTAGATCATCTGAACTTGATGTCCCCGTGTATGTAAGATATAAGTTCTTGTATTATTAGTTATTTCTGGATTTTTCAGACCTCTCCCTAAGATAAGACCCCCCCTCCCAACTCTTACTGACTTTATTTATTGCCACTGAGTGCCCCTGGCCAGGGGAGCTGTGGAAATGCCTGGTCTGAGGGGGGGACACCTCGTGGACCTCCAAGGGGTCCTGTCCCCCAGCACAGCTCTCGAGTGCTCCCCAGAAATCAGATGCAAAGATAGGTCAGAGCATGAATTGGTAAAAATCTCCCTAAGTTTTCAGAGAGAATTTAGTCAAATTGAACAGCAGCAGTGCTGGGTGTCCCCAGTCAGCATCACTTGTCACCCTGTGGTGTCACAGTGCCCCAAAGTGTAGGTTTTGCCAGTGGACACACAGATGAATTTTCAAATGGAGTCTCAGCAGAAGGTGGCAATTGCTTTGTTTTTCCTGGAAACCACATAAACAAACCCCAAGTCCAACTGGTTTTCACTTTCGTTAGCTTGGAAAAGTTTTCAAGGTTGAATTTGCTAAAAATAGTGACACCTTACATTACCTGGAACTAATTCAAGCTGTTCATTTTACTGGTAACCAGGGGAGAGATACAGGGAAGTTATTGCCCCTCTGTTACACAATAATTCAGTGCAACTAGAAAATCTGTTATTTAGGAGATAATTTTAGTTTGCCTTTGAGGTTACAAGGCAATAAATGGCTCCTTGCTGTATCCTCGGAGTTTACCCAGCACATTTATGAGGCTATTTATTGCCCAGTGTGCTTAGAACCAAGCTAAATTATCACTACAGTATCAAATCTACATTTAAAAAACCCTCTTTTCATTCATTCTTTCCTTTATTTCTTTTATATCTCTTTCCTCTCCTGATATAGTAAAGAGCTTATACTTCCTCTGTATTGCTTTTACAAATGGAATCAGAGCAAATCACATTAAAAGGGCAAAATATTTTGCATGTTAATTGCTGATGGCTTTTATTACTTCCTTGATTTTAATTGGTTAAAATTTTGTAGTTTTTTTTGTTCCTTGGGGGAAAAAATGTGCTCTCGCTACAATCAATTTTGTTAAAAGGATAATTAATTGCTCTAGTATGTAAAGTGAAGTGGTTCACTTACTCTGTTTTGGATCACAACCAATTTATAAAATCCTATTTATATGAAAATTGTCCAAACTTAAGATTCCCTTATGATAGTGGAAAATATTATTCTAACAGTCCAAATACCTTTGCTTTCTCTCAAGTAAGATAAACACCAGCACAGTGTATGCAGGGTTGAGACACTATTTTTACAATTGCACTGATTGTAAAAAGTTTCTTCTGTAGTTCAGAAAATCATTTCTTTGCTTTTTTTACTGTGTGATATCACCTGATCAAAGTTGTGTAAATGTATTTATGCTTCTGCTTGTATACCATTCACATAGACCATAGTTTTAAAATTTCAAATTGCTTGGTATCCCACAGATTTGTTCCTTGTTTCAATGCTTTGTATGAAAGCTGCCTGACATATATGTACCTAACATATCCAACTGATCTCATTTGGGGTCAGCTATCTCTAGGAACTAACCTGTTATTTAGGAGTATCCCAGGCCTGAACAACTTGTTCTGAAAGCAAAAATATTCTGCTGGTTTTTAATTTTATTTTTTCCGTAAACGCTTTCATTGTCACTTGGGGGGAAAAAATATTTCCTTCTCCTAAATCTGTTCACATCTGTAAGTGATGCAGCTGAAGCCCAGCTCCCTTATAGACCTTCAACCTGTTTTACAGGAGCTTTTGGCTCACTCAGATAATGCTGGTCTTGACTTCCTCAATACATCCCTGACATCCAGTGAGTACTGGAAACTCATTTGTGAAGTCAGGTAGTTTTTTAAACTCTAGTATTTAAAGTCAAATGCTGTTTATAATTACATATCAGGTGGAAACAAGAATAAGGCACAGGCTTTCAGCTGCTTTTGTCCAAAAAGTAGAAGCCCTTTCCAAAGGGATCTGATGATGAGGTGCACCAGTAGCACCTCCCCAGTTTGCAGATGTTATCTGGTTTGTCACTCAGGGTTACAGTTGTTTTCTGTTGGCTCATTTCTTCAGGTAAGCCCACAGTGACTTGAATTTAGTAAATTTGTGTTTCTAGTTTGCTGACTATGACAAGTGCAGTGATAAACAGCTGTGATTTAATTTTGAGCATCACTGATACACCACTGGGAAATGTTCCTGATGTGAACATGTATTGTGAAATACTGTGTTAAAGTGCCCACAGACAAAGCTGATGTGAGCTCTCTGTGTGGGAGGGCATTTGTGTGCATATGGAACAGAGAACAAACTGAAACCACCACGAGGTTGGCAGGTTATACCCTCTTTATTTTAACAACACTGACCAGCCAATATCAGACACACACTCCACAGAGCTGGTGGAACATACACAGCTTTAATCACAGTGGGTGATTTGGAGGCATGTTTTAGCAATTATATTATCTCATTAGACTGAAATACAACTTTAGCAACAATTTCCAATTGATGTGAAGAGGAATTCTTTTTTAAGGGAAGTGAAGAAGTTGTGTCTTGTAGATGTTTCACTGGAGAAAACAGTGTGCTCTATTTGTCATGGTAACTAACCCCTATTCTCCCATTTTACCAATGTCCTGGGCAAAAATTTTGTTCTCTCAAGTGTCAGGTGAAGTTGTTTCTCATCTTATAAAGATTGCTGAAAAAAGGATGATATGGATATTTAAGAAGACATATTCAAATACTGCTTTAAACTTCTCCATCAAGACCTTCCATATCTTTTCCAAAGGGATGTCAAAAGTCTTTGGAGAAAAAAAAAATCAAAAATTCTTCTTAGAAAGTTTTATGCTTTCACAGTGACATTGTGAAGAGGCATAAAAACAGTGAGTGCAATCTAGGGAGTAACTTGAGAGCATTGTATATACAAGGGTAAGCAGTGATAGAACAAGGGAGAATGACTGAAAAATAACAGATTTGGAGAAGATATTAGGAAGAAATTCTTCCCTGTGAGGGTGATGAGACACTGGAACAGATTTCCTAGAGAAGTTGTGGATGCCCCATCCCTGAAAGTGTTCAAGGCCAGGCTGGATGGGGCTTTGAGCATCCTGCTCTGGGGTCGTGGTCTAGTCCCAAGACAATTCCCTGGCAGGGGAATTGGAATGAGGTGATCCTTAAGGTCCAATTAATCCCAAACCATTGTGTGGCTCTATACGAGGTGAGGATTATTTCCACCATCATTAAAAAGATTGTTTTGATGCAGAGAGATTGTTTTCATGTAAGAAATAAGTTTGTATGTCTCGGATATGAGTACAGTGCCCTCAGTTCAGGGATTATGTTCAGGATGGGAGAGCTCTGCTTCCTCAGCCCCTTCATGGTACTGGTCAAGAGTAATGTGATACTGGTCATGATTTCTTCAGCACAGAGCTGGTTGCTTGTGCTCAGGTAGTGCTGGGTTACAGGGAAATTCTTCATTGCCTGTAAACTGGAATTGGCAGAGAAGGAGGAGAAGCCATTTCAGGAGGCCTTTGTGCTCCTTTGGAAGCCCAATATTTAGGTGTGGAAGTCATTCCTATGTTATTAGCATGAAGACACACATTAGTGTGGGTCCTACAAGACCCTACTGAAAGAGCAACCTACTCATTGCTTACAGTAATCCTTGATTTATGGGGTGTTTTACAGAAGGAAAGGCAGATGAAAGGCAAAGTCTCTGCACCAGCACTGTAAAATGTGTTCAGAAGGGTGGCTTTGAATCTTTTTCTGTCACTATAGAGAGGGGATCCTCATCTGCAGTAAGTTGGTGTAACTCTGCTCTTGTCAAATACTTTGTCAAACTTGGCAGGATCCCATAGTTTCTGCTTATCAGGAGGTGGTTTTCAGGGATTCTGGGTATGTGGGTCATCCAAAGAGTGAACAAAACCATCTCCAGAACTGCCAGTGAAGGGACACGCAGAACTGCTGCAACTGCTGCATTCTTCAAGTCCTGTTTCCTTTCTTAAAAAATGGGTGTGATTAAGAGAAAACATAATTGCAAGAAGACTTTCAATAGCCAGCTGTGGCTGGGGAGGCTGCATTCCAGAACACAGGCATGGATTTTTTTTGTCATGTCCCTGTACTCTGTAATTAAATTTTCATTGAATGGCTGAGTCTGACTATTATAATGTAATCACTTACAGCTCTCGTGTGTAATTCATTAGAACAATAATGAGTTTCAATGAACAGGCTCCCCACCAGTGACGAACTCTGAATGATTTCTACAATAAAAATTCATTTGGGAGGGTGGCAGATGTAAGACAGACCATGTAATGCCCAAGATCTGTGCAAACCTATGTATAAATAATAAATACATCTCGGGCAGATGTAAAACATTGCAGGTTTTTGTGAGGTCACTGGGAGAGGAACTTCTCTGCATATCAGTGCTTTAAAGCAAGAGCTGCCTCAACACTCAAGTTGTTACATTTGTGCATTTATGATTCAATTCTCCACGCCACAGTTTTTGATAGCAGGTTTTCCACCAGCCTTACATCCCATTCAATAGCTTTTTTCTGGAGTTTCGGATAACAAATTTAGGGATGGACCCTACAGATTTCCAGGTGGGCTGCCTTGCATGCAAGCCCTGCCAGCCTGCAGGCTGCTGCCTGACATGCAGGTGAGGGAGCTGCCTGTTATCCTTCCTCTGGACTACTGGATGTCTCAGGAGTGTTGTTACCTTGGTTCTGCATTTCCCCAAATGGAGAGAGCTGAGCAGCATTCCAGCTGGCCAAGAAGGAGCCAAAAAATCTGAGCAGCATATTTATGTTCACATTGTTCCTACCTTGGGAGTGTTTTGGAATTTCCAAGCTGGAGCTGTCTTTGAGGGGTGGGGGGGAAAGAAAATGGAAAGTTTTGGCTTCAGTGTTTTTCATGAGTTGGGAGTTCCACTTTTGTGCAATCTCTGTGGTTTAATTATTAGTGCCTTGGCAACACAAGCTTAGGAACAGACCAAGAACTAAAACTAGATGAAGAGGCAGATTTCTTAGTCTTGTGATCTTCGATTTTGCCCACAAAAATAAAGTATTTTATTTAAAAGAGATGATGCTGCAGAAGATTCTCTTTCTAATGCATTTCTAGAGTTTCTCTGAGAAAACTAAAAGGTTGAAAACGTATTTAGATTTTTCTGTGGATAAAGGGAGTTTTGTATTCTGCCTTGGCTCAATTCCTCTAAAATATACCAAATATTACCCACACAATGACAGTGTGGCAAGGCAGAAATCTGTCTTTCTAAGAAAAGTCCTGTAAAGCCCTGAGAGTAGATGTTGGCCAAAACCCATACATCATCAGTTTTCACGTAGTCTGTATTTCATGATGACAAAGAAAACTCTCTATGGTGCTTCCCATCCTTGTTTGGAAGCAAAATAAATGATAAATGTAAGCTGGAATACTGAACCCTGGATGGAGAGGGGCTGGATTGGATCCCTGGGTTAGGATCTGGCCCCAAAAGCTTTAGCTCATGTGCTGGATCCAAGCCAAAGTGGGTATATTTTCTGATTCCATTCTCAGTTTAGGTATTACTGCATTTTGTCCTGTCAATGATACCCGGCTTTGGGCACAAAGATGGTGAACAAGACAATGAGGCTCCTGCTGATGATCATGTAAAAAAAGGAACTGTGTTAGACTGTGAGATGAAGCAAAACAGGATATTGAGGCAACTTTTAAACACCTCTCTGTCCTACAAAGAGCTGCTGTAGTAGTTTGTGGTGTGTGTGTTGGAACTTCCACGCTGCTGCTTCCGAAAGGTGAGTTACTAAATGTGGTTGTGTTGGTGCTGCTGCCAAGCTGGGACATTCCTAATTCCATATTCTGACAGATAAAGATGAATTGATCACTGAACTAGATGGTTGCCTAGGTGCAAGCAATCATGATCTAATTTTATTTGTTTTGTGCAAACAGCATTATGTTCTTGGTGCTTTAAAAAGGCCAATTTCCCAAAGCGGAAAACAATCATGAACAAAATTGAGTGGGAGGAAAAATCTAAACACAAGAATGTGCATGATAATTAGGAATTGTTTAAGAATGCTTTATTAGATGCCAAAAAAGCCCCAGCTCTGCAATCAAGAAAGGTTTCTATGGCTGAAAAAAAGAAAATCTTGCTAAAACAGGAGGAGAAGGCAGTTACAAACCCCTTCTGAAAATCAAAAAATCCCATTAAAAGCAGCAGTATGTAGCAAGTGAAAAAAGGAGAAGTTCTTCATAGGGAGCATAAACCAACATAGGCCAACATTTAGGAAATAAAATCCACTGGGAGAAAAAACTAAATGCATCAATAAAAATCCCTCTGCACTCAGAAGTGTTCGAAAATCAGGAAAGCATTTCTAAAGCACTTAAGGAACAAATCAAATCACAGAAGATTTGTTCAATGTTGGATAAAGATGGCAAAGTTTTCTAGTAATACGTATATAAAGATGTAATCAATAGATATTTTAAAATTGGCAAGAAGCAGGATTATATTTTAGCATGATACTAAAATACTTACTGCTAATATTTAGGAGATTAAATTGCAATAGCTGAAGCCAGTTATCAAAAGGATTGACCAAGTGGTGTCTTGAAGTAAGATTGTGGACACTGAATTAGTCTTTAAAGATAGGCAAAATGCCAGATTACTGAAAAAAAAAGTCAATATCATTCCAATAATTAAAAAAAAAATTGAAATATGCTAAGCAAGCTAGTTAAGATAGGGATCCTGGAGAAAAAATGTGGAAAACCTGAAGTGGACATTGCCATTAAAGAGTGAAATGATGAGTGCTTTATTACTACCTGTCAGACTGATTGTATGTGGAAAAAAAGGCTTTTTCAATTATATCAGATGTTCTTTTCATTTAATTGTGTATTAAGACAATGTAGCTGCATTGATTTAAAAATTATTAAAAGTATTTGAAATAGTTTCACAGAAAAAAATACAGCAAAGCCTTAAAACAAATCATATTGAGTTAAAGTAATTGCATCCATAGTAAATTAGTTATAATCTTATAAAATTGAAAACAGTATGAAATTTGGGTAAAAATCCTCCAAATTATCTTTGGCTACATGTGCCAAAATTGTTCTGTATGAGTAGGAATGTAAAATTGCCATTTTGTCCAAAATTAGTGAGGTTATTGAAACAAAACAAGGTCAGCTAGAAGACTAAAATTGAGACAAAAATTAAAAATGGTTGAGAAACGATGTGTCTTAGGAACTTTGGGAGCATAAACTATCAGGTTATTTGAGACAAGGCTGGGAATGATTGTTGGCCCTAAGTATCTGCATAAAGAAAAGACTTTTAGGAGACAGGTGTTAATATAATAAAATGAAACAAAATAACTGAACAAAAGGCACTGCAAAATCCAGTAGCTAGAAAATTCCAACCAAATAGTGGAGAGACTTTCATGTTAGAAGGCCAACCATGCAACAATTCATATAAGGATGTAATAGTTCATCACCTGAAGCTTTTTGAGTCGAGGACATTTTAACACTTATAGGTTGTATTTGAAGGTTACTGAACAAGTTTTGATGATCTGCATAGTCCCAGAGGTCATGGTAATATCTTTTCTCCATTGAAATGTAGAGGGATTGCATCTTGAGATGTTTGATTTGTTCCAAAACTCTATGGAAGTCTAATCCTAACATGAACTTTGCACTTGTTTCATGGATCATAAAAACCTCAGGAAAAAAATACATGTTTTCATATGGCATTAAATTGAGTTTAACAGTTTCTTGCTCTTCATAGTTGGGATTTTTTTTTTTCAGTTTGTTCTAAGAATTTTCTTACACAAGATATGATTTCACCATTATGTGTCTGGGCACTGCATGCCCTGCATTCTCCTGGGAATGTGAACATGGCATTTCCCTGGAAGCAATATGGCATGTGGTGCCAGCAGGGGTTCTCCTGCACTCCCTGTTTCCACCACACCCATAAACATTTAAATTTGCAATAATAGGGGCTTCCTATGACAACAATTTACACACTTCCCTGATTGTGCTAAAGCCCCATTATCTCACAGAGGTACTAAATGAACATTAAATATATTGACTTCTTTCTGTCCTTGGCCTCTTCAGTCTTCTCCTGGCTTTCAGTTACTCTCATGTCCATTTGAACCTTGGTCTTCCAAGTAGACAAGAAATTCAGGTTGAATTCTTCAGGTTGAATTGATGGGAGTATTTGTATAAGAGTTTGTTTCACACACATTTATTAACATGACTGAGTCTTTAAACAACAACTTTTAAATACCTGCCCAGGTTTTATCAGGTGTTAAAACATCCAAGCTTTCATGTGAGGACTGACCTTCATCACACACTGGTGGTCCCTTCTAGTTCCTAGGAAGTCGTGGGGACAAAGATGCTTGCATAAAATTAACTGCATTTTTTGATGCTTTATTGAACTTGAATTATGATCAGTTAGGAGATGAATTTGTCTTCATTTAAAATGTAGAGCATCTCATGCATCTTTATGAGTCTGCAGTGCATCTCCAAGAAGCAGTGATTTGGAGAATGTGCCATCTATCTCTGTAGGGTGATGATATGTTTATTAGAGGCTGGACAGATGGGATTATTTTACAAAAATACTGAAGCAGATCATAGGCCTAGGAGTTTCTGATCTATTAAGTGAAGATAATGTTGGAACTTCACTAAGAAAAGTCAAGAAATAAGGCAAGTAACAAAAAATCTTCTTGCAGTTAATTCTCATAGACGTAAACCCAAAGAGCTGGGAACTAAAGCTCCATTTTAGGAACTCCTTCTTTAATTTCTCTGTCAAATAGATCTTTTGATAATGTTCAGAGAGCTTTTAAACTATTTTATTTTCCTTTCAGGTCAATATAAGGTTTGCTTAGTGGTCATCTTTCTAAGCTATTGCACTTCCCATTTAAAAGTGAACATAAAGATCATTACAATTGCATTTGGCACACATCAGGGTTCCCTGATATTCTACCACCAGTTGAGATTTTAAAGATTTTTGAGCTGTTCAGAGGTTGAAAAGAAACCCAAAGAAATCATTTTATCTAACTGAAGATAACTGATTTTTTTTTCCACAGGAAAGGTAAATGAAATGTATGTTTTTTGCATAATGAAACAGATGACAAACTGGGCAAACTGATCTATTAATGAGCTTCCTGTAAAGCAAGAATACAGGAAAATGAGCAAGGAGCAGAAGGAATCACTCTGATCTTCAAATTTAACAACCACTTCTAATCAAATAGTCTAGGATATGTGAATTCTTCAACTCTCTTGAATGCTCAGCACTATTTGAATTTTAAAAGGCCTGTATGTAAACCTCATTACAAGCAACTTATTCAGGTGTGCAATACTATTATTTAGAGGAACACTTATCCATCAGGTGTTAAAACACTGTCATTTAGAGGTGGCAATTTGCAATGCTGAGGAAGAAGTGCAGCCAGGAAGGAACGAGTCTGGTCTGGCCACAACAAGTCCTTTGGTTCCTTCCTCCTTGGAGTGTTTCTTGTCTTTGTGGCAGTTCTTCTTTGTCTTTGTCACAGTTCTTCATCGTTTGCTTTGCTACAAGCTACCTCCAAAAACAGAGCCAAAGGGTTCTGAAATGCTGTTATTGAAAATGCAGACAGTGGAGAGACTGCTTTATTTATTTATTTATTTTTAAATTATACAAGCAAATAAAGCATCAAATAATGAAGCCTGTAACAAGGTTAAACTTCAAAATACTTCCCACTATGTTGCTGCTCAAGCCAGTTATCAGTCTGTCCACAGAAGCAGTAAGTACAATGCAAGAATTAAGAAAGAAGCACAAGTCAGGCAATACTGCTTTCTCCTGACAGCTGCACACTCTGTTGGCTGCTGTGGCTACAGGAATTCTTCAGGAATACAGTCTGGGTTTATCTGGGGTGATATCTGATCTATTTGTCAATGCTTTTATATCTCTGTTTTTAACACCAGTAAGATCTTCGATGTGGAGATTGCAGCACTTGTAGCTATTTGAGATGACCCAAGGTTGTGCTCTGCTCTATGTTCTTACAGTGAGAAAAAAGTGACTTATTCAGAGTTTTTCAGCAAGTGCAACCTCCTCTTTTCCAGTTTCTCTGGAAGCAATGCTGCTGGAGGGAGCAGAGAATGAGGCACAATTCTAGTCAGGAGCATGGAGTTCTTATTGGCCAGAGCAGGAGCCTAAGGATGCAGGGAAAGGTGCAAAATTGTGGAGGTCAGTGAGAGCAAGGACAAGGGAGCCCAGTTGTGTTTGATGTTACACCTGTGTGGCAGTGGATTTTAATTTAAGCTTTTTTTTCCATTGGTAGAAGAGCTATACAGATTATTCCTTCCACTTGGAAAGAAAAACAACAGTGGAAATGGCAGGATATCTTTGTGAAACCATCTGCTCTACTGGAGCTTTTGCACAGGGTGAGAAGAAGGGGGAAGGCTCTGACCATGCATCTTCCCAGAACAAGATTCTGAGAATTCTCACAGGAGGCACAAAGAGCCCCAGAGCACCCCAAAAGCTCATGTTCTGTCCTCAGAGCAGCCTGAAACCAAGTTAATGCCTTTCAAATTAAAAACAAACTTCCTATAGAGGATAAACCAAGAGTATCTCTGCTTCCTGTACCAACACATACATATGTACCCTTTAATTCTATGAAGTTAAATACTTAGCTTCGAAATTCAGAGCTGAACTGGTTATACTGCCACATTTTAAACCTGTGTATGTTCCTAAGTTTTTAAAAAATAGCACACATTTCATTTTCTTCTTTTATCTTAGACATCATTCTTCCTTTGCAGGTGAATATAAGCTTTAAATTAGAAGCGAAGCTATTATTTGACAAAGAGGATGTGACATAAATTATTTGTGGTATAGGCTGACACTTTACTCCACAGTATTGTGAGAGCCAGATCCTAGAAAAGCATGAAGAAAAAATATATTAGTCCTAGTTAATATTTTAATAATTCAGTAGTAAATGTTTTATTGTTTTTTATGAGGTTGTGATGGGGAAGGAGGGAACTCAGTATTACATTCATAGCAAAAAGTAGCTGCTTAGAGGGATGGGATATTTCAGCTCATTTGTGTTTACTGGTTACATTCAGAAGATACAATAAGTTTTTCTTCTTGATCCATTTTCCATTCAGAAAAGTGAGAAGGAATAGTAACAGTTTCTTGTAACTAGATTAGAGGTGTGGTGGGTTTTTTTTTGCTAAATTGTTTTTTTCCTGGCTGAAGATACAGCAACAGCAGCAACAATAATAACTTTAGTACTAGAAAACTAAAATCTTCTCTTTTTTTCCCCCCAATACCATATAAATAAATATTGCTTCTGTTAATAACTCCTTTTTTAATGCATTGCTGAGTTGGACAATAGGTGCTCCATCCACTGCAGAGAAATTCTAGCACCTTTACAAAACTTGGAGAGATGGACAGTTGCTGGATCCAGTCCAACATTCCTGTTGGCACAATTTTTCATCAGGAGAAGGACTGCTCATGGTGAAAATGGGTGTGGGAAAATGGATCATAATTGGCTGGAGTTGGATGGTGTTTAGCCTACAACCTGTCTAACACAATTTTTCCATACCTGTAATAGCAAAGTCATGCTCACACCATGTATATTATCCCTATACAAAAGGGAATGCATTTTCTGCTCAGATGTCTTTTAGTGTTTACTTCAGAAAACACACAGTCAACTAAGCAAATTTCAGAAAAGGTCAGCTTTTGATTTCCTTTAAGTTTTGGTGGTGTGGATGTTTTTTTTTATGTTGTTGTTACGGATGGTTTTTTTAATTTTCTTTTAAACTCCTCACAGGAAATCAATTATGTTTGGTTTTGGGTTTGGTTTTGTTTTTTTTCCCTGGAATTTTATATCTGCACAGTTACATACACTCAAATATTCTCATTAGAGAATTATTATTTTTAGAATTATAATGCAAATTGAATCTCAGATTGGTCTGAGCCTCCAGCATAGCTGCATATTGAATGAAATATATCTTATGCTTTGTATGTGTTTAATTCTGCACAGGGAAGACCTTGTTGCTTGAGGGTGAAAGGAAATCAATTTTTACAGTGATTCCTGCATTAAAGGCAGATGTATCAGAGGTCATTCTTGATCCATATGCTGTAATTGTTTATTCATGGGGGATAAGGTAGTTCTTAAGTTAGGAGAGAAATTTTCCATTAGGACTTAATGCAGCAGCTCAAGACATAAAAGCCTGAAGTCTTAGTGCACTCTGGGAAAGTGGGGAATTTAAGTCATTACAGAATCACAGCAAGGTCTTGGGGGCCTTTGTCACAATAACTCGGTGTCATCTGAGGTAAAATGGAAAACAATTGTCCAGAGGAAGAACAAAAGAAATGGAACTCTAGTTACTAATCTATACTAGTTACACAAAGACCCAGCGTTAATGGAAAGTGCAGATGAAGAAGTCTGTCTCAGCTCATCCTTTGAACCTCAGTGGATGTAATTTTATTTTTAAAGTCTGAATTTTTTTTTTTTTCTCTCCCATTCTTTCTTTAGATCTTCTTGTTTTGTTTTCACACTTGCAGAAAAAAAACCAGAAAAGCTACAACAATTAATTCCTGTCTATGGCAAATAGCACACAGGGCATAGACCAAGGAACTGTATTACTACATTATTGCTGAATCTCACCAAAATGAATAAAATAAGTACTTGAAATGAAAGAAACCAAGGTAGAACATGCTACAAGATTTCTAAAGAAGAAACCTTACAGCCAGCAGTGACTTTGAAGTTTTACTTTTTTTTTTTTATATTATTATTATTATTCCATGCTGATGTGCTGGCGTTCAGAGTCCATGGCCTGTGTGCAGTCCCTCGAGGATGTCAGAGATCTGAGAGCCATTGTTGTATGAAGAAAAAGGTACTGATCTAAATGCAGCAGAATGTCAAACCTCCCCAGATTTTGTTGTTGTTGCTGTTAAGGACAGAGCAAAATAACAGTCTGGAGCTGGTAAGTTTTTCTGTCCTTTGTTTTTGCAAGAGTAAGATCGAATATCTTTGCTGAATAATTCAGAAATCAGTTGTATTTTTTTGGTTCTAGATGGCAATAATATTAAAAAAACATTTAAATGAAAAAGAGCCCTGCTAAAAGATAATGGTTTTAATCCTGCTCCTACAAAAGTTCATTTCAAAACTAAAACCATTTTAGAAAAGCACAGACTGGACCTAATTGCTCTTGGTGTTAGTAATGACACTTTCCAAACTGCTTTGCAAATATTCAGTGTTTTACAGTAGCTTATCTGCAAAAACTCCCTAGAAATAATCATACAGGACTGTTATTGCTATTTCTGCTAATTTTCCTGTGGTGCAGTTTGCCTCCCAACTCCCTTTTTGTTAGGCATAGTATGCACATACAATTAGAGACAACATGTGTCTCGGAGGACTTAGATTCTAAGTGGATGTGACAAACAGAGGGAGTATGATTATCCCTGGATTATAGCTCTAAATGGGAGATGCAGAGACAGACAGACTCTGCCATGCAAAACAATGTGTGAGATCACCACCCACAGCCCTCAGTGGTGTTTTGGTGTGTGCTCAGTTCACATCGAGATAGATGGAATTTTGGTGTCATTCAAGGATTTTGGAGGCTCAGGTAACAAATCCAAGACCGCTCAGGGGACAGAAAGGTCTCTATGTCCTGTATCTTGGATTTGCCACATGGGTTTACCCATTCTGTTGGAGTGCCCTGGTTCCCAAACAAGTCACACTGCTTTGTTTTGGAGTGCTTTCAGCTAATTAAGGGAAATTTCCTTACAATTTTCCACTACGTGATATGCATCGTAAGCACTGATATTTGTATATCTGTCTAGCTCACTGTCTCCTAACTCCTTTGGATGCACTTATTTCTTCTGTTGCTCATTAAAAAAATAATCCCAATTACTCAATGTAAACAAATGAAGAGGAAGTGCAGGGCTTCAGTACAATTTACTTGAACAGAAGGTAGGAAACATTAGTATCGATGCATTCCAGGACTTGCTAGCAAAGCACAACTAAATTTAGCAGCCAGAGATATTGATTTGATTAAAAATGGTTTAAGACTTGTAAATGTCACTGGAACTTAGCAAAATGAACATTATTAAATCCTTCTGGTGATGGGGAAAACTAACAAAGGGATTTGCAGTGGTTTCTGTAATTAATTGCTCTGTCATGATTTATATTAACTTACAGTACAACTCCATTAGCTCAGACCTGTCATCTCTGCTCAAGGAACCACCAAGTAATCACTACCACATTAAAGAATAAATTAGTTTTTGGCTTGGAGCCTAGTTGTAGAATGTTTCATTTGTGTCTGCTGTAGACATATGTACCTAATAAAGTTGGGAAGAATGAGTTAAAGTATGTATATATCAATGTCAGCTGACTGTATTTTAGAGATGATATGATCAGCATTGTTCATTAGGCCTAATGAATCACTTAATTTCTGTTGCTTGCCTCCTGTTTCGGTGAACACCTTTTGATGAACTACGAAGCAGGAGATGGCTGAAAATAGGTAAGTCTCCTGAGATCCTCCTTCCTTCACATTTTGTGGCCTGTGGTTGTAGTAATAACTTCATATGGTTTTTGTTAACACTTCATTACCCCAGACTTGGATAAATTATCCTCTTGCTTCTTCCCCAGTTGCAGACACATGGGTGAAGCCAAAGTCTTAGCTACTACTTACAGTAGATTATGGGATTTGTGAGGTTCTATCAAATCATCTCCGACTTTGATAGTTTGAAGATGTTTTAAGTGGTTTTTCTGTTAGTGTGTTATGGCTTGCACAAGAAATCGTTTTACATTTCCACATAAGCTGTAACGTTCTTAGGAGTCTGCAAGCTAAGTCTTCAACTAATTTATCTTTTTTTTTGGTTTTTCCCCTTCCCTCTGAGTCCTGGATAAATCCCTCAGTACCCTTGAGGCACATCATTGCATGGCCAGGAAGGCAGCAGTGGCACTTTGAACGTGTGCCTGGCTGTTCTGCTGAAGTGTCCTGTGGTTAAACAAGCATTGTGGGCAGACTTCCTGACTTGTGAATGTGCATCTCATGTAAACCCTGCAAGGATTTGTTGTGCACTTGAAGATTTCAGTCTTCTGAGTAGCTACCGAAATGAAAAATGTGTTCTTTATTAGCTCTGTTGTTCAAACATTATCCCCTCCCTTTAAACAACAATGGAAGCCACACTGAAAGTGTCGCTGTTTTTATTGTTTCCTAGTATTTATGGTTTCATAAATACATGGGTTTGCACGGGTTTCAGTCCTCCTCTCTCACCTCAGTGGGAATGTTGCCCTTGGAGCTGAAATAAGGACCTGTACGTCAAAACAGTAGGCAGGATGTGCATCCATTATCTAATGGCAAATCCAAACAGATCTTAGATGCCTTTGTAGCTGGGAAAAGTTTGGAGTTAGGCTGCTCAAGAGGGTCTCACAGGCCTGCAAGCAAGAGAGATCCAGGAGAAAAAGGAGTGGCTTTAGACAGAAGGAGGGAAGATTAGATTGAATTGTAGGAAGAAACTCTTCTGTCGCTCTGAGGGTGGTGAGACACTGGAAAGGATTGCCCAGAGAAGCTGTGCATGTCCCATCTCTGGAAGTGTTCACATCAAGGTCGGATGGAGCTCTGAGTAACCTGGTCTAGTGGGAGGTGTCCCTGACCACGGCAGTACATCTTTGAGGTCCCTTCCAATTCCAATCGTTCTGTGATTCTATGGATACGCACAAGCTGAGGAATGGGAGATGAGTCAGCGTGGCAACCCAGGCAGAGGGAATAAACTGGCCAGACAGCAGAGATGTGGGCAATTAAATGGGTGTTTTGATGAAGTGTCATAGACACGACTGCGGGCTTGGCGTGATGGCGAGTTCCTCCCGTCAGCTGCAAGGGGAGATAGTTACAGCTGCAGTAGGGTCAGCACCAGAGCACATACACTGAGAGTGCTCCTAAAATATGCAGTGTTTTTGCAGGTTCTACTGGACACTGATTGTAAGCAATTTCAAATGATTATATGTTTTATATTAATGGTAATTTCCTAGTGTCCCAGAGAAAAAGCCAAAGCCATGCCTGGCATGTTCACATGTAAAGTGGCCAAGGCACAGATTTTTGTGAGCCCTCCATCTGTTGATGCCAACACAAGGACAGGAAGGAGTGTGAGTTTTAAACCTCTTTCTACAAAGGGGTCTATGCCATCCCCACTGTTTTCCATAGATACCTACAGTATAACTTGAACTTTTTTTTTTAGTCTGTGGGTTTACCAGATCTCTTGGCAGGATGACTGCTGTGCCTTCCTTTCAATGCCATAGCACAAGCATTAGGTTCAGTGGCAAGAGACACTGTCATTTGTAGTGTCCCAGACTGCTAATCTTTAAATATTGTTGTATCAGCCAGCTCTTTTCTACACATGCCATCATGACTGGCACTGCCAATCTACTATTTATGTGGATTATGTTCAAACCATCTGTTTTAAAATAATAGTAATGATCTCTTGAATAGAAATATGTGTGTTGACGTAAAAGTACAGGGCAATGCTAGGAAATCATTACAAAATGGATGGACATTAATTTGCAAATGTTCAGTGATGGAATAGATGTATATCTATTAAGTAGTCCCAGGAGGGAGAGGAAAACAGGCCAATTACACCCCCCTATCTATTTTGTTGGCCATAACTTGGACCAGAGTTTGTTCCAGTGTTTACAGACAAGCCCAGTTTTATTTTTCAGTTCAGACCTAGTGGGAGTCATTCAAAATGGAGCAGTTGTAATCCTAATACTCCCTCCCAAAACTTGCAAAAAGTACAGATCACTATCCAAACTTTGTGGTTTGGTCTCACATTTCTTATGCAAGTTTTCAAAATTAGCCATGAAATGAAGTAGTGCTTTTGTACGAACTTGATGGAAACTAGGAGGTAGGAAATCTCAAGGGAATATCAGTTGTCAGGAGATTTCAGTATGTCCTAAATTCAGTGGGAATAGAAAACCTGTGACAATAGCTTTTCTTTCAAAGAGCGATCTAAACCTCTAGCTTTAATTCTAGTCTTCTAGACTTCTGGCTCAGACCCATCATAAAATATTTTAGCGCTTCCCTTCCTTGTGCCAGGCAAAATCAGGCACTGTTGTCTAATTTGCATTTCCAAAGAACCTATAACTGCGTTCTCTACAGTGAGTGTTGAAGTGCAGAGATATACAAAACCAATTTTTTTGTATTATATTTTAAAAATCTCAGATCCAGTTTAGGTCAGTTCTCATTTTATGTGAACATGCTCATTTCTTAAGCCATTGTGGCTGTTGGCTGTACTTTCCTACTGCTAAAACTTGCTGTATAAGTTTGGGAACATATTTGCCAAGCTTGTGTCTGGTATGATCATAACAAGCCAAGCGGGTATATTCTCAGTTCAGATACCTTCCATTAACATCAAAACACTTCCCATCTTTAAGTTGAAGGAAACATTACTTGAAGAGGGACTAAATAATGACCACAGGCTTTGTCTGTGGTAATTTATAGTCATTTAGGCTGTTTGAGACAAGAGGATCACTGAGGCATGTCATGCTTCATAGCTCACACCCCACTGCTGCTGTAGCCCTATATGTTGCCCCTGGAAGATTCCTGCAAAAACAGATTCTCAGCAGCCTGGGATCATTCATCTGCCTTTTTTCCTCTTGTGATAGCACCAGGGTAAGTGGTGGATAGAAGGAGAGAAACAGGACCAGCAGATACCTAGGACTTCTATTATTCAGAGGTGAGATGTTGCTCCTCCCTGTGCTCGTATCTCTGCACTGCAGTCTTCTGTCTGAGGTTTCAGAGGTCAAAAGAAAGGCTTCTCTTTTGATACCTGGTTGCTTGTCAGGCCTTCCAAAGTCTTCCTCTGTGAAAACGTTGGTGGAGACCACTCAAGTCTTAGAGCTGAGATCCATGTAAGGTTCACAAAGACATTTCCACTGTTGTTTAGGGCTCTCTGTATACAGGGATGTGACAAAATCTTATAGGAGTAGCTCTTGTTTTCAAGGTTTCCTTCCAAATCATAACTGAGGAAAATGGCATATGAGATGAAACCAACTGAAATGAAACAGTGCCTTTGAGCCCCAGCCTTGAGCAGAAACACACACTAGGTGTCTTGGTTTATGTGTTATGTCTTTTGTATCACCTGTCCTTGGGAAAAACCCCATGGCTCTCTCAATATTCAGAAATTTCTATGCTAAATATCTGGTCAACTCAATGTATTTTTTAGTCTTAAGAGCCAGAACAAAAAAAATCCCAGTGAATTATCCATATGTGCATCTGTTTTACCTACTGCACTGGAAACAAGGGATTTAGTTCATTCTTTAGGATTCTAAGGCATTATTTTACTCATCCAAAGTTCTTTGTTGGATTCTTTCCCTCTGCAGTCTTGCTCCAATTCCAGATTAGTTACTGGTAGTGAACCAACACACTGTTGAATTTAGTGTATCCAGTGGTAAAATTTCAGTGTGTGATATCTGCATTATCAGAAGTGTAGTTAGATGGGACTACAAAAGCTTTGCTCCTTTCGTTGCAGTGTCTGAGCTTTCACAAACACAGTCAGAAGTAAAAGAACATGTAATCTCACCACTTTCACATTCATAATTTAGTCTATGCAGGAACTGTTCTTACAGGCAGAATAATTGATATTAATGTTGCTATTATAAATTATGATTTGGCAATCATTGCCTTTTAAGAATGGGCTGATGATTTATGCTCTCCATGTAAGCATGGGTTTCTTTAAAATGAAAACAGTCAATCAGCTTTTGAACATATAAATTTAATCACTCATCACACAGTAATTGATAATCTCACACATAAATATGTCATATTATCTATTCAAAGTTGCAAACTACATATGCCAAAAGGACTAAAGTCCACACTTAAAGAATTAATCAAGATTTTAAATATGTTCCTCAATGATCCTGTAGTCCAATAAAATCCTTGGCCATAACCTGACACCAGGTCCTTTTTACTCAAGAAATTGCTCATTAATGAGCTTAATAGTTTTTGTTACATGATACTAAAATATATTATAGGTCTTGCAGATGCTTTTTCCCTTCTAAGACCAGCACTCTAATAGCTCAGAGGTTAAGGCGTTGCCCCTTGCCTAGAGCTCTGTCTTCTATTTCAGTCCCTGCATGAAAAGACATTGTCTCTCCACCTTGCTCATTTTGTTTCATAAAAACAAGCTTTATTCCTGAGAATAAAATAAAATCCCTGTGTCATCTCAATTCATTCCTTTTGCCATCCCTGATTCCCTCAGCTGTTTTCTTGGTTCTACTTAATAAGCAGAGACAATTTACCTGCCTTAATTAACTCTATGGAACTATTCAGTGTATAAAATTGATCTGGGGAGCTCAGCAGCTAGAAAGCTTGGGGATGTGGTGCACAGCTTCACCCTGGGAGAACTAGAAGTGGTGCAGCCACTTGGCAGAGTGTTTGGGAAAGCAACATTTCCAGCAGCAGTGTTGCTTAGCTTTACACCCCACCACTCCCGTGCATCAGCAGCACTTCTGGTGCTCAGTTTGGCTCAGGGTCCTGTAAAACTTTCTGCTGCACAATCTGGGTAACCTTATTCTTCTCAGCTCCAGCCACTGGTCCATCTTTGTGCTGGTACATGTTCTCTCTTAGGAGCTTGAATTAGTTACTGCCCAGACACAGATGTTGCTGCCGTGTTCTACTCCTTAAGTATTTCTATGTGTCGAGTAACCTGATTTCTGCAAGTGTCACTACCTGTCAATACTTCAACTGGTCTCATCCTTTGCATGGAGAAGACAGCAGCTCTCTGCCAAAAAGGGCTGTCAACCAAATCAGGAAAAACGGCTGGGGTCAAATGCTTAGATCCCAGCCTTTCTAAACTGTGAACTAAACAGGGAACAAAAGCTGTAAATCCTGAGCTCTGTGGAGGTACTTCTGCAGTGTTCTACCAGAGCCTGTCAGAGCAGATATTTTTGGACTCGACCTTGGAAAAATGAACTTAAAAAAATATTATAGTAACCCAGGACAGAAGCCTAAAGCTAAAATAACTGGGAACGCTATGACAAGGAGGCCTTTTAATGGTGTGTTTTACATTGCTTTATATGGGTAATCTTTGGCTGGTAGAGTACAAGGAGAAAAAAAGTTGATGCTGAGAGGCATGTACAGAACCAAAGCACAGAATCTCTGCAGAGCAGCTCAGAAAAAAAAGCTACAAGTGGTTTGGCAAGTGATCTGGCAGTAAAGCCATGGCAAAATTACATGAGATGATGTCTGGAAGACCAGAGGGAAATCAGCAAGTGGGGAGAAGCTATACCCTTCCAAAGCAGCAGCAAACACAGAAACAATGGTACTGGGAAAAGTCATAATATGTTTGAGAGACTGCAGCTGCTTCTCCTGCATGGAAAATAGTAGCTGTCTGGGAAAGGGATCTGTGAGAGAAGAGTAAAGGGCAGGAGACTGGGAGAGATGCAGCCAGCAAAGATAAACTGACACTTACGGTATTGTGGGAACTACAGAACCAAGCAGGCTGTGGCAGACTGGGAAATGGCTCTGTGATGATTAGGCTGCTTTCAGGATTCAGAAAGAAATGTATCTTTTTTTTCTTTTTTTTTTTTTTTAATATGCAACAAACTATATGTGTTACCTACTGAGTATAACAGAGGTGGTGTGTACCATGGTTCCAGGAGCTCATTTTTCCCCACTAAATGCTGATCTGGTCTTAGTCCCAGTTTGGATTTGTAAGGCAACAGGGGTGTGATGTGTGTGGGCACCTGCATGCCTGGGGCTGGGTGACAGAGGAAGATGGGACTGTGTTAGCAAAATGAACATGCAGTATTGTAAAGCTACTCCTTTCATCAGGATGTTCTTCCTTCCTGCTTTTATTAAATATGATTGTACTTTTGACTGGCAAAAGAATGAGAGCAATATATGCTATAGCTTTTACTGAAGTGATCTTTTAGTATGTGGTATCATTAACTCCAGCAATTAAAGAACTGCAAGTCAGATCTAGAAACTGACCCACCTAAAAATTTCAAGGCAAATTTTAAAGTCGTGAGTGTTTACGACATTGGGGTTTTTGTAGGTCTGTCTCTTTGTGTGTGTATCCTACAACATACTTGTGGATTAAATGTGTAGCATCAGGCAGTCGTCCACCATCCCTTCCAGGTCCTGCTGCACCAGGCATCTTCTCCCCGACCCTGACAGACGTGTGGACTGCTGCTTTGCCCATCTTCCTTGGAAAAATACGAATGGAACTTCTGAAACCAGCTTTTGGGCTTTAATTTTCTTTTTATTACAGTAAGAGTGAGTTGACTCAAGTGACTCACGTTGCCTGTCCCCTTTATCAGCAACTGTACATTTTTGGCAGGGCATTGTTCTGAGCCCTGCAAAACTGAGGCTTATCATCAGGCCTATTTTTCTCTCAAGCACTTGTCCCTTTCTCTGTCTCCTGGCCAGCACAGACAGTTCCTGCTGTCTCTTGACTCCTGCCAGGTCAGTTTTTAGCTATGGGGCTCCCCTGGCTTGGGCAGCTCCTATCTTTCCTTCTGGCTGTCACCTCCGGGTTGGCCCATGTCCCACCACCGCTCTGGACGTGGGCAGAGGAGGCCAGGGAGGGATTTCTGGGTACAGACATCCTGCCACAGTGTGTGCTCTCCCCAGGGAGCCGTGGGGGCGCGTCGTGGTTTGTGGCTGACCCCTTCTCTGCCGGGGGACGCGGGGGAAGGATGGGGAGCCAGAGGTGTGTCTCTGAGTCACTGTGTCCCCTGGGCTCCTCTGGGCCTGGCACAGCTTAGTCACCGCTGCTCTCCTGGAGCTGTTCCCCTGCTTTTTCCCAGCTGCCAGCGGCACCCGTGTCTGCCTTCCCCAGGAAATGTCGTGCCATGGCGCCTCAGGGAGGACAGTGTGCCTCTGAGTTTGGTCATAATGGTGCAAAATGACCAGGGATTCTCTGGGCAGGGCAAGAAGGCCAGGTCCCACCTTGATGCCCAGGCTCTCCATTACTGCCAGGCGGCGCAAGCTCGGCCGCGGTTGCCCGTGTGAATCTCCCGTACGTCGTGCTACAAGAGTATCTTGTCAGGAAACTTGCAGCGAGCCGTGGGAGAATTTGGCACTGGGTACTGGAGTGGAAAATATTAACAGCCTGTAAGAAAGTCTGGCTTGTGCTGCTGTAGGGAAATCAGCAACTGGCGGGGGTACAATTAGTGTAGGAAACTCCTGAGCTCCTCTGCGAGAGGGCTGCGCTCGCGCTGCGCAGAGGGACAGGAACTATTGCTAAATAACGTAACCTTTGTGATTACTCAGAGACACTGGCCAGAGCCAAGTTGCAAAAGAGCACTACACTAACTGTTTCTCTTGTCCAAAAAAGTCACATTAAAAAAAAATCACGGTAAATCATAGAAAAATGAAAGGCATAAAAAAAAAAGGAATGCAAGCTCAGGTCTGTAAAGATGGCAGCATGTTATCAAACTGGTATCGTAGTGGTTGTGTTAAGTGTAAAACTGTTGCTGTCCTATCCCTGACCTACTCAGCATGTTTAAAGGGTAGGTTTTCAGAGGTGTTTGGTTTTGGCTTAATTCTGCTCCTGCGGAAATCTTGGGAAATCTTAGGAGGAATTTTTTTGTAACATGTTATACCGACATAGCGTGTTTTTAAAGAATCCCACTCAGAATCAATCAGACCATAAACCATCCAGTAAAACATTTATGCCAGTGATATTCACTCAGCTCAGTGTGAGGGTGACTGTGGTGCTGTTGACTGGCTGGCTGTGTTTTCTCCAGGACTCTGACTGAGCAGCCTGCGTGGATGTGGCCATGGCAGCAAAATCCCTTCCCAGTCCCCCAGCTATGTTCCCTACCCATGCAGGAGGTGGCCTCCACAGTGGTTGCACTGGAAAAAAAGGGCTCTGTCTTTGCCCCTTCTCCCCTTCCCTTCTTCCTTTTACTTCTGTAAAAGGGAGATTATGGCATTTTCCATTGACTGGGCTGTGAGCTGCCGTGGGCGAGCAGCACGTACCCTGCAGGCTCCTTGGTGGCTGGTGACCTTTGCCAAGGGGGGTTACATCTGACAGTGATGGCAAGAGCTTCAGCTGCATCCAGTCCAAAAATAATTGTGATCCTTTTTTTCCAATGGCGCTGTGCCGAGGAACAACTTAGTGCTGTTGCTGTTTGGGTCTGACCACCAGCAGCAAACTGCTTCTAGAGGAGGGAGCAATGCAGAGTCAGATATTTGAACTTTTTGAACAATTTAGTAATCTGATCTAGAAACTTCAGGTTTGGCCTATTCTATTCTCCTTCCAAGGCCAAATGCTGCCAATTTATCCCAAATGTAGAAGTCAAATATTCGACTTATTTGGCTCTTTTTGTTCTGTTGCACATCTACTGCAGTTATTAAGGTTTTTTTCCTGGTTGTGGATGACTCTGTAAATTTAAAAGGTTAGTTGATGGATAATTCAAGACAAGCAGAGTTTTTAAAGTCCTTGTGCGATCCAGTGGTTTGTGACTGCTACAGAAATGCCTTCAAAGCACATACTGCAGATGAATGGCAATCTATAATATTTTTCTTCTGATATGAAAACATCGTTTTCACATATTGTTACAAAAGTTGACCTCAAAAAGGAGTCCCAGTTAAGGACTTTATTAAAATTACCTTCAGGTTCTACATAGACTGTTGATGCACAATGTAATTATAACGTTGCATTAGGCACACAAATTATACTTGAAAATTAGAAAATGTTTGTGCTAAAGTTAAAAGCCAACAACCAGGAACTGTTAACAAGGAAGTTGGAACAGCGATTAAAAAAAAATTGTCTGGAGAAAGTTAGGTGATGTGCTGACATGAATCCCAATAGTATTTGCAATTGTAGACTAATTAAGATTTTGTTAGGTAATTCTAATAGGCAGCGAGCCAATAACTTTGCTTATCTAAGTGGAGCACTGCAGTTATCCAGTGTTAAGTTACACTCTCGTAACTTCCGAAGGAGAAAGCCAAGCCTGGAGTGCTGCAGTATCCCAGTGACCACTGGCTGCTAAGGCAGTTTTACTGGTGTTTTGCATTGCCCTAGAGTCTGGAGCATATCCCTGCTGGAGTTCAGGGATTAGGTGGGGCATCAAGATGAACAAATGCTTTTGTTCTCCCTCTCATTTTACATGTGAGGTGTCCCACACTGGACGATACCCACACCAGACCTTCCGCAGTTTGTGGTTGATTCCTGTGGAAAATAAAGCTGTAGATAGATACTATTTTTGCAAACAGATCTGTAGTGGTGCAGTGAATACATTGTGGGCTTCCCAGCTCCTTGGGAGGCTGCCTTTGGGCTGTGAGCTCTCACATTCCCAGTCCTGCCTGGAGAAGCCAATGTGTGAACACACCCTGGGCAGCTCCAGTGCACACTCAGCAAGGTCAGCTATCAGCAGATTAAACTAATATGTCTAATTCTGTGCTGAAACAAGTAAGAACTGCTCATAGATTCCTTACCAGAGTCTGCTGTCAGGTTGGTCACCACTGGAAGAATAATGACAGCAAGAAGCTGGGGAGCACTAATGTCTGAAGTGTCACTGACACTGATAAACTGGGTGTCTCCCCACAGCCTAAGAAACCTCTGTACAACAGCCAGTGTGGAGTGGGGACTCTCAAGTCTCTAAGTGTACACAGTTTAATGTGGATGATGCCATCTGCCTCCTTTGCCTGCCCCTTTGCAACCCTCCTGCCCTGTCTATCAGGAGAGTTGCCAGGGTCAGGAGCAAATCCAGAGCTTCCTCCCTGCTCTCCTGATGCCAAATGTATAGATCGACCAAAATACATGTTCTTCACCAGCCACTTTTCTTTGCTCACACACAGATTATAGATCACAGAAGTGTAAAAGCAACCTCCATTACAATTACTGATCGAAGAAGATTTGTGGATAAGGATTTATTGATTCTGAATGATCCAAGGACCTATCTGAATTTACTCTCAAATGCTCACACTTTCTTATCACACATTTTTGTGCATGATAATTGGTTTGGTCCAGTCCACAAGACTGTCACGATCCAGGAATAACCCACACATGTAACTAGCTGAATACATGTAAATAGTCTGCTTGAATTTTTGTGCCAAACCCTTTCCAAGGTGGTGCTTATATTTGTTTTCATCTTAGCAATTATGTATTAACAGATCAACTACTAATCTGGAGATTGAATCCTTAGAATAATTACAAAGTTATAGTGGAATACAATGTGAGAAAGATTGTTTCTTTCAATGAAATTTGATGATCAGTAAAGTAGGATCAGTACTAATTGAGACTGGAGGGGAGTGGGGTATTAGAAAATAACCCTTTCAAAGAGTGACTATAAATTGATAGAAGTTAAATTAAATGGCAGGATAAGTGAACGTTCAAAGGTTCAATTCAAACAACAAACTCTAATAAATGTGGTTTTTTGAAATGAATTGGCCTGAGAAACTATGGTTTCAAGTACAGAGGAAATTTATAATTTAATCCACACTTCAAAATCTGTTACGAATTTTTGACTCAGAAAAAAAGGAAAACATTACCTGACCAAAAAAAAAAAAAGGTACCCTAAGTACCTGTACAATAGAAATAAGCAAAAAGCCCAAGAAGAATGGAAGAGTTGAGTAAACAAGAAGGAAAACTATGACTTAAAAGTCAGGAGTTGTATTGATAAACCAAGAATTGCCGAGAGTAAAGCCTATGGTATGATTTGCAAAGAACATTAAAACAAGTAGTTAGTTGTTGTTTGGGTTTTTTACCCAAACTTCTAAACAGGAAGACACTAAGGAAAGACAAAACAGAGTTACTCTACAATAGGAGTGTCTTCCCAAAAGGAAGATAAAAATTTTGTCTTTTGTCATTAACATAATAATATTTAATATAGAAAGCAAAGGTAGGTCAGCTAATAGGAATAAATGTATGGAAGTGAAAGTAGAGATTATCACATGGAATTATCACAAGACTCCAATTATTTGGACAGTGCTGTGTGAAAAGAGTATAACTACGTATGTGCACAGACACAAATACCTACACAAACCTGTTTACATACATATTTGCAATATACATATATATTAAGAGAGGAAAAAGAGTATCTGGACATTTACAAGCCTAATTGTCATGGGTTGTGTGTCAGGCTTTAAAGTAAAGTTTGTAGAATACAGTAAATATGCAGGATAAGTAGAAAATGAGATAGAATATAGCCCAAGTTTAAAAAGACATATTATGCCAGACTAAACTAGTGTCTTTCTCTCATAAAAATGCTGGTCTTCCAAGCAAAGAAATAATTATTTTAATTAATGAAGCTCTTCCAGGAGTGTTTGGTCAATTTGATGAAATAATTTCGATATAAAATGTGGCAATGAAACTTGTTGATGGAAAAAAAAAAAGAGACTAATATCTTGCAGACAGAACTCGATCTTGAGGTCTTACATAGTGGGAATGGAATAATGTTGAACACCAGAAAATTCATGGTCACACAGGGTGTCCTGTCACCTGGAAATGACTGTTGATGACAGGGCACCTATATGAGGAGTTGATGGCAAAGGCAAAACTGGCCTGAACATGTCATGAGAGGTATTTCTCATAGGACCAGTGAAGGATTTGTGCCATGGCAGATTGCCTGGAGAATCTGCCTGGTGTTTCTTCCTCCCTTCTGCCAAAATTCTGGTGTCCTCTATTCAGGAAAGACAACCTCAGGTTGAAGGGGGTGCTCAGGCAAAGTGACACTGTCTTAAAAGGCTAAAAGATGCTTGTTTTGCTGACAGAAATGAAGGCCAAGAAGAAAGATTTTTCTTTTCAAGCCATAAGGAAATCTAATGCCAGGGGGAAAAAGGAACTGCTTAAGCCAACACACAAAGTTAGCCCACAGGTAGGTGATACAACTGGCCATGATAAGTGCTTGTAAGAAACATGAGTAGCACAAAAAAGCAGAAGGAGGTTTGTAAGTACTAATAATCACAGTGAGCTGAATTGCTGTGCTGTTGAACAGTTGTGCCTGGTGGGACTGGCTGGAGCAATGCAGTGTGAGGAAGCATCCAGAAGCTTTTCAAAGGATGGCCTGCAGTCCCAATATCTTTTGAAAAAGAAAAGTTTTATATCTTTCCTGTCTGATATTCTTTGCTTTGAGAAAGCTCTTTTTTTCTCCTTTGGCTGAAGTAATTTGACCATTTCTGGTTATGTGAAAGAAGTGAGTGATAATGCAAAATTCAGCAGTTCATTAGGGAAAAAAAGTGTGCCTAGGTGTGATTTGGTAGATAAGACCTGGATGGAGAATTTGCTGCATTTTTTGTTTGTTTTTCATTTAAGATGTAAGTATTTTAAGTAGGTGGTTTTGATTTATTTACATTTTTTAATTAAAAGAAAATTACAGATAAAAGATGCTATAGCAATCATCTCCCTACAAAAGCAAAATATTGCAATGTAATTAAAAGGACTCCTCAAATTATAATTAGATTTGAAATTTAATTATGACTAGAATACTTCATCCCTATGCACAACTGACACATTATTGATACATAACCTTTATTGTGATTTTATTACATTTCTGCTGAGATCTTAATCTATGGACTAAATAAGATCACCAGATTTCTCTGAAGGCTTAGATTTGGGTGAAGAAGGTAACACAATGTTTTCTTCTGTATATTATAGTGTAGTTCTTTATTTGTGCATTTCTGTTGGATCAAATGCCTTGTTCTGTACTTGGGCTCAGCTCCTCCAGGCAAAGAGATTTGGCTCCTGGTGTTCAATAATTGCAATACTTTGCCTTCAGCTATAAACAAAAAAGAAAGAAAGGAACAAATGCCAGCTGAGATGAAACTGGATTAGGTCCTTTTCCACCAAACCTGTTACCATTTTTCTGCCTCCTGTGGCTAAATCTGATTGTCACAACGTGTCTGCATCTGCTCTACACAGGTTTTTCTTGCTCAAACTCTTTCTGTAACCATCTCCACAGAGGAGATCTCATTGTCAAATGCATCTTCTGCTGGAAAGAGCAATGCACACTGTTGAGCAGACCACGCTCAGGTGGCTCTTGATTGTCTTTTAATTTTGCGCAGAATTTTATTCATATTAAAGATTATTTTTCTGGTAGCAATTAAAGCAGAAAGGAGGGCCCTGGCAGTCAGTCAGACGTCCGGTTTGGACAACTGAAAACACAACATGAAAGAAAGTCTCTGCTCATCAATAAAACAGTCAGATTGAGGATTTCTGGATCTCAGTAGCTCCAGAAGGAAAAAAAAGCTGTTTAGTACAAGAGATTATAGTCCTAGTTCATGTCTCTAGTTCTTCGCTAAAAAGAGTTATTACTATTTGTTTTAACATTCTTTTTAATCAGCTTTCAAGCTGACTTTTAGTTTACTTTAATAGAGGAGCAAGTTCATTTTAATAGAAAACACTGAAAGTGCCTTTTAAATATCTCTGAGCTTCAAATTTTGGGGTAAAATAGGTTCATATTCATCAGCCAACCACCGAAATTTAAATGTGTCTGCAAAACATGAAGTAAAATAAGGCTGATTGCTAACCTGAAAGTTGTTAGTCTTTCTTTCTCTGTTAAGTTTAGTACAGACTAACAGTGTGGACACAGACACCGTGGTTGATCATCTGGTTGTGTCACGAGTTATGTTCATTGGGTGGCACCTCAAAGTTTGTCCTTGTGTAGACAGATACACCTGTGCTGGGGCTGGAAGTGTAGCCGTGGACATGGAGACATGGAAGTGTGGACCTCAGTCAGGCTCACGGAGTCGGGATTGTTCAGCCTGGAAAAGAGACTGCAACCTTCCAGGACCTGACTGCAACCTTCCAGGACTTGGAGGAAGCCTACAGGGAAGATGGAGAGAGACTATTTGCAAGAGTCTGGAGTGACAGGACAAGCGGGAATGGCTTCCAAGTGACACAGAGCAGGTTTAGATTAGATATCAAGAAAAAATTCTTTATGGTAAGAGTGGTGAGGCACTGCAACATGTGCCCAGAGAAGCTGCAGATGCCCCATCCCTGGAAGTGTTCAAGGCCAGGTTGGATGTGGCTTTGAGCAACCTCATTTAGTGAAAGATGTCCCTGCCCACGGCAGGGGGGTTGGAACGAGGTGATCTTTGACACCCCTTCCAGCCCAAGCCATTCTGTGATTCCTTCTATAATTCAGTCTGGATAATCACACCAATGGGAGCTGCCTGCACTTACTTGTGCAAAAAATTGTGCTCCTATCTCTGCGTTAGTCATTATCTAAATGAAGTTTAGTGAGAAAAGGTTTCAGCACGTCAAGTAGTAACTGCTTGATTAAATACTCTCTCAATTCAAAGTTATCCACTAACTTTCTACTGTTATCCAGAATGTCTGTATTTTAGGGCTGCCACAGACAACTCAGTCAGTATAGGATTCATGACATTAAATATCAACATATTCATCATATGGGGTAGTAAATTGATACTATAGTAATGCAGAAACTAATGACTAAAATATTTAGTGCCCGTGGTTTTAGCATTTTCTTCTTCAAATATTACACTTACAGTAAGTTCTAGTAGTTTGTGTTTATTTCTATGTATCTCTCATATTCAGATATAGGAAGCTAACTATTACATTTTATCTGGATAATGTTTGACTCTTTCAACTAACATCATAAAGAGTTTCTGTCATAGTACTTTAATTCCTTATTTCCTGTGAAGGTTAAATATTTAGCAATAAATATCAATTTTATTTTCTTTTTCTCCAGTCCAATTCATGAAAGAATGAAATATAGTTGTTCTCAGAAGTAAATCTGAAAGCATTTTATGTAGATGGGTTATATTTTCATTAACCATTTACAAACTGGGAAACATACAACAAGTACTGCCACCTGTCAGGTCCATGGCAGGGGAGGAAGAAGTTCTGTTGACTTCCAGACTCAGCCTGAGTGCTCAGGAGCAGTGCTCTCTTGGGATATTACTGCAATCTTCTTCTTAGGAACTATGGTAACAACCATGCTGGTAGTGATAATAGCTCTATTCCAGTATAATTGGGGCAATTACCACTTGGAAAAAAAACCCAACAACCTGGTTTCATCTATACTTGTAAAAGACTTGTTAAGAAAGTTATTAAGCCTGAGTAGGGAGAAATCACAGGACAGTTGGCTAGAGAGACATTATGTCTTGCACTGAACTCTCTATGGGCCACTTCAGAGTGATTCCCAGGAATACACTCTCCAGTACTGTACTTTGCCAAAGACCAATCAATGACTCTGAAAAACCCCTCAGATTTGCCTTACTGTCATGAAAAATCACTGATATAGAAGAAAATGTGTCCTTCCTGTTCATCTTTTTTGCCTACTGATGTGAGGGCATCTGGATGAGACCCTGGATGAGACTTGAGGTTCCCATACCTTCCACTCTGCTCATTTGTTTGTCCCATGTTCAAGACTCTGTGGAAATAACTTATCTGGAGTCTGAGGGGTGACAGAAGAAGCAGTTGGGATGTGATTTTAGAGTCTCAAGACTGGCAACTTGCCCCTCTGAGGGCAAGTGAAAACATTGAAAACATTGTGAAAACATTGGACCTGATCTTCTTCAGTGTTACATTTTAGAAGGATTATGAGATTTGAAAACATAAAACCTCACATTGTTCATGTTATCTGCTGGAAAAGTGTCAGAGTACTGTTGTTACAAACTGACACAAATTAATTTCAATTTTAATGTCTCTATTATATCAGAGTGAAGTACGCTATTGAGTTTTTAATTGGCTTTAAAACAAATTCCAGTTGTTTTAAATTGTCAGCATGTTATTCAAGTTTAGATACTGATATAAAAGGCCTTGTATTCCTTTTAAACTAAGGACTTTCAGGTTACAGGATAGTTACAGAATGTAATTCATGGCTATGCATACTAAACCTCTTCACACCTGGATTAGTTTGTCTGGCCATCTTAAATTCTCATTAATCTCTTTCTTTCCAGTAATCCAGAAAGCAGAAGCAATGCAAATGTATTTTGGGTGACCAACCTCTAGAAATATTGAGTAGCACACAGTAAAAAGTAATATTCTCACCAAAACATAGATCAAAATATCTTTTTTTTTTCAACATATTCATCATATGGGAACAAAAAAAAAAACCATTTTAATGAAAAATTGGTCAACAGTAATTTGCATAACAGAAGAAAGGGTGACATATACCAAACACATTATTTCCAACAGGGGGTTCTCCCTGCTCCACACAGGGAACATGTTTCTCTGTCCACTTAACTTGATTGGACTCAAGGGCCAAAACTGTTAAGTGAAGTAGACTTTGATGCCAGTAGGAAATAGTCCTTCCACATGCTGCCCCTTGCAGTCAACGTAGGTATCAAATGCCTCCTGATATTTTGAATGTGCTTTTGCATTGTTTTATTTCCTGAAGCCTTGGAGACCTCAGAGCAGTTCATTTCTGTTTAGCAGCTACTACTAATTGCAAGCAGTTAACAAGGGAAGAGGAATTTACTTCTTTTCAACCCAGTCATTGTCACTGTCAATCTGGCATTCCTCCCTTCATGTATTAAAAGCTTTTTTAGTAAATCAGGAGGAAAGGTTAGTGGTTTAATTCCCTGTTTTGCCTTCCATATTCCTGTTGCACCTGCTAACATCTGGATACTTAGCCTTACCTTGCCTTGTCCTTTCAGTCATTTATACAGTTGTGGAGAAACTGTCCATAAAAATAGTGACTCATTGCTCTCAGCCCATCTTCTAGTCACTGTGCTAACCATTGGGAACATTACCCTGTGTTTCTTTAAATACCTTCTGGAAGCTCTTCTCAGACCTGTTGCTGGATCTTTATTATAATATCTACTTTCTAATTTGAGATAACCAACCATTTGAAATGACACTTTAGTAACCCTGTTGTACTGCCCTAATTATAACCTATTTATGTTTTCTGTTTTTTCCCAATTGCTCAAAAATTAATGAGTGTTCCTTTCAAAGATAATGTATTGACCCTGTTTTAGTCATGTTTTTGGCCTCCTACGTTGCTCTTTTCAAGGTAACCTTGATATTGTTATAGACATACATTATAATTTTTTGTGTGGGAACTATCTATATTGATTTGCCTGTGGCCTTTGTTCCAATAAATCACAACATATTGCTATTTAAGTTTCCCTCAATTTGGCTGAGTTTAACTACAGTACAATGGTTCTCTGGCTATATGAGAGAGCAAACACCAGTCATTTTGTTTAATGGTGTTGAATCTGGGGTGAAAATGTTACACACAAAGTTACCTCAGGAGCTAATTAGAGAGCTTTTACTTTTGCAGTTTTTATTAATGACCTGTCAACACTGTATAGTTCATAAAATATTCTGTACATCTACATGCTGATGATGTGACCTTGTACACAGTAAGAGCACAGATAAGGTATCAGACCTTGACTGTTTTAACTCAGTTTATGGAGTGATTTTCACAATTTAAAGATACAGTTTTCTGCAGAAATAAATTGGCTGAGAATCTTAGAAAAATATAAAACATGTAATTAGAGAGGTTGTCTCTCATACTACAAACAGACCTAGGTGAACTGCTGTGGAAAATAATAAGATTTCCCTCACCTCAGAAAATTCATCAACCACTGAAAAAGATGAAGTTACCTCATCAAAGGAAATACTGATAAAGCTGGAAGGATCTAGTTCTAAACATTTCCAGATACTGAGGTCTCTGAGATCTAGGAGCACCTCTGCCTACTTCATGGATGGTAGTTACCACAAACTAAATATCTATATGCAAAAGTTACTAAAACTTGGGAGCATGTTGCCCAGGCTTATTTATTTCTCATGTTTCAAAATGTTAAAATCATCTACTTTTGTGTCCAGTTGCTGCTTGGGACAGGAATTTTAATATAGGTACTGCAGAAGAAAGAAGCCAGTGCCATGTTACGTGTGAACCTGTAAAAACAACTCATGCCTTGCTGATTGTGATATGAGAGTCTCTGGTATTGCTTTTAGACAGTAATACTGGAAAAAGATCCTCAATAACAAAACTAATAGACTTTCATTCTTGGTTTGAATTGTGTGTACGATATAAAGAACTATTAAACAATGACACAGGTTGTGTTTTTAAGTAGCCAGAGTTTTTTATTAGCTGGGGGGGAGGCTAGGAGAGAGGCTTCTTTAAGAAGCTGCTGGAGTTTTTC
>WEIV01002503.1:164411-419660 GCA_013390005.1 Calyptomena viridis
CATACTGTGTTTGAAAACAATACTTGGAGCTTCTAAGCTCCTTCTTTGAAACTCAGTGGAAGCCGAATCATTCTTTAAATCGTGTTCATGAACAAATCCCTTAGCCATGCCAGGCTAATTCCTCTCCTCTTTCTCCCTGTCTTCCTTTCCCCCGATAGTCCAGATTTTCATAGAGTTACATGTTTGCTTCAGTAGATTGCAGAAAAGATGAATTATTTTGTCTCTGAGAGTCTCTGAAATTGAACACGTGCATATACTTCTCCTTAGACATTCAGAACCTCTGGCTGCATTTTCTGGCAAAACAATTTAGGAGAGTAGATATTTTAATAACCCTTTTCAGTTGGACTTGTATTCCAAAGACACTTTAGCAATTCTGAGAATTGTATTTGATAGCTGCTTGTACAAGCCTGTGTTGCTGGTGGAGGGATTTCTTTATTTAAAAACCAATATGCCAGTTCATTTCTTCTTCTACTCATCAAGGGGTGAATAATTTCTCATCTCTCCCTGGCTATTTGGATTATGGTTGAAGACGAACTGCTTTACAGCACTGCAGCCCAGGATTCCTGCTTCAGGCAGAGAAGAGTGACACCAGGCAGAAGTGCTGGAAGGGAGAATGGAAGCCTAACAATTACCTCTTCTTCATTGGCAAAAAATTCTTGTCCTCTAGTACTTTCAAACTGTTCAGTACCTCCTGTTGAGACATGACCTCAACTGCTGCCTGTGTCTTGTCCAGTACCACAAATTAAAGAACATCTTTTTATGTATTGATATGATTTGGCTACACAAACTTGAGTGATTTTGGGACTGCAGCTCTGTCCCAAACAATGGGAATTCTGATATAAAAGTGTTTTTAAAAGTTTTATTTACCTCGTTACATTGGCAGTACCAAATCTTGAGAGCTTTAAAGGGTGAAAAAAACACTTCAGCTTCTCATTCCCGGGGCTGCTGCTGCAAACAAGAAGGAAAAATAAAAGGGTGGGTGGAGGAATAGGAGGAGAAAGTATATTCAAGATGTGGTTTAGGTACTGAAGAAGTGGAAGGAGGGGAAAACACTGCAGGAGAGGAGAGAGCAAGATGTAAATGTGAAAGTTAAATACATGGTCAAAATGACTTTGAGTATAGGGAGAAACATTTGATCTATGAACAATGTGAGAATGTGTTCCCAGCTCTTGAGAATCACACGACAGCAGGGAGTGTCAGAGGAGCAGAGGTAATTTCAAGAACACTGTACCTGTTCACAAAGCATTATTGTCTTCATGGAGTGCCACTTCTTGTAGTTACTCACCCCATGGGAGAAGCTCTGGTCTGGACAAAACATCTAAATTCTCCATGGTTGCAAAAAAACCCTCAGTTTTTGCTGCAAATACACTTCAATGTGTAGTTAGATTTGCAATGGTCTAACAAGTTTCCATGATGACCCACTGCATGGGTACTCTTAGCTGTCTTAATATAAAGTTATGTTCTTGCAGCCATTGCACTGAGGTTTAAATTAATGCATTTTAACTTGCAGGTACTGTGGGTTAAAAATATGCAAATTACTACTTTGGTTGAGCTAACACGTGGTACTCATTAAGCTGTGGCAATTTGATTATGCATTTGAGCCCAAGACAAGAGACAACACGTGGCTGCAGGCAGAACTGAGGGAATTGCAGGGAAACCAAGGACAATATAGACAGTGATCTCAGGACCCTGGGAGTTTAACTAGACAAGTTTTTCCAGATTTCATGGGGAAGGAATGTTTTAAGGAGAAATTTGAAGAAATGCACTGAAATTATTACTATTTCTGACCATGAAACCTTTCTGTGTAGAAGACTGTGAGGATAACCTATGGGACAAATAGGCCAGACAGGAGTAGATACCTCATGAGTGAATTAAAATGATAGGAATTGTGAATGAGATGAGCCATGAGGTTACCTTAAAATAAGAATAAGTACTTTTATATTTAATGTAATAGGGAAAAGATGCCAACAGAGGAAAATCAAAAGAGAGGGTGAAATGGTTAAAAGAAATAGGCAAGAAAAGAATTTTTGCCAGGCATATCGTTTATGGACATGGGGATGATTGCTTTTGTCAAGACCAGAGAAAAGAATGTTGCAGTAATCAAGATGTGCTGTGATTAGTGGATGGGAAGAGCTATATATTAGAGTTGTTATGCAGAAAGAATCTACTAGATAGAGACAAGGCCTGAAGGGGTGGTTGTAGAGAGAGATTCAGCTCCAGGATGAAACCATCTCATAAAAGTTTAAGTCTACAGGTAAAGTATAGGTTTGTATTATGTTGGCTGTCCTAACAATGCTAGTAAATCTTAATTTAATATGCAACAGATATTTTTTCAGGCTCAAACTTGAGTTTTGCCCTGAGGTTTACCAAAAATAGAGAACATGAAAATTTGTTTCTCTGGTTTGTTTTTTTTTTTTTTTTATATGCTTCCTTTGTCTTTTTCTACCCATCTGTTTCTCCTTTCATCATAAATAACCAGGACCTTTGTTGCTGCTCCTTTACTTTGCTGTCAGTCACGCTGTGCAAATCATATGACACACTAATTACCTTCAGTGTATCCCTCCCAACCTTGGTGAGCTCAGGATCACCCTTACAGGCATAGCATGTACAAGAGCTTTGGACTTGCAGGACTTCTCCTCCCATCAAGCTGCCATGTCACAGGACATGCTCTGTCCAGCTGGGAGGAAGAGATGTGACACAAAGAAAAGTGGAGCTGATGGAGGGAGCTGGCAGGAAGATTGGGAGGCTTGGAAAGACTTAAGGGTTTGAGTGTGGCCCCAGTTTGTATTGAGAAGACACGAGCCCCAGGTGGGGAATCCCAGTCAAAGATGGGCCTGGATTGGCTCCCAGAAGAGAGAAAAAGGAACTAAAGCGATTTAAAGGAACCAATTTCTGCACTAGAACTAATTTAGTGCCTTGATGGAGCTGGTGAGGGAGGGATGTACGAGTGGTGCCAGGGCTGGGACAGCAGAACGTGCTGTTGGGGTTTCACAGCTCCCCAGATCTGTAGCCAAAGTCAGACACGGGGAGGTTTTTGATGCAGCTCTCGGCACCTTTTGCTCTCAAGTTCTGCAGTGTGGATATTCACATAGATGCTTCTGCAAATGTGTCTTGATTTCAGTTACAGCTTTTTGGAAGGAATCGTGTGGGGAGGCTCACACAGCATGCAGAGATCAAATGTCAGTCCTGGTCCCTTCCCTGTGATGCCCAGCAGTCCTGACAAGGACAACCTGTTCCTCTTGGTTTGTTGTGCTAGTCACATGTGAGGTGGGTGTTTTTAAACATTTAAACCATAGTCATCCCTGACTCCAGGAGCCAGAAACCATTCATTGCAGGGCACTTTCAGCAGGATCATTTTTAGGTAGTGCTGCTTCAAGTTCATCTTCCTAGAATTGGAATAAAAGCATTGGTGTGGCCAGGGTAGGAACCAATGTCAGCACAAAGTGCTGTGCAACATTCAACACTACTGAAATTCTGTGAGAATGTAAAATGGAAAGAACAACCTAAAATTGCACAATTAAATGAAGCAAAGATTTAGTTCTCTAGAATTTAAGTGGTAACAATGGAGGCCTAGAATTGATTGTCATGCTTGTATGGATTACTTTCCATGAGTCAGACAAGCAGGATTTCTGCCCATGAGGTTGAAAAAGAAACAGTAATAACTATAAAAAGGTGTAGGACTACTTATTTATAGACATGCATATTAGAAATGCAATAAAAAGTCCCAGTCCAAACTCTGTAGACAGGCTTCAAACACAAAAAGTGGCCAGCTCTGAGTTGTTTCTGAATTATGGTGAGCCCTAAAGAAGGCCTAAAACCAATTAACTATTTTTTTTTTGGTATTCTCTTTATGTTTTAAAAATGACCAAAGAGATCTCTTTGAAAATATATTACCAAAAAAAAAAAAAATATGGTGCTCCTAGAATTAAACCTTTTGTGAGAAGCTTCAGCCTGGAGCAAAATTTAATGGCTGAGCTATAAAGCACCGAAAACTTTCATAAAGGGGTCCATAAAGAAACACCAACTGACCCTGAACCCAAGGAGGTCTAGCAAGCTCCACTGTAATAAACACAAGGCCTAGTTAATTTGCACTTAGGGGTGTATGACATTTGAGTAAGATGTGGTTACTTTATGCTCACTTTCAGCACGTAAGTCCCATAGATATAAAGACAGAGGGGAATACTGCAGTCAGGAGGTCTATTGTCAGTGAAAGCTCGTCCTAAATGAGGTGATAAACTCTGTTAGCCAGGAACTTTGTGTTTTCACGTGGTTGTGTCTAGCATGAATGGGTGGTGAGACCCTTTTAATCTGCATTTCCCACATCTAACCTCCTCTAGGCTAGAAATATAGTGTGGGTTGTGTATACAGCTCATTTCCAGAGCAGTTACATTAAAACATTAGAACTGCTGTTGCAACTGGTTTCACCACTTTATTGTTCATCCCATGGCAACTGACCATGCTGTATCCATACCCAATTAATTAAGTCCAATGTAACGTGTAAAAGGACATTTCCATAATTTGGATTAAATAGAAATAACTGTATGTTCACTCAATTTCTCTAGTGTGGTATCAGTATGAAATACTCTATTCATACGTTTCTCTGTGGTTAATACAGGCATAAACACACGCAGTGTGTGAGGTAAGAATATAAAGCAGAGATATTCTTCATTGTCTGGAGTTGCTCAGACATCATCTGTGCTTTTATAACACATTTTTTTTTTTACAATTCAAGATGTTTCTGCTATTGGTAGTTTGAGGACTAGTATTTCATCCAGAAGAGAGGCAAAATCTCTTCTGGGTCACTGCCTCCTCTTGGCCAGCGAGGGATGCTCTTGCACTAACATGACATCTGTGCAAAGTCTTTAGTCTCATCCTCTCTCTCCATCACCAACCCTCTTTCCTTCACCTCCCTTTCTCCCCTTTCAACCTCAGCTGCTGTTGGCCTTCAGGCAGGATCTTCCAGTAAGACAGAGCTTCAAAAAAGATCCAGTTTTTCAAGCATTCTGCGTTTAATTTTAAATTCTTCATCTCAGCATTGGTCAGAATTCAAACCAGAAACAGACAGGAAAGTGAAGGAAAGGCAGATGTTTGTCAAGGCTGTATTTAGGAAGCTGTTTCTTGAATGTAAAAATCAGTTGTACTTTAACCATGAGTGAGCAGCACAAAAAGCATATTCTTTCCCCTACATGTGTTTGCAGAACTCTTTTCTTCACCTGCAATAGTGATATGTTCCTTTATACTCTGCCTCTACTTGGTTATCAGTAATGCACTGTGGGTGTAACAATGGCACCTGTTTCCACAATGGAAAGGTGGAAGAATGCCATCCTTCCCCACGGATTCATCGGTTCAGGAAGGTATTGCTGAAAGGTGGAATAGATTAACTCAACTTTTCAGCATAGTATTGCTATTGCTCACTGCCAGGGCATGCATAACAAATGGCCTGTAGTGTAAAGAGCTCAGCCACTGAGCTCAGTGGTTACTGTGAGGGGTCTGTTTGACCTGGGTATTTCTAGTGCTTTGATATCTGACTCATTAAAGCCACTCTATGTAAGTATTGTTTACAGTGCTTGCTGTGCTGTGCTTGCATCTGAGTACCTGCCTGTACTTTGAAAGGTATTTTGCCTACACTTGGAAGAAGCCTTTAAGTGCCTGAACCCCTCTTACATTTTTTTATGAACTATTGGCAGAGGAGTGGGAAGGAGTTGGGAGTTTCTTATAACAACAGAAATGACCTTTGTCTCTATAGACTTCCCTTTGAACTCACTAAACTCCTGTCAACAGAAAGCAAATAGTAGGATAATGGTGTCTTCTCAATTTCTCCAGCCTTTTGTCCTCCCCAAGAAGCCTGGCTTTGCCTTGGTCCTCAGTACTTGCCTTGCTAATAGGAGACAGCACTCAAAAAGATAACTACACAGGATTATCACCAAGTTTATTACATATCCTGAGTTCATATTAACTTCTGTGCTTTGACACCTGCACTGAAACGATCTAAATTATAGATTGCTGTTTTTAAAATGGGCTGTGATTGCACGAGCCCATTGCTTTTACTCAGAACCAAAACTGCTCAGATCGTGATGGGGCTGCAACAACAGAAGAATAGATTTAATTGGTGTCTTGTTGAAATACGCTCCCATGTCTGTGGTGTGATTGCTGTGGAGCAGAGCCCACATCATTGATTTCATTTCCTCCAATCAATGGGTAAGTGGCACACCTAGTCACTTTTAAGTGGCACACTTCTTGTCTGTCTTTTATTCACAGTGGTTAACAGCTAGGAATCAATGCCTGCTCCAATAAACTCCTGGTAGCCTGGCCTTTACTAGTTTCATGCTGCTACACCTTTAACTTTTACTTGGCTACACCTTTAACTTTGCCCTCGTGGTCACTATTTTTGTAAGTTTAAAAGGTGAGTCAGTGTCTAAGATAGTGAGTAAAATAACAAAGCAGAGGAAGGTGGAATTGTTGAGGGGAAAGTGTAGGAATTGCGTTAAGAGTTTTGCTTCATTTTCCCTCTGTTTTTCACTGTGGCCATATTACAGGAGCTGAATTTCATCTTGAGGTTCCAACATACTGTACTACCCCCTCTGATCCTGAGTCTTATTTTAAGGTTGGGAGAACGAAGTCCTGGAGGAGGACATCTTTACTAGACACAATGTTTGTGTAGAAATTCCTTCATCATTCCTCAGTTCAAAGAATATATCCAATTGCATGAGAGAGGAGACAATCTTTGCATCCTTTAGACTTTAAAGCTTCCATATAGAAGTCAAATACTATTACTGCTATTTTTATATACCAGTATGAGCACTGTTATTAGTATGATTTAAAGCTACAACAATACACAAGGGCCTCTGTATGGGTAAATTGGGAATAACCTGTTGAAACTGTAGCTGATAACTCCAATACATCTGACACATTTGTCAGCATGGATTAATTGTAGTTCAGGAGAATTGTGAACCATACAGGGCACACCATTTGAGGGAACATTCAGACAACAAAGCCAGGAGGGAGAACCTTGTCCCTAAAATAAGTTTATGATTTCCTGCCTTGAAATGTACAAACTTCTGAAGCCCTTTTGTAAGTTAAGTCTTACATATCATTACTAACTTCTGTGCTTACAGTTCCACTGAAGTTAATTTATGCTGACACTTGTTACCAAGGCACTACTTTTTAACAGAGGTGAATGATTTTTTCATACATCTCCTGTGTACAAGCCACAAACAAGACATTGGTTGTGTGAGTGTGCATTTGAGACTTGTCCCTTGTGAGAGAGCATGCCAGTGGTCACTGGGTTGTCCCCACTTATTACTCACTACAGCTGGAGTTTTTCTTTCTTTTTCCCCACATGACCTATTCTATGGCTTCTCAGTGTCCTGAGTTAATACAGGATGGACAAAACTGCATGAGGCAGTTTTCTAGATCACTTCATCTCTGTAGAATATTGCTTATTGTTTTTATAGCCAGAAATATTTAAAACAGGTCTGACAACATTTTTTTAATAATTTTTTTTATAGTGAACTCATGGAAATTCAAAGCCTTCCCAGGAGTGAACAGTAAATGATAATGAAGGCCAGGGAAGATTTTGGCTTGGCTGTCTTTCAGGGATTTTTTGTTTTGTCTTGTTTTCTAATTTTGCCATTTCTGTGCTGTGTTCCTCACTCGTTTCCCTCCAAGTCAGGAACCCCAGACTCCATAGGATCTGCAACTCCTCATGGAGGAATATATGGGTTCCCTCAGGTTTTGTTTCAAACCTATGCAGAAAAGAAATGTTGAGTTCTCAAATCCTGCATGAAGTAGATTTACTTTTCTCTGGCTGTCTTGAATCTTCACAGGTAGAATTCATGTTTCTCAATGCTTTTGAAATAAAAGGTGGGATACAGAATTGTACCTAGAGACTTGGTACTTCATTCTTTATCTTTACACAACCTCTGGATGCATAACAGCGGCTTCTGTTACAATAACTTTGCAGGAAAAATTTAAGGCAAAAGTAAAGGACATACTTAAGGAAAGTGGACACAGCAGATATTTTAGAATTACTGGGGGGTAAACAAGACATAGAAAATATTTTTTTCTGGTAGAAGTTCATGGAATCCCTTTTATTAATTGAATATTTGGCCTGTGTTTTGCAGTTTTCTTTGGCTTCTGTGTCGAAAAGGATGTAAGTGGTGAAAGTACAGCAAGATGATCCCTGTTTGTCAGCATCCCTTTTCTCCCAAGGCAGGGCACAGTGGAGGTTGTGATGTGCAGAACAACAAAGGCTTGGAGCAGGACATGCCAGCCAAGACTTGCTCTCACACCGAGTTACACCTCATTCAGGGATATTTTCTCTCGGATTTCATGCCCACTTGCCCAGAAACACCCCAAAACACCTACAGTGTCAACTGCCAGAGTGTAAGCAAGCAACAGAGAAGCTGATAGTCCTTGTGGTCATCAGTAATACACTGATGAGCTCTTGAGCTCTGCTCTCTGTGAGAGTAAATACAGTTGTCTGTGTTGGGTTCACTGGGTTTGTGGGAGCAGTGGGGTCCTGTCCTTCTCAAGTTTGCTCTGAATTCAGAATAGGCCCCAAGTCTGTTTAGTGATGGCCTATGGTGGCAAGAGATTGATGTTTGGTAGCATCTGGTAAGTCTTGATAACCTCAGGGACTTCTTATCGTTCCTGTATTCCTAAAGGATTTGTGTCTGCACTTCCCTTGTACTGCCAGGAAAGAGAAATTGTGTTGTTCTCCTGCAAACAATATATCAGAACCTTCCTCTGTGATGGTTGTGTCATTCTTTACTTTTACATGGCTTTCCCTTTTATTTTTGTTTTGTTGCCACTGAGTAATATGCAGCCCCACAGCTCTGGCACAGAGAACCTGATGAAAGTGAACATATAAGAAAAATATTAGTAGCTGCAGCCTTCATTGCAGAGGTAATGGCCATTGACATTAATGGGAATTATGCATGTGTGGAAGAGGAGTATGGCCCCTTTACTTAACAGAGCCCTTAATATGTTTTAGTGGGCCATGGTGGTGTTCTAAATATCATGAAACCCAAAGGAAATAGAGAAAACAACCTCTGGCACTGATGAGCTGGATTCATTGCTCTGAGGTAGATGGTTTTTCAGGAATATCTCCGTTTCTTCTCCTCTGGAAATAGTTGTGCATGCACAATTCATTGATATGAAAGAGAAAAAGGTAAGGAAAGTGGACAGAAAACTGGGAAAGGAAACAGAAAGCTATCCAAGTTGTCAGATGTCAGACTGTCACAGAAAAACAAAAGTCCAAAATTAAGTATAGTACTCACACACATATATAGATAATTTTACACATATAATATTTTTGTCTGCCTTTTATTCAAATTCTAGTCTAGCCCTGCTTTTCACTATGTTCTGTTTTATGAAAGTAAAATGTGAAAATCTCCTGATAAGCCAAAATAATAAAAACTTTATGGCATGTCAGGGCTACTTTTTTATTATTATTTTTTAACCTTGATCGTGTTATAATAGTGAACATATGTATCCTTGGCCTTAATCACCTTGTCGAGTTAAAGTGTATATTCAACTTCATTTACATGACATATGATCTAATGCTGGAGAACAACAATACCATTGTAGTGCTAATTGAAAACTGTGAGCTGAGAGCCAGAAGAAACCACTGGTCTGATTGCTGAGGGTCCCAGGGAAAGGGATTTATTCCCACACCTGCAGTTGGTCCATAACACTAACATTGTTACCAACATCTGGGTCTAATCAGCACAGAGGCCTTGATATGCTGCTCCTGTGGCACATAAATTTAGCATTATATTCATTTTAAAGGCCCCCTCTTTCAGTTTTTTAAGGACAAGATAGATTCATGGCTCCACAGAGTCTAACAAAGTAGAAACCACAAACAGAGTAAGTTACTGCCAGGTTTCTTAGACCATACCTACCTAGTACATGCCACTTAAATAATGGAATTTTATGCTCAGTTCTGGTTTTCAAAAATACACCGCCACAGAATGCAAAGTTCAGCTGAAAAACTATGTTTAAGTTAAAAAGCAAACACTCCGTGCCAATTTGCATATATCAGTTTTTATGGTGACATCTGAGCTCTACCAGCAGGGGGATGGCCACGGAATTGGGGACAGTTCTGCTGGTTCACAGGAAAAAGCGTCGGTGTCCGACCCGAGGCCCAGGGAGAGGCAGAGGCATGAAAGGACCTTAAAGATGGGAAGGAGAACCACATGGCACCCCAATCCAGAGCAGGACTGAAATCCCTGGCTGCTCTTGGGTCTCAGGGTCACGTTTACAGCTACAAGTGAAATGCCTCTTGATCCCCCCTTCCTGTGTGTGCATAAAAAGGCAGCGGGGAGTGCAAAGGCAAAGGTGCTGCTGAAACACCCATGGGGGCTCAAGTGGGCACTGCATGGGTCACTCCCCTCATACCTCATAACCTGGGCTGCTCTTGAGCTGCAAGAGATGCTCTTGAGCCCAGGGTGATGCTTTGGCACGTGAGAAAACTGGGTGTCTCTTGCAACTTGGCTTCGGAGATTTATGCTTGAAAATACTCCGTGCCTTACTTTCCTGATTCTCAAAGTAGGCTTGTCTCTCTGTCTGCTGGGAAGCTAAAACCCCATTTATAAAGGTGCTGAAAGTACTCAGAGCAAATGGAAATTGTACAAAGAGAGAGGAAAAAACCCACAGGACTGAAAGCCAGGCTGCCTAGGCCAAGGAGCAGGATTTAGATCTTCATTTGTTGAGGACAGCCAGCGATTATTTTTGCTAATGCATCCCTTGGCTGTCTCTGTAACTATCTGGGTTACAGGCTGTTCACCTTTGTATCTTCAAGTATTTTTCTGGAAAATCTATACAAACAGTGAGACAGACACAGATATCCTTACAGAAGGCGAGCGGGTTTTTCTGTCATTTTTCAAGTCTACGTATCTTTAATATCTGTAAATGGTGAATATAATTACATAGAAAAATTTGTTACAAGATCCAGAACTTTGTAACTTTCGTTCCTACCTCTGGCACTGATCTTTTGTACCAGTAGGTAGTTCATTTAACTGTTGCCTCTCTTACCTACTGTGCCTTTTGGGGTAAATAATGATATAGAACACTGTTTATCTGAGGTTTCAAGGTGGAAAAATGACACTGGGGTATAATGGAGGCTTAACATTGTACTGCTGACTAAAGTAGTAATTTTATTGGTTGGCAGAAATCATAGAATGATTGGGGTTGGAAAGGACCTTAAAGATCCACTCGTTCCATCCACTGGATTGGAATGTAAGGTTCTATCTTGGTCATTCTACTGTCAAGAAGAATGCCTGTCTCATGAGAAAACCTGCTTATTGTAGAGGCACAAAATGTGTAGCCTTGTAACCTCTGCTGCCTTCTCAATACCAGCGGGATACTGGAAGAAGCAGGAATTTCCTTTTTAATACTAATAACTCCAGGTGGAATTTTTAAACTAAGGAGTCATAACTTAAACCAGAAGACGTCAATGGAGACATTAACACGCTCAACCAGATTCTCAGCCACTATAAATTGAGTTAGCACTATTAATTTCAGTAGAACTACATTTCACCCCACTTGAGGAGAAGGTGCATTATTTATGGTATGACTGCAAAATCCATCACTTGATTCGCCGTAGAAATGTGTTCTGGCACTAGCAGTTGGTTTTGGTAGTATGCCAGTTTGCTGGCTTTGAAGGATTTCCAGCAGCCAAAGGGGAATTTTAGCACCCAGCACTGCCCTACGCCCTGCTCCGTTTCCATGGGTGCTCAGCAGATTTGTCCCATTTCCCTTTCAGCTGGATCAATTCCTTGTCAGCTCCACTGAGGTTCAGCATGGTGTGGTGCCCCCCCACACCAGGGGGGTCAGGGACAGTGTTCAGAGACCAGTGGGGTAGGATTGTTAATGTTCTGTCTGTGCCTTTATCAGTGTTGTTTCAATTGCTGCCTGCTGTGCCTCCTTTCTGCACTCCTGACCAACTCTGTGACCAGGATCCCAATTCTTCATTTCAGTAGCTGTGGTCTAACCACAGCTTCCACATGCAGGAGAACTTACTGTTCTGCCCATGGGAGATGCATGTGAGGAAGAAATGAAATTGGGGTTCCTTGATGTCTGTGTGAAAGGCACTCCTTCTGGTTTAGTTTTTTAACTTCTCTGCTTTGCTGTGTTCTTGAAAGCGTTACCTAAATGAACTAAATGCTAATTATTGTAATAACTGGTCAGTTTTGAGAGGTCTTTCCTCATAAGTTGATCTTACAAAGGGGAGGCAAATTAACAAAACCAAAAAAAATCAGAGTAATGTAATTCGATGGTATGACTTCATCAATGCAAGATGCGAGCGACACAGAGATCTCACATTTTTGTAGAATATGGTAAAAATTGTGTAAGCTCATGGCAGATTGTCTAACTGTACAGACACTGTGGGGAGATCACAGAGTCTGGACTTGTATTTCAAGTGCTTTACAGGGACACGACTAAACCAGGCCTGTACCTGACTTCATGACATTGTCTTCATGATGATGCAACTGAAACACAACAGCTGTACTGGAGAAATGTAAAAGAATAGTCAGACTGTGGAGAAGGTGCCTCATGTAATTTCACATTTTTCATTCAAAGTGCAATTTGTGATATGTCAAAAGTAGAAAAAAAGGAGTTAAACTTATGCCATTCAAATGTCCAGATAATTTGATCATATTTATTTTAATGTGTGAAATGTGAAAATACGATCAAATACAGATATGTTATTATTTTAATCATAACATCTTGCTGAATTTAATGTCATTCCTTCTAATGTGGTACCAGCAGATCTAATGAGCTGTTTAGGGTTTTTTGCATTTCAAAGCATGACCTCCTAAAAATTAGGATATTTCTTTAATCCAGGATCATTTTGCTGAAAAACACCCAACTTTTCAAATATTAGCATGTATTTGATGTGGAAAGGAACATCGGTCATGTCACAACAAATGAAATTACTTGATTATAAAATGCATCTATAAAATAAAGAAAAAACCCACAATTATTCTAATACTTTCTCAAAGCTTTTGTGATGACAATCTACAGCTAAGCCCCAGTTCTGCAAGTCATAATATGAGAGTCTGCTGAGCACAGTAATATACCCACATGGTTTTGATTGCAGACCTGAAGACATTTCCTCGAGATGTTTTCTAAAAATCATCTTTTTTTTATTACAATTAATCTATCCAACCATTTTTTCTCTTTATGAACCATTCACAAACTTGGGCTAGTTCCTCTGACTCTGTTACGTGCAACTGGTATAGAAAAGTTGATGTGAAAGTATATCTGACTGTATGCTGTTCCTAAGTTGTACATTTCAGTCATAGAGGATGGATAGGTCTTCAGAAGGATCTGGAATCTCTGCAGAAATGATTTGTGTGTGTCATCCTTTGAATTGGGAACCTGCTGCTGTCTCCTATTTGCCCTTGAAGATCAAAGCCTCTGTCTTTCATGACTCCAATGATTCCCCAGAAACACATGATTCGGGTCCTTACCCTCCGTGAATGACTGAAACATTTTAAGCATCAAAGTCAGAAACAGGAGACAAAAAAAAAAAAAATCACAATATTCAACTAAGGCATTCAGCTCTTGCTAAACACTGTGATGCTCAGGCATCATTGTGTAGTTTTTGAAAATCCTGGTTACATTACTGATGGTTGCACCAAGCCATTTTTAACTTCCAAACTTCAGTGTAAAGAAAAGAAAATGACTGAAATTTTGAAAGTAAATCTTTAGAGCTACAAGTATAAGCCTTGTTCAAATATTCAAATACATCTTCAGATACAGTTTTTGCAGGTATTTACCCACTTTTAAAATTTTCATAGAAGGGATATCTCTGTCTGTGTTCCATACAGCTCAATGTCCATTCTATTTTAAAAGATTGTAAAATTATTATATTGTGTACTACTGTTTTATTAACCACAGTAATACTTTCTTGGTGTATTCCAAATTTAATAGAGAAAATGACAATTTGCCTTAATTTGCAGTGTAAGTCTGCTTCAAAATTCCTTGATTTCAAACCAAGAGGATGATTAAAGGCTGAAAGACCATAATGAATAAGATCTGCACTACACGATTTTTGCATTTCTGCCTTAGAATTGTGTATAATGTACAAAGGATGACTGATCTAATATATTGATAAGAACAGAAGAAAGGAAATGTTTCCAATAATACTTAAATGTGTTTTGCAGTACCTCACAAAGCCCAAGCATCAGACCATCATTAGGGTGGATTGTAGCCAATGTTTCATGTTTTTATTGCTGGTCTATTACATAGCACTTTGACTTGCATCACACATTGAAATACCACATTAAATCATGGTTTCTAAACCTCCATTCACAGCAGGATCCTCCTCTGGAATCTCATCTTCCTTTTTCTTTGTCAATGCAACCAATAGCAAAAATGTTTTCACCTTTTTCTCTTTGTAATCTAAATTCCAATTCTGTGTCCATAACACTATCCCTTTCTAGAGCAGCAACTCACTACTTACAGCAGCACAGAAGGAAAAGTCCTTTTTTCCCTTGAATGTGCATATTCCTGGTGGAGCTTAAAAACTTCCATAAATCAATAAAGTAATTGCTGCATAATGACCTATTGTTGGTGAGCGTGCCCAGAATGATGTCATTGGGGGGTAATGGAGCTACTGAATCAAAAAAATGGCAGCTGTTTCCAATTTATTTGAGAGTCAGTTGGACAGAAAATTAAATAAACACATAGACAAGCAGGACAAGGGCAAGTCCTTGCATTATTCTTATGATAGTTTTAATTCAATCGCAGAAGTCAGCAGGCAGCTGATATTGTGGCCCAGAGTTTCAGTAATTGCCTGTCTCCTATCTCAGTCAGGCTGCACATGCTCATTTCATCATTTTTAGCTTTTGTGATTTGGATTAAAAAAAAAAAAAAAAAAGACCAATGAAACAAAGATGAAACTTAGTTCTTTTTTCTCCTGCCCCCCCCTCCCTTCGCAGCATAGCAGGCTATCCAGGAGATGTATTAATAGAGAGACATTTTCACTTCTTCCTCCATCTGCCTCTATGGGGCCTCTACCCTTCTTTCCCTAGGATACGGAGGAGAGTTTTCCTTTTTTTTTAATCACTTATATGTCCTTTGGGAAGCCCCCTAAAGTTTCATATTCGCTGGGGAGAAAAAAAATGCCACCCGGCTTCACACTCTGTTCTCCGCTGCGAATAACAGCTTTGATGTGCTCCTTTGAAGTCAGTGGCTCCAGGCTGCACTAGGGAAGCAGCAAATGCAGCCTCAGCACCGTGTGTGGAAGCTGGTAGCACACAGTGTTTGCACACTGGACTTGGGGGCACCCAACACGCTCGTGGCAGCCAAGGGAATGGAGGGAACACAACAGCAGGTCTCCATCACAGCGTCCTCTTCTCTTTTGCAGCTCTGATTCTCATTTCCCTCTGAGGAGGCATTGAGAACACACCAACATCCTTGGTGTTTTCTAGTTCTTACAGCTTTTTGTGGCACCCTTGCACCCTTTAGGAGCCCTGATATGGGTCATGGTTTTGGAACATCACATCTGACTCCAGTCAGACGAGAAGAAAATTTGAGTTTGGTCCTCTTTTTAGCACTTCAGGGCAAATGGTTTCAGATTCTGCTTCAACTATTGTTGCATGAAAATAATCCAAGTGATTTTTATGGACGCTAAAGGAAGTTTGGGTCACTGATCAGTTATCTGACTTGTAGTAAGAATTAAAATGTCTATTCCTTGGTATTTAGATTCCTAATATGATAGTTCTCGCATTTCTGAACCAAGTGTGGGTTTTTAAAATCCTTCTTTTTTCTTAACTTACAGATGGATTTTTTGTGTGTGTGGCTTCTTTTGTGTGTGTATAACCAGACACAGTGAAGTTGACGTTTGTCTCCAAGATGGAGAAGTGCTTTTCCATATTTGTCATCACAGATCTCTTCAGATCAGACATCTCTTTGATCATTTTAACTGTGTTTTGTATGCTTCATAATTTCCTTGCTGAGTACCTTATGTTACATGTTACTTCATAAATCAATAAATAATAGCAATAATTAAAAGAGTGTTCTGCAGTAGGGAGCTAGATGAAAAAATAGGTTATTCCATTAACCTTTTACCTCTGGAGACAGGAATTTCAAATTTGTGCTAGGTCACAAGAGCAAATCAGTTGGTCCCTTGTGAACTTCAGTCCACATCACCAACCACTGCCTCACTTCTCACAGTCCCTCCTGACTGACAGCTTTAGTCTGGAAGAATAACAGATCTTTTGCAGCTTGTAAGACTGAGATGCAATGGCAATGCCAGCACCTACGCCTACTGTGCCTTGTTCTGCACAGAACTATTTGTGAAAAAAAACCTTCCCAATGCCTGTTATCCCCACAGAGAGCCTGAATTATTTTTTCAATATCAAAATTGTCACTGGTAGAAGTAGGAAGTAACTTGTGCATGTAAGAAAGTGGGTGGTTTTAAGCCCTGTCCTGTAAAGTTACTCTCAAAGAGCACAAAAGTTGATCAAAAGAAAATGAAGGGGGAGTTGGTGGTGTGTCATTGTATACCCAAGTGTAGGCAACATATGTGTTAGCAAAGAGCTGTCTATTCCATCAAAGATCTGAGTGATTACACGAACTAACAAACAGACCTTTAGATTATTATTACTTTCATCTCCTTCATTTCCACTTCTGCCTTCCTCCATCAGTTACTGGCACGACTCCCTTGTCTGTACTCTGATGTCTGAATGACCAAGTGAGTTGTAAATGAAATAAATAACAGACATTCACAATCAGAGTGTCTCACAGTATCTTGATTTTTTTGTGGACTAGTCTGAGACCAGCAAGGTGAATTATTAAGTGAAATCTCAGTTTTCAGATGGAAGCTCATCTTAAAAATGAAGGTAGTGCAAATTTTGGAAGAATGGCTTTTATGTTAGAAATCTTTATTTATGCCATTTGCTTGCTTGTTTTACACGAAGAGATTTAAAATACGCCTTTTTTTTTCTATTATGTAATTCAAAACCAAAAATTACTTGAATTATATTTTTAATTAAAAACCAGGAGTCCTAAAAAATTCTAAAATTTCTAACTTTTGACCAAGACATTTCGTCCTGTTACTTTGAACAGCACTTGCTGCCATGTCACATTCCTTCTTGTTTCTCACCTGTCTGCAGGTCGTAACAAGGGAGAGATACATTGCTTTTTGATGACACTTGCAAAAGATTCCCCAGAGTGGACTGTAGGTTTTTTATGCTGTTCCTGTTGCCAGGATCTCCCAGCCCATTTCACAGCTGATTTATGGTGAATTCTGATACGTTCTTTACTAAAAATTGGTTTTTTTCTTATCTGGACAGGATTATGCTTTGGTTTGGAAGTGGGAAATTATTGAAATTTTATTGGTATAATTTCTTCAGTAACTTAACCTTCTCCTCATACCTGTAGTTCCTGTTTTGGAAGTATGACAGTGGTGTTGGCCATCCTAATGATAATCTTAGCACACATCAATCTTAGCAGTTAGAATAAAAATAGACTCTGTAGGTTCAACTCTCATGTTGTCTGGAATGGGGATACAAAGCTATTTATGATGGGAGGGGAGTCTGGGTGTGTTGTGGGAAGTTTGATTAGGGCTAACAGGGATGTGGAAGGAGAAGGAAGTGCTGAGATTCAGATGTGGAAGTTGATAGAGAATAATTTTGAGGAGTAGGGAAGCAAGTATGACTGTGAAGCTCACCTGCTGTACCTCCACAAAAAGGTGTTTTCCTGAAAAACCAGTCTTGGCTTGAAAAAGTTCCTTTTTCTCATTGTGTTACCCAGTACATTCTACATCAAACAAACAAGGAGGGGAGGACTTTTTCAGAATAAAGTTCTGCAACATTCCTTACGATAATCTGATGTTAGATAACACCGAGATTTCTCTGGAAAATGTCTTTCTAAGTGAGCTTTATCAGAATACCTTTTCTCCAAAGTTTTTGTGTTGTTCTGTGCTTTGTGTTCCCCATGACTGCAGAGGGATGCCTCTACCACTTTGGTTCAGAGGTCAAATTTCATTCATATACATGGGAGTTGTGCCTTTGAAGACTGAGACCAAAGCATTAAACAGGGATCAGAAACCCACCAAAGGTGATGGGAGTCAGTTGAAGGTGACGGGAGAAGAGACTTGGCACAGCCTGTCATATGGACAAGGCAGGCAGCTCCTTCTCTTTCCTTCAGAAAGTGCAGTGCTATTTTCATTTTCAGCTTCACCTACAACACTGAAGTTCCTGATTTTAACCCAGTATAGAGAGAGGTGATGCCAGAGTCCTCCAGCAGTTGGTCTCAAACCCTCACACTCCTCAACCTCATTGAAGGTATCCCTGCATACCTGATATCCCTGCTTAGTAGGGATATCAAAATGTGATATCCCAAATGTGCCCTGTAGCTTCAGACCCCTCAGGGCGTGGGGGAATAAATGCCTTCTGTAAAGACATTGTTTTGCAGCTCTTCACAGCACTTTTCTTTACTAGCCAGCAAGATCCACCTCTGCCACCACCTAAACTTCTTTGTCAGGTCCTAAGGATGACAGGAACTTACTGATGATTCCTTTCATGTGTGTTTTGGGCAGAAAGGGGAAACAGGAAATGGAGTGGTAATGAAAAAGAGTCTGGTGGGTGTAATGCCCTTTCCAAGAGTGCCTCTGACAGAAGCACTAACTGTTTCCCATAGTGCTGAAGGTAGTTGTTCTGTACTCCATTTTGTGAGGCATGTGGGTGTGTAGAGAGCAGCTGTAATATTTTTCAGTATTTTTCAATATTTTTTGAGGCTTTTTAATCTTTGTGATTTGGCTTCCACTCAGCCATACACGATGGGACAGACAATGCACTTTGTTTGCAGCTGGAGTTTTCCTTCCCAATTAGTTCCATGTGTATCCAGCCACCCAAATCAGTGAAGTACAGAGACAGCTTTTCACAACAGTTGATACACGAGTCTATCACATTGGTTTTGCAGTCTGGGTTGATTAGCTGGTTCTTTGTGTGGAATAGGTCTGTTGTCTTGACTGTAGAACAGTGAGAGGTTCATTTTGCCTCCTTTCTGCATCTGTGTGAAGCTGTAATGTTGGTCCCAGATCTAGTGGTGATCTTCAGAATGTTTTTCATCCTGACAGACTTCTCTGTACATATGATTTATTTACTGCAGTCTATCTGCAAGCTCTTCTTTTTGCCATAGCTGCTTATTTTTTTTCCCCAGGTTAAAAATACATACACTTAAACCAAAGTTTCTCTTTAGTTTAAAATTGTAAATCCTGCATGTGAGATTTCCCATTTGTTTGTCAGCCTTGCCAACATTTTGCTGAAGAACTTGTGAAAAGTGTTTTGCATAAAGACAGGCCCATTGCAGAGGGTGTCTCCTCAACCAGTGCTGCTCATGAAACCTTTTAACAGCAGCTTCACTTTCAGCTGAACCCAAAGCTGCAGAAAAGGCAGAAGGAACCTAAGGAGTCAGTGATGGGCAGCTCTGGGTGGATACAGTTCTGTTATGCTCCAAGACATTCAGGAAGAGAGGGAGCAGTGCTCTTGGTTAGAGAGGGGGAATGGGAAGTGTTTCCCTCTGAATTGTCCTCCTCTGTCCTCTTTCTTGAAGCAGAAAGGCTCAGCAGGTGCCACTCTCCCAATCCCCAGAAAGAATAGGAGGAGAGAGGAGGAGGCGGAGAACACACAGAAATATTTTTATAATTACTGTAGTTTTGCAGTTAACAGAGCTGCACATGTTGGTTTTGCATCATGTATGCTCAGTTTATTGGTCATTATCACTAATGAGATGGAGAAAAGTCACCAGAGAAGCACTATGAGTATCAGTCAACACCTAGGAATGCCCACAAGGAGAAAAAGAAATGGGGGTGATGTGCAGGGCAGCAGGAAGGAAGCACAGAATCACACAGTACCCCAGAAAGGCTGAGGTTGGCAGGAACCTCTGGAGGTCACCTTGTCCAGCCCTCCTGCTCAGGTAAGGTCACCTGGAGCTGGTTGCCCACGTCCAGTCAGAGTTTGAACACACACAAGGATGGAGCCTCCACAGTCTCCCTGAACAAGCTGTGCCAGTGCTTAGCAATCCTCAGAGTAACCAAGTTAAACAGAAATCTGTGGTGGTCTCTCCTTTCCCCTGCTCCTGAGGAATCAAAACGGCGTCCCAGGGATATTGGGAGAGTGGGAAAAAGTGAGCTTTGCACAATCTGCTGCTGATGACAAGGAGCCAAACATCTAAGGCTTTTACAGGGACCTCAGAGAAAACATCAAGCTAGAGGCAAGCTCCTGGGACCCTTATCCTGACAGAAAGACTCTGAAGCATCTCAGTTTTTGGCTCAGCCCTGAGCCAGAGGTTGGTGAAGCCTATGTGGATGTCATTCCACACCTTAGTACCAGTTTCCTCCAGGTGTATGGATGTCTGGGAAAACAGCTTCCCAGTCACTCATGCACATGAGACTGGAAAGCCTGGCAAGAAAACTTTCAGCACAGCAATTGCATGCTGTTGGAACTGGAGTTGGAAGTTGGAGTGGAGTTGGAATGGAAAGGGGGCCTATTCACTGGTTTTAGCAGACATTTCCTGTAGGTCTTCAGTTTGTGATTTTTCATTTCCTTTCTTGTTCTGTGTGGTTTTTGACTTCTTAGGATTACAGCATCTCTTCCATTACTGTAAGGAGGCTGTAACTATAAAATTTACTCAACAAATACAGACCCTCAATCAACACGTAGCCAAGACAAGGGGCACTTCAAAAACTGATACCAAGTTATCCTTATGGATAACTATGTTGAACTCAAGTTTACCACTTAAAGTCTTTATTTAAGTGTTAAAAAGAGTCAAATTTCCTTGAGAAAACATTTTAAGAGTAATATTGTGTGTAATCACCCCACATATGATACATCATCCTGAAGTTTCGAGAACTCTTTGGTTGAAATTTTAACAGCTCTGCTTAAGAAATGCTAAACAGCAAATACTCTTTCCAGAAATATCATCCACTGTAAACCTGTCAGACTATTACTTAGCTATTAACCTTTCTCGATGAAATTGTAATAGTGCTGTTTAAAAGAATGCTGAATATCAGAAACATTTCACTAATACATAACAGATGGATACCATAGCCAGAAATATTTGTACTGTAAACCAAAGCGCTAAGCAGTTTTACACTGAGAGGTCAAAGATGGGCAGGAAACAGTTTTCCCATCCCACAAGAATTTTAGTTTTCATATTTTCCTACTCTGATGAATATACAGAATATTAAAGAACCTGGAGTTTCTCATAACAGAATAAACAAGGATTAATTTTTCTAAGTTTTTATTTGTTTGCTTTCTAATCCAAGCACATTACGCACTTATCTAACTTATCCTCCACACATATTACATATTTGTTATTTAACACATCTTTCTGGGGTACAAACATCCTGTCCTGAGAGGGCTTCAGATTCTACAGTCAATAGGTTTCCTTTTTCATCTCCATCTCCTTGGCTGAAAACCATTTTCCTGGTGGGTTAAAGAGTGAAAGAAAGTGTTAGAGCAAAACTGTGACCTAACTGAAATACAGATTCCATATGTCACATACCTTTTATAACTCTCCATATGTGAGAATAACTGATTTTTCCATCCTGTTTACATGGCTGATTTCACTGTTGGACTTGATCCTGGGTGTAACCTTTATTTTTAAATAAATGAAGTTTGGGAAAACTTAGAGTTGCTGATTTCCAACAAGTTGTAAGTATGGGGAGGGGGACACTTGCATTTGGAAAATCTTTGTGAAGATGTGCTCTTTATTCATCTTGTATAATAGTTATACCCATGGCTTTAGCTGGGGATCATGTTTCTGTAAATGGATGGAAGATGTTTCCAAACAATGTCTTAGTTCAAAATAATTGGGCACTTCTTGTGAAATGTAACTACAGCTGAAAAAAGTACACTGTGTCTTCCATTTAAGAACTAGTAGACACCCTGCTAAACAATTATGTCATTGAGCAGGAAGATTTGGATGCAAGAGAGAACAAAGTATTATCATGTGCATCTCTGTAATATGAGAAACTAGTAAATTTTATGATTTATTTTTAATAACTATGAAGCAATATGTTTTCAGAAAATTTTGATTCACTGCAGTGGAAGCAGAAACCTCGTGTTCAGAAAATGTTTCATCCTTCTATTATGAGAATCTGATGTAGCCAAGATGTGTTAGCAGTGAGTTCCTACCACTGGCAGTTTGTGTAGAGTATCTCTCCTGACTGAAAAATACATGAACAAATAATGCTTTGAAATGCATTGGCTTGGTTTGGTTTCTTTTTTTCTGAAATATCATATGAATTTCTCCTCCAGATTTATGACCAGGGTTTTTAATTCGTTAAAATATGATTTAAAGTAAATTTTTGTTCTTCTCAAACAAGAACTGTGTCTTTTCTATGCCTGTTCTTCATGAGGTGTAAATTCTACTTTGTGAGCACCAAAATGATGAAGCAAGAGGTGTTGTAAGTTCTCTGTTAATTAAAGGCTTTAAATCCAGACGGGCATCTTTATAAATATAGCCACACTTTTACATAGATATATGCTCAACTTCATTTGTGCCTTCTATATTTTGATTCAAGAGTGACTAGATAAAATTATATGGCCTGTGTTATTCAGTCAGCTGAGTTTTCATCAATAGTCTTAACACATATCAATTCATGTTAAGCCATTTTACTTTTTTGAGTAACCAGTTTGCCTTTATTAAGTATTTACTACTTGTGCTGTTAATTAGTTGCAGGGATGTATGTAATCTGCTTAATGTTGTTCTCTAAACACATTGTTTTCAACCTTTTTTTTCTTTCAAAATCTGGGGTTTTTTTCAGTTAAAAGAAACACTGAAAATAGCTAGAGACACTGTTCAGCATTTTAAGCTAACAACAAGCCTGGATGCATTCTTTCAATAGCCGAAAAATCTTAATTACATATATTTTTTTAATTTTTAATTTGTCCTGTTCTTAAAATCTCTACATTCTGTAATTTCTTTCAACTTTCAAACCGAAGAAATATAATAGGTAAAGTTTTTTAAAAAGTCTACAAAAATGTTTCTTGTTTTGCCCAGGAAAAATAGCTATTTAGAGACACTACTCTCCCACCACCACCTTGCAACATAGAGAACATTTTCGAAATTCCTTCTGATGTCATTTAAAATTAAATTTTGGCAGTATTTTTTTCCTCAGGTTATCTTGCCTCAGTAAGGACAGTCCTACAGAGCCAACCTGCTGAGAAAAAGCAGTGGTACAATTTTATGGCTGAAAAGCTATTCCATGGCAGGTTTTTTTCCTTGGATTTTTTTAAATCATTACTTTAAATTTTATTAAAAGTTGCACAGTCTTCTTTCATAATAAAAGTACCCCTGGCAGAAATACTTGGTTTCCTTCGATGTACTTTAATCAGCTTTTTTCCTGGCTGTGTCCACATAGGCCAAGGGTGCAGGGCTGCAATTCCAGTGTGTTCACAGGGATGTGCTCTGGGGTTACTCTTCCTCAAAAGCCTTCTCAGCTCCCAGGTCATCTTTAAGGTCCTTTCCAACCCAGGCTATTTTATGATTTTATGATTCTATGGTCTTGTTTGTCTTCTACCTTACCTAATTCAGTTATCTTGAACACTGGACCTTAGCAGAAATATCACCATACCTTAGTGTTTCAGCATGGATTTAGTGCTGAAATCCATGTGTTTCAGCATGGATTTAGTGCTGAAATCCATGTGTTTCAGCATGGATTTAGTGCAGGGCCTTATCCATTGGGATAGACAGGAAGAGAAATGATTGTGTGTGATTATGCCCTCAATATTTTAAGCAGGTTGCTTGTCTGTAGCTAGTTGTGTTGCTTCCTTCTTTAATTTTCTGCCCCAGCTTTCTGTTAAGATACAAGTGTGCATTTTTACAGGGAAGTTTTACAATTATTTTCCCTACTTCCCTAGCAAAACATTAACAAAATGTTAACACAGCATGAACCATAAAATTGCCCATAGTCGCAGCCTTTTAATCTGATGTTGTAACAGATATGGGTCCTGCCAATTCCAGCTAATTTGCACTTTGCATGTTTCCAGTATTTATGAGCACAAGGAATGCTGTGCCGTGCTTTTCTATCCCAATGGATAAGGCCCTGCACTAAATCCATGCTGAAACACATGCCCAAGTGCTGAATTGTAATTGAATTGCTGAGAGATTTTAGCTGTTCCCAGCCAGCCTTGTTACCTATGTTAATCTGGATGGCAGCCTAAGAAGGTCTCAGCTTCTTGAATGTGAGTCACTTATAAGGCAAATTTTCTTTGTGAATCAAGAATGAAGTGCCCAATCTTTCTGAAGCAGCGTGGATTGCTAATTCCTTCTTTTTTTCTTGTATGTGTTTCGTTTCTCATGCTTATGAGTGCATACACTCAGAGACACTGTAATATTATTATTATTATTGCTAATAGGGCCCTCAGCACTTTTAAACCTTAGTCCTGACTAGGTTAATTTGTTTTATTCTGCTTTCCTCCTGTTGTAGTTTGATAAGCATTCGAGTTTAGTTTAAGTGAAGTTCCTCGTGATCATTGTGCATGAAGGGCACCACTGAAGAAACACAAGGATGATTGAACTGATTATACTTCTCCCTGCTATGTTCTCCCCTTCTCTGGTATTTAAAAGGAAATGGAATGTAGGTGTTCTTTGGGCTGTGTATTTTTGTTGTGCAGTCTTTCTACCATTTCTGTACTTACAGCATCAAAATAATTAACTAATGGAGTCGACATAAAACAAAAGAAAGTCCTCAAACATTAAATTATTGAAGTTTTGAACAGGGGTGTAATGGCTATAACAATTGAGTTGCTGGTAAAACACAGTTTAGTCAATGTCTGTGTAAGAGATAAGGTGATGTGATTGTTTATGATAGTTGGATGGTTGTTTGCCCTTGATGGCACAACAGTTCCCTTCCAATCTTATGTTAATGGACACATAAAAGAAAAATGGTCCCAGTTGGAGTAATAGAACAAATGGAACTTTCACATTTATTGATAAATTCTACATTTTTTTCCCATAAACTGTTGGCCTGTTGGAATTATGCTCTGAATATTATTAACTCTGATTAAAATTTGTATCCAAAATATTTATGACTAAGTGAGCACCTCTGGACTACTTCTGGCATCCATCATGCTGTTGTAGGTGGTTATCTCATTTGAACTTGTAAATGGAGCAATTCTGAGTGAAGCTTGAGGTTGGATAGTGCACACAGGAGGTTGCCAAGTGAATATTTAACCTGAGTTTTGAATCAGTAATAAGCAAGTGTTTTGCTGAAGAAATGATATCAATGGATCTGCAACTACCAAGAAGGTACATTTCCAAGTAAAACATGAAATGGATTTCTTTTTTGTATGATTATTAAAAATCATGGGTGTTTGGACATCCTACCAACCTGACCAAAATCAGTTATAGGAATTATTATTCTATATATCTTCTTGTAGTTTCAACTGTAAGGTATTTCTCCTTGTTCTTCTCCTAAGCCAGTGACTCAAGTTTTTTGGACTGGGGAGTCACTTCTCAGCCTCTGTAATGACTCAAGCAAATACCTACAGTAAACATTCTTGTCAGGTTTAAAATACCAGTGGGGCAGCTATGGGTCTGTACAGTGCTTGTGCACCTCCTTATTCAACTTGAAGAATCAGTGATAGAAAGTTATTGCAAAGATGGAACTATTAAGGAACAATTCTTTGTAAGGTGTCTGTAATTTGTGATCTGCTCAGTAGTCAATGACTTAATAGACACAATTTTTGCCATATTTTGTTATAAGGATACATCTAGTTTCTGTTGCTTATTTTTTAATTTTTATAGAAGTGATCATTCATGATTAGTATCATTGTTAATACTGCTGCTGCTATTACACCATGTAATTAAGGGCCACCTTTGGGAGCGTTCAAAAACATGGTCTGCTTCATCCATGGTCTTTTCTACCTTGGTAATCAGGGCCATTTTTATGGATTGGTCCTGTTTGAGTTCTCCAGCAGGCTGATCATAACTGCATAAAGAAGTGTAAGGCACAGTTTGGTCCTCAGAGCTTAGATGAGCTAAAAAAGAAAGAGTATGGAAAATTTCTGACATTAGCAAAGCAGGTCTGTGAGAGTAGAGAATACTTAGTACCTATTTTTAAATCATCTTTTCCTGCCTAGTTGAATGAGGCTTTGCCAAATGTATCACTGTTAGAAGTATTAGGCTATTGTAACAGCAGAGGCTGTGGTCAGGTGTAAAATTAATTTTCTCTTACCACATTCAGACAAAGCAATTTCGTTTGCTGCATCCCTGATTTTCCCTGCTGTGAAGGGTGAGGCCAAATCCTTGCCTGGCACGAATTGCCTCAATTAGGGAGGTTTTGTGTGGTCCTACTGTGAAGGTGTGGTCACATACAGCATCAAACCCACCAGTTGGAGTCACAGACCACAGACACAGACCACAGATACAGACCACAGTCCATGGTCACTGATGTTCCAAACTGCCACATTTCCTCATCTTTCTGTCCTTCCTCTGATTTAGCACAGAACTTGTTGCAAAATGCTGAAGTATGAACAGCAACCCACTCAGGAAGTTTGTCCCTGGAGATGAGTCTGGGCCTGGCCAAGTTGTGAGGATGAGGGATGTTGCACTAATGCAACACAGCAGTGACATTTGTCAAATTAACAGTTTGTCAATTAGCAGTGTCATGTGACAATTATCAAATTCTAAGACAATAATGATGGTAGTTTTAAAATGAAAGTGAGTACTGCACTGTAAATGTAACTGTTGTTTCCTGACCAGTATTTAAAATTGCATTGATTTGAAGGACACGTATTTCTCAGTGAGCATTTTTTTATTAAAGAAAAGAACACTGCTGCCTGAGAACAGACTGGTTCTAGAAAGATAATCATGGACCACCCAGACATAGCTTTTAGAAGGCCCAGTTTCCTAAGGAATGCCAGAATATTATCTCCTGGGATTATTGAAGAAGAAATTAATGTCTGTGCACTAGCAGTTGGTTGTTAAGTTTTAACTCCAAAAGAAAAAAAGGGAAGAAAAGATGGTAAATTAATATTATTATATTTAAACTGTGATTCTCCATTGCCTTTGCCAAACTCTTTTATGGAAAGTGCAATATTAGAAATAAAAATGCAGGCAGTAGAAAAAGCCACCCTGCCAGGAGTACACCCATATGGCATGTTGCAGTACAGGCAAATATATAGTTCTTACTGAAAAAAAACCCCAAACCACACAAGCTGAATAAGAGGCAAAGCTTATTCCTCTGTAAAGATATATATGGAGAAACACCTATGCAAACAATGATGCAGCTGCAGATGTTCATGAGGTCATTGACAGCCATGATGCACAAATGCTACTTAAAGGGTGTTACAGGGGAAGGATGAGCGTGGTCTGTCCAACATGCCAGGCTCCCAAGCAGGGAATCAGGCAGTGAGGGAGAATAGATGGGATTTCTTACTCCTGCCTTGTATCTGCAGTAGAGGCTTCTCTGGTGAAATGTTATGAGCTCTTATGCTGCAATAATGCAGACAAAGGATCAAAGAGGGTATTTTTTATGTTTGTTTGGAGACGATTTAGAGTCGGGATTTTTTGTTTATTTACAAATAAAATTTTCCTACACCTATGAATACCTACCCTGCTCAGTGTGTCTCCAGTGGTTTGAGGAGAAGTTTGTCTGAGCCCGGTTTGCAGTAAGTTGGAGCCTCCCAATCCCATCAAATATCCAACACTTTTCCCTGGAGCTGCTTAATTCATAGAATCACAGCATAATAGAACGGTCTGGGTTGGAAGGCACATTAAAGACCATCTCATTCCAACCCCCTGCCATGAGCAGAGACACTTCCCACTAGACCAGGGTAATGGTCTGTGGGCCCCATCCAGCTTGTCCTTGAACACTGTCAGGGATGGAGCACCCACAGCTTCTGTGGCAACCTGTGCCAGGGCCTCACCACCCTCACGTAAAGAATTCTGTATATCTAATCCAAATTTTCAGTCTTTCAGTTTGAACCCATTACTCCTTGTCCTCACTACAGTTCTGATGGGAATCCCACACTGAGGGTCCCCAATATGTTTTAGGCTGTGAAACAACCTGATGAATGGCTGGTTCAAAACAAGATTTGATTTCAATTTGTGATACCGAGTGGCCTGATTTTTGATTGCTTGCTTGTTTAGTTTTGGTTTTTTTAATTATTCTTGTGTGTCAACAACTGTTCAGGCTTATCCAAAAAACTTCCCTTTGAGGTATGAATGTTTCCTGGAAGATTTGCATTCTGCAGGTACAATGCTGAAAAAGTTATGGATGACAGAAAACAAGGGGTTCTGTTGGGACCTCTTTGACAACTTTAACTGCAGCTGTCAGGAGCATCCCAGCAATGATGGATCTGCTGTCACAAGGGCTCCATTCCCAGCCCAGTGATAGTAGCTATAAGTACCTGTATCCAACTTCTTGTGAAATACTAATCATGGAACATTATCCATTAAGTTTTGCAAGGCACACTTCCCTAAAAACCCCAACACCAAGTGAATGAATCACAATGCAAGCCAAAACACTCAACCCCTGACCCAGACTACACCTCTTCAGTCACCATCCAGTTTAAAACATTCATTACAGAGAATACAGGCAGTGCTACAAGAGGGCACAACACCCTCCTTGCTGCAATAGCTTCCACCAAGGTTTTATTGCTGCCCTGTGTAGAGTTAAAAAAAGAAAAAGAAAAAAATTCCACAGCAGCAAACTTAGAGAACATAGGGATCAGTCTCATTAAGGAAGAAAGGAGAACTTTATGAAATATATTTACGGAAAAAGAAGGCGAGAAGAGGAAGAAATGAATACTGTACCAACCCCACTAGGGAAATAAAAGAGACAACCAGCCTTATACCAACAGAAAGAGGCATAGAATTACTAGAAAAACAACTATAAAGACATTGTAAATCAAACAGCATAGAGTTTAGAACATCAAAAACGCAGAAATTTTCATCTATTATTAATTATGATAAAAAATTCTATCTCAGAATATTTTACACAGCAGCTGTTGCCAAAAAAATCTACATCTTCTTGAGCTGAGAAACTTGAAAATCGGAAGCAAATCTTTGCATAGCCAGTGGAGATAGCATAGATATTAACACAGTACTTCAATGTCTTAGTTCCATTTTCCAGTCAATTAAAAATACAAATATGAAATACAAAAACTACTTTAATTTTATTTTGATCTTGTTTAAATGTTTAACTGAGCCCAAATATCCTGGTGTCTATTTTGTGTGTGTGTGCGTGTGTTATAAAAATCCAGTCACCTCCCTAAAACTGAGTTATGGCTGTTAACCCATGCAGATTAGTAAGTCTTGTTATTTTAATTTTATCCTTTTAGTCATTCTGATGAGACTGAGACCAACTTTTGGACACGGTGTCAGAGTTAGGATTCACCCAGAGTTGCTCCTTCTTGAAGCCTGTTAGCACCAACTCTAGCAGCTAATCCACAGTGACAAAATATCCACCATTATCTTCCTATTAATGTGTGTGTTTTAAGGAGTTGGTTCAGGACTCAGATCTATAAGTATAGATGCTTGCCTAGATATTCAGGGATTCCACCAGGGACAGGATTGTATTTTGTGAAGCTTGAGACTTTGGTTTCTGTAATCCACTGCATCTCTTCACATATTTTGTCATGTGTTAATTTAGACCTCAGGCCAGGAACCACGTCACTGGTTGTGGGCTATGATTATTGGCAATGCTTAAGAAAATAAATAGAATAAATAGAATACACTATTTCGATTGGAAGGGTCCTAACAAGCATCATCCACTCCAACTGCCTGACCACTTCAGGGCTGATCAAGCTAAAGCATATTAAGGGCATTGTCCAAACACTATGCCTCTTAAACACTGACAGACCCAAGGCATCAAAAGCATTTCCTGTTTTTTCTCAAAACAAGCTGAAATTAAGATATGTAGATGTAGAGCTGAAACGTCCGAGTTACCCTGTCCATGTGTTTCAGTGGGTTTTAAGGGTAAGAAATATACTGGCCTCCACATGGATACAGTGCATCATTTGGCCTCTCATCAGGGAATCATTTACAGGCATTCAAGTGACAAATTATGGTTCTTGCAAACTAATTAGTTCTTATTTGTCTAGATAAAAGATAAGGCGTACAAAAAAACCTATTAAATCCTAACTTGTTAAAACAGAACGCTCCATTTGATGGGTGGGAGGAGAATTTTCAGGGGAAATACCAGTTACAGCAAACAGCAATAGCCAAGTCAACTCTCATGGTTAGTATTTGTCAACAGAGTAACACATTTGCATCAGTCAAGAAAGTCATCGAAGCTGTTCACTTGGAAGAATTGCAGTCTCTTGTTCTGGAAGCAGCAGTGAAATGACAACCTATAAAATGCTTGCAAAGAGTTGAAAGGAAACATTTCAGGCACTGCCTAGAAAACGTGTGACTAAGGCTGTGAGAATAATTGTGGTTTTTTCAGCTAGAGTGCCGAAACTAAAAAAGAGGGAGGAAAAAAAATAAGTTAGAGTCAAACCAAATGGAACTTCGTTTTTTGTTTTTCTTGCCAAAATGGAAATCTGAAAACATTTATTTAGTGTAAAATGCAAACATACATTCCATTTTATCCAAAACAAAAATGTTCATTTTAAAGCATGAAGAGGAAAAGTAAAGGAAATAAAGGGCTGGGATTTGCCAGGTTTTTAGAGGTGGCAGTGTTTTTTACCTAGCAGCTGGTATGGAGAATGCTATAAATCTACATGACTATAATTTGGAAAGTGACCCCACCCCAGCTCATTATGTGCCCTTAGCACAGGGACAGAGAGCACAGATCTTTGCAGGGGCAAAAGGCCCTTCCCCGGGGTATCTTTGTGCCCACAAAGTAGTAGGCAGAGGGCGAGTTTCCTTCCACACTTGATGTGAACCTCCACGACCTGGGAGCACTCCTGCTTCACCTGGCTGCCAGCTCTGGGTGTGTCTCTCCCTTTTTATATTGGAGACTGTGTGGAGCAGGTTGTTGAATGCAGCCCTCCAGCCACCTGGCTAAAAAGGCTTTTTCTCCACAGCTTTTTGCTCCAGCTCTTTGGCACAGTGATTATTTAAGCACCTTGTAATACTTCAGCTTCTTAATGACACAGAACAGCTCTCTGTGGATTGGGAGCCCCTTCCCTGAATATCCTGTGGGGAGATGGTGAGGGCACAGGGGCATGTGGCAGACCAAGGTCCCTGAGCTCTGTCCAGGGCAGGGTGATTCCTCAGGTGTGTTGTGACCTGCTCACATACCCAATGTATGTGCAATAAAACGAGCTGAAGGAGGCTTAGTTTGCAGGTCCATGGCATCTGCACTGTCAGTCCAACATAACCTGGGATGTACACCAATCTTTCTTTCCTGGAGTCACAGGCAGGAACGTGTGACCTCCTAGGGAGGGCAAGAGTGCAGTCCAACCCTTGAGTAAGGATCTAATTTGGTGCTCACTGAACCTTGTGCAATCACGGAGTAATTCAGTTTGGAAGTGACCTCTGGAGGTCTCTAGTCCAGCCTCCTGCCCACAGCTCTGAGCTCAACCCAGGCTGCTTGGAGCATTATCCAGTTGGATTTTGGAAACCCACAAGGCTGGAGACTGCACAGCCTCTTGTGCATTCCCAGTGGGTGCTGCTTTCATGGGGAAGAAGTTCTTCTTCATGTCAAGTCTTCATCTCTCTGTCTTCCACTCAAGTCTGTTGTCTCTAGTCATCCCGCCATGCACCTCTGAAGACTCTGGCCCTGTCTTTTCAGTCACTTCCCTATAAGTACAGGGAGGCTGCTGTTAGAACCCCTGAAGCTCTTTGCTCTCCAGGCTGAGCCAGCCCAGCTTCCTCAGCCTCTCCCTAAGGGGCAGGTGCTCCAGCACCTGACCATGGTGGTGACCCTCTGCTTCACTCATGTGCTTTGTCACTGTCATTGAGGGGCTCCTCCTTCCCAGTGGCCTTCCCATCTCTGCATTTGGCCCTGCTGAATTTCATGGAGTTTCTGTTGGCCCCTTCCTCTGGCCTGTCTGAGTTCCTCTGGATGGCAGCCCTCAACCTCAAGCATATTGAGTGGTCCCTCCCAACTGGTTTGACCTCCAAATTTGATAGGAGTGCAACCTATTACCTCCCCCAGTTCATTCATAGATATATTAAACAGTCCAGGTCCCGTTGCAGGCACCAGTCAGAGTATGACCCATTAACCTTGACCCTCTGAGTCTGACCATCCAACCAGTTTTTCAGTCAACTACTTGCCCATGATTTCTGCCTGTGGGATTTCAACTTAGATAGAAGTGGACTGTAGCAGACAGTGCTTGAAGTCTTGCTAAATTTAAGGTAAATGTCATCTACTCCTCTGTGCTTTTCCACAGATCATTTTATCATGGGAAAAAATTGAGTTGTTCAATTGAGGTTCTTCATTCAACCAGGCAAAATGCAGCAAAAGCGGAGCAAAATAAGCTGGACAAAGAGGGGGTGTCTTGTCCTAGACCACACAAGAGGTCAGTTGTGCAACCAAGAACAGAACTCCAGTCCTCTTAATCTCAATCCAGTCCCTGACCTAAATTATGTGTCTGTTTTTTAACTGAAAGTTAACTTTTAGTAAAGTACTCCACAGCTAGAGGAAAAAACCAAAACATGGACCACATGGCAGATCCCCAGAGAACACTGAGAGCCAATAGAACATATTTGGAGAAATGTTATGTTAGACTAAATTCAGCTTTGATTTGATGAACAATTCCCTTCAGAAAAAAATGGCCAACACAATTTGACCTTCACTTTTCCTAGATCACAAATGGCTTACAAGCTTTGAAAATTACACTTCAGGTTAGGATAACAATAAAGAACAGAAGGATTCCTTTTTCTGGTAGTAGGAGGGATGAAGTGTGTGTCATATGTAAGTGCCTATTGATACCTGACACAAAAGTTGATATGTGCAAGTAAATGTTAACTTTAATTGCTTAAAGTTCAGGCCCATGATCTTTGCTAGTGAGGTCAATAGATGAGAGGGACAGGAGGGAATATTCTTAATGCACTGGAGTGCCAGACTGTCCAGGGCCCACAAGCAGAGAGACATTTTCAGCAGAACACTTTTGCCTCGACAGTTTTCTTGTGAGACTTGTGGCCTTATTTGTGAGAAAACTTTGCACTGTTTTCTCGGCTCTGTTGAAAACCTGAAAACATTTTTTGTTGATTTGTGGATAGGTGCTCTCAAAAATCCATCTTAAAGGAGACAGGTGAAAACTATGAGTCCTGACTGATGTACAGAGGATGAAATGTATTATATAGAGAAATACAGCTTGGATTGGAGAGTAACTTGCTTTCTTGAAGCACAGGATAGAAACAGGCCTTCCCTAAATGGTCTGAGCTCCTGTTTGAATGCAGCCTTTAAGGAGGAATTTCAGAGCTGTTGAGTTTTCAAGCATGAGCTGTAAGGACTGGCTCATTTAACCTCGGGGCCCATTGTGAAATCACAGCCCAGGAGTCAAAGGAACTGCAGCTGGACTTTTTAAGTGAGCTGCACCACCTGAGTGATGGATGCACTGAAGTCTGGGAAGAATTTCTATTCAATTTAGTATGTTAAGAATTCATTCCTACCATTTGTCTTCTAAATCTCTCTTTTTTTCACAGTTCACAGGTAGCTCAGAAAATAACTGCATATTGGGTCAGATGAGTGGGGTCATGGTTTTGTCCTATTATTCAGTGATCACGAGCACCTCCATTACTTACAAAAATCATATGAAACTCTTAAAAAAAAAGCATCTCCCTGTAGGGAGGGCTGGTAGGAACATGATTCCTCAGACCAGGCTGTGCCAGATTGTTTCCCAAACTTTTGAAAACTAAGCCCTGACACGTTAAGGGAAAAAAAAAAATAAGAATTTTGCTTCTCCTGCTAAATTACCACATATTGTTAAATACACACCCATTGTAAAATATTCATCTTCTGTGACCCGTTCTTAGCTCTTCATGCCCTGCAAGGGGATATATCTCAGACTTTAGGAAACAATGATTTGTTGTGACTCATCTGCTTAAACCTTTTATTCATTATTTTCCATCATTCAGTTAACCAGTTGCTATATATTTTTGCTTGGCATTGAACATAATTGAATAAATAGCAATTTATGATGGGTTAACCCATAAAAACTGTGGGTTAAAACCACTCAGGGGTTTGAGTGGCTTTCAGTAGGCATCTAAAACCTACTTACTCTTATAGGAAAAGGAGATCTGCAGATTTTGTGTATAAAACTAGAACACTCCCGATTGCAGCAGGAATGGAAATTTGAAAAGTGGTTTGCTGATTCCTCCCACCCACACAGAAATGCAAGTTTCTACATCTTTCTTTCTTACCTTCTTTTTCTTAAGGGTGAATATATGGAAAAAGAAGGTAAGAAAATCTGGAGAGGGGGGAAAATAGGAAATAGAAGTACAAAAATACCACAAAAAAGGTTTTGGTATTTCAAATCTGGCCTAACCAAGAAGCATAAGAAATGTCAGGCATCAGTCTGTTCATGCAAAAAATTCCCACTCAGTCTGAAGAGGAAGAAGCTTTGCAAGTTTGAAGAGCACTGGAACAGGTCCTGTCCTACCTCACTGTTTGTGAAATTTGCTTGCTACTGAAGTTGCAGAAAGTGCAGGTCCACTTTCGTGATGGTAAACCAAAGCTTTTTGTGCTTATTGTTATCCAAACCAAAAAGTTTGGAGTGAGTTTCAGTAAAACACGAGGGACGAGTTAAATAATGAGCCTTTTAGCAACAGTCTTTTTACTGTGCAAGACAGCATTTTGGACCAAAGTCTACATCTTCCTGTAAAATGGTTCTAATTCCACTATTCATCAATTCTGGCTTAATTCTTAGTATTTAGCAGCATTTTCTGTAGTGTCTGAAGACTAACAGATTGAACCCACTCAGTGCAGTTATGTAGGAAGTTCCTGTGCTTCCTGCATGTAGATTCACAGGATATTTTAGGTTGCAAAGGAACTCTGGAGTCCCTCTAATCCAATGTCCTGCTCCAAGCACTTTTGTGGTTGCTCAGGGGGGTGCCCAAACAAGTTTGGATTCTCACAAAGTGGACATCCCACAGTCTTTCTGATCAGTTGCTCCAGTGGCTAATCACTTTCATCGTGAATAAGTCCTTTAAATCTGACTGGAATTTCCTATGTTCTAACCCATGTCCAGTAAATGTCTTCCTATCACACCTGGGAAAAAGTCTGGATAATGTCTTAAATGGCTGGAATGATGAAAATGGCTGTAGTGAAAACAGGACAGCTGTCTCTTAGCTAAAGAATTCTGAATATGAAATAAAGTGAAAATCTTTGCAATCAGCAGCAAAACTTCAGTTGGACTCAGGAAGGCTGAAATTTTGTTCCATCACAGTTTTTGTTTTCTGGTTTGGAATTGTATAATTTCTGGAGCACCAAAGTAGCTATGAAAAATGTGCTGGATTCTGACTTAGTATTTTCACCCTTTTTTGTCATCAGTGTATATCTGAAGACGAGAGCAGAAAATCAGAAAGAATATGGTGTGAAGTTCAGTGCCCCTAGAAAATGGGAATTGATAGTAAATGACAGACAGGAGGATTTTTGTTACGAAGTTTCTGCCAAAATGAATGTGTCTCTCCCCACTGCCATCATTAGAGGTCCCTTTCCTTCTCTGTAACCACTTCTGGACTTCTGGAACCTTCTCATTTCATTGTCATAAATGCCCTAACCATCCAGAAAAGGTTTCAAGCAACAGGTGTGAGTCCCTAAATAAGTGTGTGAAAAATTGCTAAGAGAAAATATAATTTGGTCAGATTGGTATTTTATCTATCAAATAAATTAAATATGGAAAAAACTGTCAGCTCATGGAGCTATTCCCATTGCAAGCAGATACAATCCCCAGCAGAGAACGGCTCTGATTTTCAGACAAAAATGCCTTTGCAGGGAAGAGAATTGTAGGACTTTCTTTTTCTTGCAAAGCCCGGGAGCCTCACAGGCTTGTAGGAGAAGAGGGCTCTGGGGTGGCAGGAGGGGAGAGGAGATTGGCAGCCACCAGGAAGCCTTTCAGCAGTTCAGTGAGGAGTGTGCAAATAATGCTGCATCTTTCCCCAGTGCTCCAACACTCCCCTCAAGCAAGGAGAGACAGTAAATCTTGTCTTTGCTGTGTAGCCCATATAATTTTCATTTTCACTTTTTCCCCATTCTTATGCAGATTTTACCGAGTTTTAATGCTTTCTTTTCTTTTTCAACCTTCCACTGTGCAGCTGTAGGTTCACTCCTACAGCTCCTCACAACAAACCTGCCCCCTCTTTGCCTCATCCTAGTCAAAAACAAAGGAAGTTGGGAGATGCAGACTTGTTGCTAAACCCACTCTCCTGTTGCAGAGGTCTGATGTCTGAGGTGTTAATCTTCACATTCTTTTGATCTGAGTGAGGATAATAGGTTGTTTTCCAATATTGTTTCTGGTTCATTAATATGTATGTTGTCTGCTCCTTTTTTTTTTTTTATCCCCCAGAAAACCCTTTGAAGATACCTTTGTAGCCTCCCTTCTGCTGCAGGCCTAACTTTGACTTTTCCACTGCTCATTGTTTTCCTCTGTGTTTCATGTTCTCACTCCATCACAGCCACTTGGACTAAAGCCTCATCCTGCTTTCTTTCCAAGGAGCAGAGTAATGCAATAGCACCTTCACTCTGTGAGGAAAACTCCACCAGCCACGGCCAGGCAGCACAGAACAGGTCCTAGAAATCACACTAAAGTTTTGGGAGGTGTCCTTTTCTCTCATACCAGACAAGAACAGAGGACACCACGCAGCCAAGTCCTCAGAATGGTGGCTGGGAAAGAGATATGTCAGCATGCAGTGGGTTTTTCTTAGGATGCATCAGACCCAGTGCACCCCTGCTCTACAGTGTCTCTTGTGTGCACAGGGGACTTGAAACAGCATGTCAGGTACTTCCCAGTCCCTCTCCTCCGTGGCACTTGGCCATGGCAAAGCAGTTGTCACTGAGAAAACTTCAACAGGAGACCAGCACTGGTAGGCAATGGGGGTTCTAGGCATCTGGGTTTTCTGCCAACACTGTTAATATTGGACAAACCACACCCAAGTTAGTGCTGGGCAAACCCCTTTATTAACTGGGCTGAAGTGTGATTGGTGTTGATTCCAGGCACATTTAAATAGTTATGAAACTCTACCCCATGAAAGGATGAGACAATCACTATCTAGTTTTAAAGGCTGCTGGTGGAGAAAAGAGCATTAGATCATTTGATTGCTATTTTTCTTTGGAATACATCCTCCTACTCACCTCCCTGTGGGCAACTATACTCTCTTTTGTTGAAGTTGTTTCTGTTCACATGATTTCATGTGCTTTGGGGCATTCCAGTGTGCCTGCTGTTCTTTTCTTCCCCCCTGCCTTCTCTTCCTCCCTACCTCTCTATATTTTTCTGGTATATTTGGCAAAGCTGTGGGTTACACCCATGTTTCATCTTGTTGTTTTTCTCATTTATTCACCAACTGAGCTCAGAGGAGGATTTGTTTTTCAGTAAAATCTGGGGATTTTTTTTTTTGTCTTTTCATAATTTTATAGTTTTGTTGACTAAAGCACAAGAAAATCGAACGACTTGTCCATGGTCACACAGTGAGTCATTGCTTCTGTCAAAATAAGAATCTGCCTAGAGCTGCCATAACCTGTATCTCCTCATTCCAACCATTAGAGAAATTCAGCCCTTCTGTGAATTTGTCACAGATTTAAATGAACACTATTTTTTTACATCATCTGTTTCTATGGCACCAGATAAATTTCACAGCATATCTATCGACCACACCGTGTGGTAGACAATAGCAATATTGAGCTCTGAGATAAAACAGGTATTAGTTCCTGGCTTCCAATGGGTGGATTAATAAAGGCTGGAAAATCTTGACCCTCTAGATTCAGACCTGCTCCAGTCCCAGATTCGCTTGAAACAGAAGTCTGGGACAGTGAAGAAAGGGGCTCTGAGGGTCCCAGAGTTTTGTTTGAAGGTCTCAAAGTTTCGCATTTATTGTAAATTGTTGCATCTCATCCCAACCTGAGACCAGAGTTCCCACACATGGTGTGAGCCAGAGCTGCTCCCTCCACTCAGACCCATGGATTGGGCTTTGGAGAGATGAGAAAACAGAATCTATGAGCTTATGGTTCTAGAGGACGAACAAGGAAGACAAGGTGGAAATATATCTGGTATTCCCACTACTCCATCTCATTTCTGGCTGGGAGTTCAGTCACAGAAATATGAAAGCTGTATTCAGGCATAGAAGGCTATTCAAAGAGGTTATTTTATTTTTTTTTGGACAAGTGTCTTTTCACTGACCTCAAGACAATCTGTCTCTATTCAGAGCCCTCCAGCAATTTACCAGTGATGGCACTGCTTTTGGTACAACCTGACAGTGTGTTTGTCTTTCTCTGACCCTCAAGGGTCCACAAACAGCAGTTTGATGGTGCCAGCTTCAGAGGGCTTGGACCCCAGGGAGAACAGCCAGCTCTGGTCAGGCTGGTCCCTCACTCCTGCTTCCCAAGGCTGTTGGGGATGTCTGAGGCAGAGCTAAGAGTTGAACTCACCACCTGTGATTCCCACTTCCAAGTGCAAACCCTAAAATACTTAGAACATTTAACAATGAAAGCAAAAAAAAAAAAAAAAAACCAAACCCAAACACAACCCCCACCCCCAAAAACCCCACCACAAAACCCCAAAACCAAACAAACAAAAATACCCCAAAAAACCAAAACCAAAAAACCCCTCACCAAACAAAAAAAACAAGTGGAGAAGGGTACCAGAGTTCCTCAGCCTTTTTTATTAGCATTCAAAGTCTCCTTCAGTAGTCAAAGTCACATCTCTTGGTATGAAGAACCACAGAAAGGCAGGACAAAGAAATTGGAATGTGGCAGGACATACAATAGAATAATCATGGGCCAAAAGAAAGACTAATTTAACTCTTATTTATAGACTGTGGGTAACATTCAAATTTCACTTCATCTTCTTTAAGCCTTTTACTCACTAATTCTTTGAAAGGAAGACTAATTAAGAAAAGGATCCACTTGGCAACTTATTAGTTTTTAAATCTTTCTTCTTTACATCTTTGGTCACTACTGCTTCCATAGTCCTTAGGAAAATTTTCTTCAGTTTATTGAAGAGACTTCAGTTGCCTCAAACCTTTTAATTTCAGCTCATTTAAATATATCAGCCAGTTTCAAGACTTGATAAAGATGAATGCAATTAATCTTAGAGGCCTCATAGATGCTAGGAAAAGAGCTTTTATTTTGACAAGACAGTAGAGCCAAATTAAAATAATATCTGGTAACCCTCTGAAAATATGAGTGTGGGAATTTCTGATTGTAATTAATTTTGTATGGGGATTATAATGACTTATATTTACATACAACAAAGATTGCTAAAGAACTGATGCAAGAGAGTTTGTTTGTGAGAATGTATTGTGTGTGTGTACATATGTAATGCAATAATATAATGTGGCAGTCCATGTTTTATCACCAGGGTTGGTACTGAGTTTTCATTGTCCCTGTTCACCCCTCCAATACCAAAAAGGAAATTAATTATTAAGCACACGATGTGATTCTTGGGGATGTACTGTCCAGGGCTGGCAGCTGGACTTTGACAATCCTTGTGGGTCCCTTCCAGTTTAGAATATACTGTGATTTTGTGAATATTATCAACTAAAATAGACATCCTAAGACAGACATGCACTTGTGAGGTCAGCTGGAATGGCGGATCCAAAATTACCATATACTGTGAGATAAGACCTCAGTGAAGTTGGCTTTTCAACACCAATCTGAAACACTTTGCAAGGCAGGTCATTAGTGTTTCACCAAAAGAGAAACTGCCACAAAAATGTAGATACAGAACCTGTGACCACTGCAGTCTGAGCCTGGCATTGATACCCACCTGGGAAGCCACATGTCTTCCTAACACAAGATTTCCTCAAGCCAAACCAGAAGTTTGGTGGCTGTTTTGCACTCTCAGCCACCTGGGAAGGAGGGAAAAGCAGCAAAGAGTATCTACTCTCTAGAGGTCAGAGGTCTCCATCATCGAACTTCAGTAACTGACATTTGAGCTACTTCATTAACTGATGTTTCAGGTCCAAAGCCAATCTCAGCACACTTTGGTTTTTGAAATTAAAATAATTTTGAGAAGCAAACCACAAAGTGGCAATTATAAAAAGAGGAATTGCTAGGCAGAGTAGATATAATTTGACGGAGAACTCCAATTTTTCAAAAATTATTTTTATTTTAGAGAAATAATGTCTACAGCATTTTGGTTAGGACAAAATAGAATGACAGTGGTGTAATGTTTTGGTTTCTTTTAAGAAAAAAAAAGGGTAATTTTCTCAAGAAAAATATACTTTTCTTTGGGTAACATCTGGTCAGAATTCACAATATAGAGTAATAATTAGGATGACTCTTGCCCCATTGGAAGCCATAATAAGATCAGGAAATCTCACCAGTCTTGGGTGGGAACATATGTCCCTTGACAAGCCCAAAGAGGATCATAAAGAGACTCAGAGTCTGACGTGGTGTTTATTTTTTTTGCCTCTTAGGTGTTTCAAGTGGTTGATGATCCAGTCTTAGCTTGTTGAGGATAAAGCCTTACAGAAGAAGAAGGGTTATTTGGGACCTAAAGAGCATCCTTAGGCTAAATTACCATTCACTAGCTTTCACACAATTTCTTAAGCACGTAGTATAATTATTACAGGAACATTAGTAGTTCTGCCCAGCAACTAGAGAGAAGAGGACTGAAAGCCAGGAGGTTTTTGCTGTGTTCTTTACTGTGCTGCTAAGCAGCTCTGGGACTGTAGGTTAAATTAATGCTTTCCTATGCCCCAAGTTCTGTAAGCCTGATTCTCTAGACACATACAACAAACCATTGTCTCTGCAGTAACACCAGTAAAATTACTTCTTATTCCATGTTGTGTGAGTGTGTGTGCATTTCAGAGCTCCACTGGTCCTGGGGCTGAGGGCACTGGCACACCTTTACAGACAGTCCTTTAGTTCCACCAGTGCAGGGTGCTATTGAATTGATCTTTTCAGAGAAACACAAAGCATTAGGATTTGTTTCTATTTGCCATTTGTCTGCCCAGTTGCTTTAACCTGGCTGCACAATTTAGCAGCTTGGTTTGCAACTGAAATATGAAAACTTAGGGAGGGAGGTTGCTGGACCAGAGCGGGGAGCAGAGCTGACCTTGAATAAGACGTGCCAGCTCTGCAGCAAGCATACAAATGTGTTACGCTGTATAATATGCAGAAAGGTCTTGAGGTCTCTCCCCTCTCTTTAAACATCAAAGATGGGATAATGTGTTTTCATCCTTCAACATTAAACATTCTGTTACAGTCTTGGCAAAGGCGGGGAATTGTCTCTGGGATCTGCCGCCGCGGGAGGTCAAGGGGTCAAACATTACGGCTGGATTTGAAAACAGAGAGGAATAATTTTGTGACCAGTAATAAAATGTGTAGCTACACATGCTAAAATAATGATAGGGCCATAACCTGAATGCGGAGAGAATCAGGGAGGAAATTACCCTCTATGCCAACATGGAAGCACCGCACATGTAAACTGGTGGATTTGGGAGGTGAAGAGGTGGGGTCACCTTGTCTTGAGGTAGCAGATAAATCAGAATTGATGAACAAGAGCAATTGGTTTCTGACAATATTTGTCTCAAAGTGCAGAAGTGCAAAATAAGTTAGGAGATCCTGGTAAAGATTTCTTACACAGATGTGCCTGGGGACACACATACTTTTTGTAAGAGCAGGAGAACATTTCAGGAGCTTGGATTCCTTTTTGTGGACCTATAGCAACATTGAAATGTTTGCTGTTGTCTCAGGATTGTTGTTAGAAATAAGGAAGTGGAAGCGAACTCTAGGCTTTACAACTTCCATGAAAGGGTTTGTCTGATTTGCATCATAACCAAGGAAGAGAAGCATGGAAAGGTTGATTTTTCAGCAGAGAATCAAAAGGAGACAGATACACAGTTAAACAGAAACAGGGCACAGGTCCTTTAGGAAAGAGGAACATCAGCAGAAACGTGTGCTGCTCAGTTCTGTAGATGTAGCTGCACATTAAATTAGCAGAGATGACTCCACTTTGCTAAGGAGACCTTTTGCTGCTCAGGGCAGGGTGGTGGCTGTGAGAGTGGGAGTGCACAGTGTTGATCTCTTTTTCTAAACCACATCCCAAGTGAAGCTTTTCTATTGTTTTCCTTCCAGACCTGTTGGCAGCAAATCTAGGTGCTTCGTGCTCTGACATAATAGTGATCACATCTCCTCCTTCTGCTCCAGTCAGTGTTCCTCCTGTCCAGTGGGATTCAGTACTAGATATTTTATCAATGTGATGGTGTTGCCATACACTTTTAGACCTTAATTTCTTGGAAAGCTGCCTCCAAGAGCTGTAACATTCTGTAATTGTTCAGCACACCTGTTTCCAAATACCTCAGTGTGAAACTATTTGTTTTTTCCTGTGAGAAGACTATAGTACAGGTTCTGTTAGGTCTTTGACACCTAGCCAAAAACTACACCATTCATTTAACTCGAGCATTAAAGGCTCTATTCACACACATACAAAAAAGGATATTTCACACTTTTCCAGTAGAATTTTAAATGGAAACGAGAGTGCATGAAAATATCACCCAGTCTAGCTTTTACTATAGGTAGCTCTGGGATGATGTGTTGAAACTGAATGCAGTTTCATTCACCTCACAGTGAAGATGGAAATAAATTAATATTATATATATATAATATTCATTCTGTATAGCTTCAGAAAAATTGGCATAATGAACTATGAAGACTTTCTCCTCTATCCAGGAAGATCAAAGGAGAATAAAGTACCTTTTGATGACAACTTTGGTGACAACTAGTGGCTTTTGGTCTGGAGAAGATCACACAATATTACCTCCCTGTCATAACATACATCCTGATGTACAGGTTATGGAGTGGCACTAGACTGTCACTAAGTGCTGGGCTGGCTGTGTGTGATGGAGTTTTCCTTTTACCCACCAGGATTGCCTCAGTAAAGTTCAGTGATAAGTGAAATTATCTTTAGATGCATATTGGGAAGTTTTTAGATCCTCCCATGTAAGAGATTTCACTTAGGCATAAGGTGGCTGTTAGTAGTAGCAATACCCATAGTTTTCCAGCCTTTTCAATATTCAATCGTGCTGTTTCATTTTGTCACCTCCTAATATAACAGAAAAAGCCCTGTATCTGAGAGGATTACAATTACAGTTTCCCCCATGTTAGGCATGCTAATGGCTCAAGGGCACAAAAGGGGTTAAATACCTGCCTGTGTTTGCTCCTTCGACATGAAAAACAGTGAGTTAATTGGCTACCAGCATTGCTTAATTGCAGGAGTTGTTAATGCAGCAGAAGCTACACCAGGTTGCATTTCAAATATGCTTGTTAAACACATGTATTTCTTCTGGCTAGGAGGATGACTATGTGTATAGGATGCATATTTATATGTGCCCTGAAGCTGGTCCTCTTCCATCAGGGAGGTGTCTTGTAAGCCATCCTAAACCCAGTTATTTCACCCTGAGGGAAGTAGTTTTTCTTCTGTGTTCAGTAAACATATTGATATTTCAGTCACTTCTTGAAGACATCAAAGGTAAAAGGAATGAGGGGGCTGCAGATCTTCTGTCTTCTTAGAGCATAGACACTCTCCTGTTTGGTGCATGAAGAGCACAATATATATAGTTTTACCTGAAGAAACCTTTCTTTCAGGTTGAAAAAAGAAAGAAGGGAAGAGAAGGGAAGGAATGGCTTCCTGACTGATCAGAGGTACAGTGCATAATACACAAATCAAAAGGTGTCACAGTCTGACAACTACATACTCCTGCACAAAGAGAGCCAGCTCAGGTTATGGTTCAGAAATGCAATTGAATAGTTCACCCTGATTTGGACATTTTACTCCACAAATTTTTAGAATGGTCCTAACATGTGCCTGGCAGAAAAATTTCATTCTCTAGTGTTAATAAAGTCAGTAAATGCTCAATTATTGTAGCATAACCCCTCAAGATTGTGGCTGCACCACAAAATTTCAGCTCATTCTTTGTGCACCTTGAAAAGTAGTGTAGTTGGTTTTGGCTGCAAAGAAAACCACACGGAATCTGAACTGAGCCCAGCCAACGTGGAGTTGGGCTTTAAGAGAGATTAGAATGTATTTTGCATTTCTATCTGTGAGGTTTTAACTCAGATGATCAGTACTTTAAAAATATCTTCATTGATAACGAGGTCATATCTTTTATAAGAAATTAGAGGGATGATCACAGACTTGCATAACATATTGCGCCTGGAGTTATTTTATGATACAAGATGCTGGGGGAAGGGCACATTTGAGACATCATGCAACTACTTTCTTGACTAACCAAGAAGGAGTCAAGTTACATGGAAAATGCATGAGGGAAGCAAATTCAGAGGACTCAGGGCAAATTTTCACAGAATCACAGAATTAACGAGGTTGGAAAAGATCTTTGAGATCATCAAGTCCAACTTATTACCTCACCTATTACCAACCTGTTACCCAACACCATCTCACCAACTAAACCCTGGCACTCAGTGCCACATCCAGTCCCTTTTTAAACACTTCCAGGGACAGTGACTCCACCACCTCCCTGGGCAGCCCATTCCAATGGCCAATCCCTCTGGCTGTGAAGAATTTTGTCCTAATATCCAGCCTGAACTTCCCCTGGCTCAGTTGGAGATGTGTCCTCTCATTGTGTCACTGATTGTCTGGGACCAGAGACCCCCACCTGGCTACACCCTCCTGTCAAGGAGTTGTAGAGAGCTACAACCTCCTGTCAGGGAGTTGCAGAGAGAAAGCAAGCCCAGCAGTAATAACTGCACAGCCTGTTTTGAATGGGTGCATTGNAAAAGGAATCAGAAAAGAAAAACTCTTGAAAAGTTTTGGCATGAAGGTGATGAAAGCTGAAGTCATTTGTTTAGCCCCAGAACAGGTATGGTAGTGCTCCAAGAATGTACCTCACTTCTGAGCTGGAAGGACCACCTGTGGGGATGAAAGGGCACTTCAGGACCCAGGTCCATACAGCCCTTGGCTTCCCCACTGAGAGTTCCTATATGGGTGCCAGTAAGTGCCAGTCAAGCTAGCAGTTTTTATGATGTGGACAGGCATCCAGCAGGGACTTGACTGAGTTAATATTGTTTTAATAAAATTCTTCTGGTATATAAAATTCTACTAAAAACTCACAGTGCTATGGAATCAGCACTTTGAGTCTTGATGTGTCTGTGGAGAAACTAACGTTAGCACAATAGGAAATAAGCTGCAGTCTGCTGAAAATCTACCCAGTTTGGGGTGAAATTTTTCACTCTATACCTTTATCAGATAAAACTTCTGTAAATGCAATATACTTTTACATTGAAGCAGAGAATTCCTTTTATGAGAAAAGTCATTAAGTCATCCTGTTAATAGCAGATGGTAATACTTTCTGAGGTAGTAGAAAACAGGACAAAAAGATGAAACAATAGAACAACTGAGAAGAAGAGGTTTTTCCCAAACTCTGAACCAATCAGCATGTGCCATACAGCATGGGCTTGGCTTAACTTCCATAAAAAATGGAAGCTGGTTATCAGACAATGACTTCCTCCCCTGTAATGCACAATTCAAAACTAATCCAGCATTGTACTCAGTTAGATTAGCTTCAGGTGGTCATAAATAATGATACTCAGCAATTTTCAACTTCAGCTTACTTAAAAACAGTCATTTATTTGTCCTGATGCAACGTGTGTATTGTTATATCCAGCAAGGAAACTGAGGCATAGGAGTTCATATTCCTGAGGGGAAAAAACCATGGAATAGAGTCAGAATTTAATGTTAATCCTTCTTCCCTAATTCTCTCTGAAAAGCAGCAATTAAAGCAACACAACAAGATTTGAGCATTTTACTGCGATGACACTGAATTGATTTAAATTCCATTGTTCCAACTGGATGTCTGTAAGACTTCAGTCAGATCACCAAATTTAGCCCTGCTGTGAGCTTGTGCAACTCCCACATAAGTCACTGGGAGTTATGGCTGGGTTATACCAGGCCTAGACTTGGCACTGAGCAAACATCCCTCATGATAATGAAGTGAACTGATTTCAAGTGAATACTAAAAATTCTTGGCAAAGTAACATTTCTCTCCTCCTGCCAAGCGTCATCAACATCATTTTTTTGGGTGGATTCAAATCCCTGAGAGCAGAGTTTTCCATTACATGTTCCTAATTGTTAAAAATTGGGCCTGCTATAGCACTTAAGAACTAGTCTGTTTAGTTGTACTTGTTACCATAACACCAGGGTGAAATACTGCTTTTCTCTCCCCTGGTTAAGCCACAGAATACAGTAGCAGCCATCCAAGCAATGTCAAGGCATTAGACAGAGGCAAAGCAATCCACAGTCAACAGAATGAATGGAACAATTCACACTGTTGTACATAGATATAGAGGTTAAACCCAAACACATGAAAAAGTGATGCTGGAAGCACTTGGGAACAGCTGGGCCAGATGAATAACTCAATTGGATGCCATGAGGAACAAATTAAACAACTGACTGGAGACCAGGCTGCTCCTGTGACAGACACTTTAATCAGGAAGTCAAAAGCTGATTGACAAGATGAAAAGCTGGATGACATGAAAAATGGAAACAGAAGGAACAACACAAGAAAAGGGCACCCTGGGTCAGCATGCTGACAAAAATAATCAAGTAGGACAGGCCATAATCCAATCTTCGAGTGTTTGGCATGGTGCTAGTTATGAAAGTCTGCAGCCGAGAGGGAAGAAAACTATTATTAAGTGAAGGAAATTATCTGCCTCTCTAGAACTCACTGCTATGTGGTCATCAGAGATTCTCTTTCTACCCACAATGAATTATAGATATATACTAGAGATACCTTTGTTGAATAGTAAGAAATAAAATTAAAATAAATCATTTATGTGGAAATAAAGCACTTTTGCAGCAACTTTAGAGTAAGTCATTGCTTTTGCAAAAACCTACAGCTAAACAGGTGTTGACACTGAGTAGGTGTGAAAAGTGAAGTCTATCACAGTATATGGGCACTTTTTTTTTCCTCTCTATAGCTGAATATAAAGCCATTGCTTTCAAGTTTTCTCTCCAAACCTGTTCTGCCTGAACTTTGAGACTGGCTCTGTCTGGTGCAATATCTGGGAAATTTGACATTCCCCAGTTGTGTGCATTTCAGGAGATGCTCTGCATGTGCTCTTGAGTTAAATGCCCCCCCTCAAGACCAAGGGGCTGCAGTGTGATAATTGGTGGTAGAATTCAGGCTTCCACTGGCTCAAGGTCCATAAGAAGTCCTGAAGTCAGTGTCTGAAATTCACAATTTGATACCTAAAAATGTAGCTTATTTTTGTCAGAAGTGCTGAAGAGATTGTGACAAAGACTTCTGGAAATCAGGGTACTTGAGAACCTTGTTTTGCATACAGCCCTCCCACCCCCAGCAGTACAAGGTTTGTGGTAATTGCTTCAGAGGATAAATGAAATTAAATTCTGTTGAAAATATGGTCAGTCCCAATGACTTTATACAGGCATGAGAGAAGTATTTGGTGACAATTTCAGCGTGACTTCTTCCAAACTCAGGATGGAAAGAGCTTTCTTGAGGGAACATTGGATCTTGAGCTCTAATGTTGAAAATGGGGAGCCAGATGTAGGATTAGGTGGCCTTGTACAGAATTTCTGTATATCAGGTACACACATATATCATTGTACACAAAGGCTTGTGTATATTGGCAACTAAAGAAGCATTAACTGCAGTGGGGTATGCCTTGCTTAGGCTTTTTTATCCTTATTTCAGCTCCTTGCCTTTTGTCAAAAGGAGTGTAATATGTTGCCTCCTAACTGAGCTAATGACTGCTTTTTGTTACTGAAATGCAACACCCTGTTTTAAAGAACAGTATTAAAACAATACTCTGTCAGGCTTAACATGGAGCACCTTCTGCTAGAAAGCTACCAGTAAAAAAAAAATTGGTAAAAAAGAAAAATCCTGAATTGGGATTCACTTCTGCATAGGAATTTTTCTCCTATTTGCTTCTCCTTTTCTTGCCTGTCTGCTTGAGATCTCTGTTACAGTTTTGTGAGTCTGTCTTTTCCTTTACTTTCCTCCCTTCAACACTGGTCTTCTGTCTCAGTGACAGCACAGATCCAGGACCTGTTTCATCTGTTTGATGTTTGCTTTTCTAAACAATAGCAACAATTGCCAGAACGACAGATCTTCTAGTGATGCAGAGCTATGACCAGGTTGATGTTTACCACAAACAATGGCACAAAACTTCCTGTAAATCACAAAACTGTTGTTGAACAAGGAAAATTGGTGTTTCACAGGGTGTGGTAGGTGAAGTGTTTTTATTTTATGCCTTTAGGTTTGTCTGCTCTTGTCCTGGCGTCTGCCTTTATGATATCTTTCTTTAAGGCTTTTTATTCTTGCTTTTCCTGTAATGTGTTGCAGAGGCAGGACATGCTGTGCTCTCCTCTAGGATCTTTGTATTTGCTCTTTTCTTGTTTTGCTGTTCTCTTACTCAAAGATAAAGGTCATCCTGACAGGAAACATGGTATATGCTTGCTGCTGGTGTTGGTAGAACTTATGATAAATGAGCTTTGTTCTTGATTTAAATTCTGGTAGACAGATGTTTTGGCATTAAAGAGTCCTGCTGTATTTGAGACAAAGTTTTTTTCCATTTCGCATGAAGAAATTAAAGACTGTTCATAGGTGGCCATAGTGTGGGAAAAGGAATTGTGAGATTTTGCCTTCAGCCCTGACATAAAGATGAGTGCAATGAAAGGAAGGCTCTCAAAAGCAAGTTTTGTCAGCTTGTAGCATATCCTCGTAAGATAAAAACAGTTAAACAAAATGTGCTTAAAATTATTTTGGCCGAGGGTCTGGTAAAATTTTGCTGTAATAAAAAGTAACCCATTGGCTGATAAGGGGGGCAGAATGTCAAATTCCCTTTTCGTAAGGTTTTAGTTATGAATCCTGTAGCCTGAATCAGCATAAAATTTGCATTTAAAAAAAATGAAATAGAAGTTTTATGTGTGTGTATATATGTGTGCATCCATGTGTTGTAAAGTTTCTCTCAAGATTCATCCAGGGTGCATTCACAAGAAAGAAAAGCTCCTGGCTGTGATGAGTTCAGGTCAGGTCAGACAGCTGGCTTTTCCACTTAACAAGATCTATTTTATATGGGTGCTGCATTCTAGAATTTTTAGTTTAAGAATAGAATTATTAGATGAAAGTGAATCGCTTCTTAGTACACGATATTTAAAAGTCATTTTCAAAGGAGAGGAGCGTTTGGTTCATAATATACTTCCTAATATATATCTCCCACATAGTATTAGAAATTCTCTGTATAAAGGGAGGCAAGTCCAAGGACACTCCAGGCTCAGTCCACAACCCCAATCCTTGCAGCATGGTGTGAGTGCAGGGTGAGGACTGGAAAGTGACCCAGAGGCAGGAGACAAAGCCGTGCTGGCAGGACCCAGACTGTGCCCAGCTCACATTAGCACCAAGGCCGTGGCCAGCAGTGTTTCCAGCACCCTGCTGGTGTTCACACAGTGAGCAGGTGAAAATGTAAAGGCTGGGGAAGAGATGAGGTGTCAGAGCAGAGTAGCCCTGCACATCTTCCCTTTGATTTACAGGTGTCAGGGGCAGCATCACCAGGTCTAACTCAGCCAACATGCAATGAAAAATGTTCTAGAGATCAACATTTGCTGGATGGGAAAAAGTATTATCCTCTAAGCATGGAGGTAGTTTGATATTTTAAGATCTTTTCTACGTTTTGAAATATAAGGAAGGTGCAGAAGTCCATGTTAAGCAACGGATGGAGATCTTTTTGCAATGGAAATGTTAAGTTGAAATTTTGTGTAATAATTTTCAATTACAAACGTTGTCCCTATATATCTATCTCTCTGTCTATCTGTAGATTTTTATTGGCATTAGGCTGTTTTATTAACTTTAACCAAGAGGGATGTAGGAAGACATATGTTTCCCCCCTAATAAAACGTTGACACCTCTTTGTTAGATTATATCCATAGCAGGGCTGATTCACAGCTCTCACACAGCTTCAAAATGCAGTAGAAAAGTGTGTGCTATCAAAGCTGAGGGAAGCACAAGTAGTCCATGCCATAACTGTGGTTTGTTCAAGATCTCATTTTTGCAGTTTTTTAAACTGCCTGTTGGTTTTTTGTGTGTTTGAAGAGACTTGGTGGTCAGACACACAAAACTTCTAAATTTCCAGAGAGTGACCAATATTCAGTCCCTGCTTCTGATTTTGGTTTTCTAGGCAAAATCCTCTGGCAGGAGCATCCTTTACTGCTTTCCTTCCGACAAGAGGTGCCTACAATGTGGCTCCCACACCACCTGGCCTGGGTTCCTGTTGCACCATCCCCATCACACACTATGTATCCCAGAACCTCCAAAAGGCATGACCCTGCTGTGATATAGGCCAAAAAGAAGTAGGTACAAGGAAACAAAACCTGCAGATTTTACAGTAAGTGTGCATCACTTACTCTGTTTTCAGTAGCACAGAACATAAGCACATTTGTGCTTGTGCTTCACCACCTCTGTCCTGCAACACAAGGTATTCAAGAAGCTGAAGCACTGCTAAGGTGCCTTCATTTTCTGTGGCAGTGCATCCTGTGCTGATAGAAGGGCCTTGCCTTTAGTTTTCAGACCTGACTTGAAGATCTGATTTTATTCTGTTAACTTTTATGTCCCTGGCCCTTGTCCCGTGAGACATTTATTTTAAAACCATGCTCACTACTCGATGTCTTTGTTCTGCTCTTAGTAACTGTCTGCTGCCCAAAGGGCTCTCCCTCATGGTATTCAGTTGTTCCTGGCTCACCCATGTATATATGGCCACACTAAGGGCAGAGACTGGAGAGTTTTTAGCCTGACAACCTCATAATATCAACCATTAATCATGAGCTGCATGATTACAGATACCCCTCCCTAAAACATTGCAACCACTATGAAATAATTTTGAAACTCCTAGCAACATTATCACTTCAGTTTTCCTCTGAACTCGCCCATCTGCTTATTAGCTAGACACAGATCTGCCTAACTTGGGAAATCAAAGAAAAAGAAGGGAGTCTGGTCCAGAATGTAGGACTCTGCTTGGCTCATTAGATTGGCCTTCAGAAGGTAGCTTTGAGTGGGATGTAGAAAAGAGCTCAGGCAACATGACATCCAATGCTTTCTCAATATAATGGCACCTACAGTTCTGCATTAGGTTCCTAGATGGCCCAGGGAGTACTGTCCATATTCCATGGGAGGAGAGTATGTATTTGAGCATGGGAACTGAAAATGTCAGCTCACAGAGAATGGCTGTGTAGCCAGTACTGCTGGGGTGAAAATACCTTGACTCAATCCATGCAACTATAACCACCAGGTTACAGCAGCCTGCAGAGCCTGAAATCCTCCTATCAAACATGTTTCGTGTGGGCTGGAATAATTGAATGTTAATTGTCCAGAGAGAGTGAGAGAATAAGTATGACTTCATAGTTCAATAATTATGGCACCTCCTGAAAAGGAGGTTAGAGGAAGAAATCTGGGTCCCAGTCCCCACTTAAATGACTATTTCACATTTTCTTTACGTACACATGTGTATATGTAATATAAAATGTATTGGTATAATATGGTATAATCTAATGCTACAACATTAAATAGCCATTAGAGGGGGGAAAAAACCTTAGGTCTCCTCCCTTTGGGAATGCTCTGATCACAAGGCAATGGAGTCATGCTTATTTTCTCACTTGTGTTCTCTCTGGCCCAATGAATGCTTCATTAGTCCAAGCACACTGGAACTGCTTCAAAAGAGTTTTGCAACAGCCCTCCTTGTGTGTACAATATGGTCCCATGGTGAGAGAATTCACAGTGGGAGATGTGGGTTCAAACCTCCCCAAGAGGGCAGAATTAAATCTGAGCCTACTAAGCCTTGGTGGACACCCCTACCTGATGAGTTATGGGGTGTTTGGGGAAAGGCCAGACAGAGTTTTCTTCTGCAGTTTCTTTGGGGGTTATGTGAGAAAGCTGAATCCAAGAGGAGTGCTCCAAAATGCCATCCCAATCCAAATCTTAATGTGCAGGGCGAGGAGGTGTCCTTCAGATCTTGCTCTCATGGCACACCTGGATACTCCTGCTATGAAAACTTGAAGCCCCAGGAAAGTCTAAAGCAGGCTTTCAAGGATGTAGCAGATTTTTTTTTGGAAAAACACAGGAATCTTGAGTGCCTTTCGGCTGCATAAGGACTAGTAGCCAACAGGAGATTTTGTGGGTCACATCATTCACAGAGGCAATGAGGCAAGATGTAAGTAGCTAAATCCTACCAAAGTCTGTCATTATGCCATGGACAGACACTAATTTAGCAAACAACTGTGTGCTTCAGCAGATCACCCTCGTTTGCCTGTTTGCTCTTCCTCTTTGCTGCTATTTCTGCCCTCATTAGTTTCTGTGAGCTCTTCTTAACCTTGAATAGGCAAATTTCAGCTTACAGAGCTTTAAAAAGTGGTTTTAAATAGTGTAACTGAGCTTAAATGCCGTAATAGGTGTGAACAATCAGTCAGCCAGGAGTAACTTCTGAGTTTGGTGTGTCTGAGAGCACCCAAAGTGTGATATTAAAATACATCTAAATCTGGAAGAAGCTCTTTGTCTAGAGCCTTAATACATCACTAAGATCTTTGTTTGCAGAACTAGATAATAGATCTTTCTGATTTCTTTTAAATTTGATAGGCGTTAGATTAAATACATCAAGGTTCTTATAGAAGTAATGGAGAAAATTTGGAGGACAACAATGAATAAAGTAGTTCAAGATGCTGTGGGAGGAGATTTTTTATTGGGAATGGCTTTGTATTTTGTGTATTTTGTGGAGACTTGTGTTCTCTGTGTAGAAAAGGTACAACACAGGCATCAGCAGGACAACCTTTCCCCACCTAAATCACCCCTGTGGTTCAAAGGTTTAGTCTAGGAGGTGCTAAAAATAATTGGGTATATTTCTGTTTCTACCACAGTGCCTGCTGGCTGCCAGCTGAGCTGCAGACAAGTGTCTAGTGAGAGCAGGAACAAGAGCTGCTTGTTTCCAGTGAGCTCCCAAGAACCACCAAACGACTGAGATTTTCAGTCCCTTGGAACTACTACCAGTGAATGTGGATGAGTTGCCTGGCACAACTGTTCTGGAAGAGCCTCCCCTGCAAACGTGCTGGGCCTGACTTTCTTCCAGAGTGATGACTCTACCTGAAGAGCTAAATATAGCAGAAGAGGTGGATATTCTCTCAACTCTGTAAAGCTGAGGTCCTAAATGAAAAAAAAGTTTCTCTCTCTCTAAATTTACTTTGAATGCACATTTCACCTCATTAAGATCAAGAATTGTGTGGCCATTGATTTCAATGAAGGATCTGGTAGTTTGTCTATATTAAGAATTGACATCAGCAAAATCCTGGCTGATACAGAATCATTACAGGAAATGCTACTGACTGTAAACCAGAGTTCTGCATTATTTTAAGGATTTGCTGTGCTTATTTTACAGTCTTTCAGTCTTAACTGGGACTGGCTGAAACATATGGCTCAAGAGTGAGATAAGGAATATTCCAAAGGCGATGGGAATGCTGGCTTAATGCCCTGACTAGATAATTTGCCTTTGTTACTCCTGCTGCAAATTCTCTGTACAAAGAAGTGCCTCATTCGTGTTCTGCTTACAATGGCTTACTGGGGAAACTGGTGTTTGTTTAAGTAAAAAACTTCAGAGATTATTTCCACTTTTGAAGGACCAACTTGAGATACTTTGCACCTGATTTTGAAAGGTGTTGAGACCCCATCAATCCCTGCTATCACATATGAGCAGTGGGTGCTGAGACTCTCAAGTGGTAGCTGTTGCTTGAGCTCTTACCCCTGCATTTGCCTCTCCTGAAAGCACAATATTGCCAATCCATTTTGAGAATTCAGCAATGAAATGGCAAATTAAAGAATTGCTTAATAAAGTAAGGCCCAATTTCTATATTGCTTTATTCTCCAAAGTGTTCTGAACACACAAGGAAGATGAAACTGCTTTGGTTCTAGTTCTGAAAACAGATTTCTTAATAATGCATTGCAATGGATTCACCATTTAATTAGATCAGAGAAAAGTAACACTACATATCTTAGGAGAAGGAATATAAGATGTAAATTACAGAAGCAAGGAGTGTGGGAAGGCAAAGGAAATGACCTGAAGTGGAATTCTGGCCAGGACATCTTAAGCTAACAGCCCTTTCTTTTGAGAAAAAACATCACAGGACTTATAATTACCATTGTTGGGAGGAAGGTGATGGGATGAAGTAGTCATAGTCTTGTGTCTGGCCCAAAACAAGGCACATCCAGCTTTCTTAGTATTTTGCAAGGGCAGTGGCTCAATACTGACTCAGGTATTACAGCATCAGTCAGTGCTTTGAAGCCTATATGCCAGCCTGGCAGACCTCTCTTGCTTCAAAATATCAAGAAATATGTGTTACCGTGCTTGAAAACTTAGTGCAGAAAGTCACAATTAGTGTAACACCCACTGGGAATGCAGCTCATGCACAAGATGTGGCACACCAGCAAAGGTGCCAGGGCAGATGCTGTGACGGGATGGTGGCTGTGGGTCATTTCCCTCCCTTGGTGACCTCCTGACACTGCACCTCTGATGATTTTGTGACATTAGAAGTGTGTCAGGAGTGGCAGACTGGACCTGTGAATGTTTTGCCTCTTGTCAGGGCTGGAAAAATGTTGCTGCCCTGGCTTCCAGAAGAAAACTTTTGCCAAAGTTTGGCTCAAGCAGAAGTTCCCACTTGTCAACACAGTGTGTTCCTGTGTGTCTGTGGGGGAATATTTATGAAAACAGCAATTCAACTGTTTTCCAGTTATAGGATGGCCTAAAAGTTACTTAAACAGTTCAAGAACCTTTCAGAACTTCAGCAGCTATACAAAGCCCATTTATTTTCTGATCTTAGCACAAATTTGGCAATTGCTTTGCCAAATTGCCAGTTAGTATGGTCTCATATAGGCGTTCTGAAACATTTTCTTAGTGTGAACCACCCCTACCAGACAAAAATGTACAAGCCACTTCCTCCCACAGCAGTTGTTTACATGGAAAAGGAACATTAGGAAAGTATTTAAGGTATTTTTAGCTGCCTTTTAATAGAGTTTAGAAGCTGGCAACAAGGAGCACTGTGGTGTAGCTATAAGGTGCTGGGAGCTGATGTATGGCCATGCAGCTGCAAGTAGGCGGAGGGGACCAAGATCCTTGGGCAAGTCTCATCTCCAGTAATTCTCCAGCAAAGCTGTTTCCAAGTGGTGAGGCAGCTGAGAAGGGAGGTGTGAGCACACAGGCTCTCACCCACAGCTCCCAGAGGGGAACCCAAGCAACCCAGAGGGTGTCACCGTGGTCTGGGTGGGTGCTCGTGGTCTGGCTCAGCTCTGGAGCTGTCAGAGCACACCAGGGATCTGGCAGGAGTGGAGAGGAGGTGACAAGTATCCTGGGAAGGAGGGAAGAGGTGGTGGCAGTGGCATCATCAGAGCATGTGAGAAAGGGCAGAGGCTGCAGCCAGCAAGCCATGCAGTTTTTTCCAAGTGGGGCTTAGCTACAGATCACTCATCTGCATGTGATTTGCATTGCAGAATGTTAGCTCTAGCAAAATAAAGGGAATTTCTCAGTAAACATGAAGTGATCCGAATATATATATGGAGAAGAAAGGTAGACAAGAAATCCTGAAATACTGAAACTTATGTATTTAACTGAATGCAGTTATCTACCTCCACATCTTTCCCAACACATTATCCCCTCTTTAGTAAAGCAGTAGAAGATACTAGAAAGGAAAAAAGACTCAACACACACTGAAAATGGGTATTACATTGACAAATGTAATCATCTGTGTTGGAATTGACTCCTAGGCCTCATAAAGTGACTCATAAGATGGTTTTTCCAATTCTCCTCAAGCAGCTGTGACATCCCTTTTACAAGGTGGCAAGCTCTGGCTGCATTGTTTCATATCCCAGCACATTGTTGAAGGCAGTTAAAATTTGTAAGTTAGTTTTTGATGAGTTGGGAGAGAAGTGCAAAGCGATGGTGGAGCAATCCCTATAGCTCTCCCAACACACTGTTATTTTTTGGAGATAATTATAGCTCTTACGAATTTTGGGATTAACTGTCAAATTTGGAGGAGGCTATACTTGTCTTTCTAAATACATGACAATACTTACACAAGACATAAGTGCATTTGTTTTCCTGTTCTCAAAGGCAGTACCTGTAGCAGCCTGATATTTAATCCACCCACGAGACACTACTGAGAGCTTTGTCATGGTGCTATTTAAGCTTCCTAGCACAATCCCAGGGATTTTGGGTCAAACAAAGCTCACAAGAAAAAGCTCACCACGTTAACTTTCAAGCTGTGCTATGATAACAGCATATGAGGGTAATGTGTTCTGATATACCTGCCTTATTGCACATGGACAAACTTCACAGGTATCGCCGTGAAACAGCCAAGATTCAGTAGCAAAACAGGCCTGCTAAGAGAAGTGGGAAGTTATACCCAGAATTTGCACTTGTGGCATTTTTTTTCAGCGTAGTTTTCTATTGTTTTTAAAGTAAAAGTTGCTTTTACAGGAAACAAGCTTGTTTCTCTTTCAAAATCAGATGAAGGCTGACAGTGCTTGAAGGACCTGCTACAAGGTGTATATATAAAATAGAGACATTCCCTGGGGTTTTCCCTGACAATAATCCCTGTAGAAGAGAAGCATAGTCTAGCAGCAGCTTTTATGTTAAAACAGGTATCTTGTTATTGTAAACTCTGTAAATGAAGTTATAGGAGTTGAAACATCAACAACTTCTATCAAGCTGCAACAGCTCTTTCCACGGCTGTCTGAAAATGTGATCAACATAAATTGGATAGGGAGGGTGGGATCACATATTCCAACAAGTTAAATTTGTCAGCCTGTAATGCACATAAATGACATAAAATATAATTGCTTTTGAATTTGGGCCCCTTCAGGCTTCATGTTGATTGAAGAAAAAAGAACCAGATGTTTCTTCAGCAGGAATCACAGAGGCAAGATAAATATTCTCTGGTCCATGACATTTTATAGAGTTTCCAAAAGAAACCAATTCATTATTTAATTATTGGGTGTGTTGATCATGTAAAATATAATTGGCCTGGGGCAAATAGCAGTACAACCCTGAGAGCTGGCTGACTGAGCTTGTATAATACAATTTTTGCCAACTTTTTTTTCTGCTGTGAAAACATTGTAAGATGAATTAATGCTACTTAAGCTTTCTTGCAGTGTTTCATAAATAAAAAGGTCTCAAAACATAGACTTTCCTCCTTTCTGATCACCACCTTGCACTAGCAAGTAACTTGGAGACAGAAGAGCTAGTAGCAAGCATAAATATTGTGATAGGAAACGATAGCTTTGTTTAACTAACATCAATTTAAAGAAAAGGCAATCTGTTTAAAAGAGCCACATTTAATCCTCAGCTCTGTGAGGAATTCCTCATGGTACAGGCAGCAGAGAACCATTTCTTCCCTCGTCAGGACCAGTGGGATGGATCTGGAAAAAGGAATGCAGTACAGGATTTACTGGGATACTGTGCAAATCTAGGTAATTGGATCAATTGCATTGGGTTGAATTAGCAAGCTGACACAGAGTTTTTCTTTATGATGTTTTGTAAGCAAATGAAATTTTACAAAAATATGAAATTTCTTTAAATCAGCAGATACTTCTTAAATAATATCTGTGGTGCTCCAAGCTTTCTCCGTGTTCATGGATGTTCCTGCACTTACTCTGTGGTAGCTATTTTCCTGTTAAGGGGCAGGAAGTAATTGAAATGAGGATTGGAAGAAATCCGTGACTCATGTCCTCATGACTCTTCCATCCTAGCTTTCTTTTGTGCTTGTTCAGCAGCATCTGGCATGTGGGAAAGACATGCTACTTGCACTGGGTTTGCTATGATCACACCTTCAGGCACACTGTGAGGTGGAAGTCCATTTGTCCAGTCTTTGGGGAAAGAAAACAGAGAGAAAACATAAACTGTGATCTCTGCAAAAAGCAGTTTCAGGTTCTTGAGATCTTCTTTTCCTTGCCGTTCCTGCCAGAAATATCCTGAAATATTTCTTTTCTTGGTCTGAGGTCAAATCATTCCCTCACTTTTCTTCCAGTCTCCTCCACACACCCAGTGGTTCTTGATGGATTGGATTTGTTCCATAACAAAGAAGTGTGAAAATGTAACAACAGGCCCTGTCAAGGAAAGCATTGCTTCTGAGCTCCCCTCCAAAAAGACAGAAAGTGTTATCTGTCTGAATTTTTCTACCTCATGCCCATTCTTGATACAACCTCCTGGCTGAGTTTGGCAGTCCTAAGCTAAACAAACTTCCCAGAATGTCAGATCTAATTATTCGTTTGTTCTTGGGACCTTTTCGTAGAGGACTTCAGCCAGGAGGAGGTTGAAGATGAGGGATTTTAACCCAACTGTGAGCCTGGCTGACCAAGTACAGTTTGAGAACCACAAATGAGACCCTCACAATGAGCACCTGATACTGGAATACACACCAATACTTTTCTCCCAACCCCCTGAGTCAAACACACAGCTGGCAAAGGCTTCAGGCCCATGTTTTCTACTGGCTGATTTAGATTTGCTGCTTGTTGAGCAAATCTCATTGACAGGCACCTTGCTCTCCCTGCCACCACCACTGAGGTGCTGAATTCCCCTGAGATCAGGGCACTGACAAGTTGGAGGGACTAATGTTGAGCCTGAATGTCCTTTGTGAAGTGAACCCATGTACCTTGGCCTGCTCACAAGGGCTGTTTATTCCCTTGTCTTCCTAACACAGAAGGCCCTTGACTGTGAATACACAAGTAAAATGTTTTCAGTGTGAGAGCTCTTTCAGGATGAATTAAAAAATGAAGTCCTGCCTTCCACAAGACTGAACTTCATGTCTAAAATAGCTTTCATTGGCCATGCAAATAAACTGTTTCCAGTGTAACAGCTTTTTCAGAAGGTATAAACAAGATGGAAGCCTGCCTTCTAGATGGCTGAATTTTATTCTCTGCCTAAAATGCCTATCATTGACTGCATCATCTGCAGCTATATTGAGGAAGGAACTGCTCTCTGTTTCACCCCATATATCATCTTACAGAGACATTTTCTTAGCTGGGAATTGCTTGGTGATTTGCCAGCAGACAAATCAGTGCAGGAAAGGGATAAATTGATCACATTCATCCAGCTCTAGAAGTAATACCCGGATCTCAGCCAGAGTCCTGCTCACATTAAAAACCTGCCTGTCCACCTGGTAAAAATGTATCTGAGGAGCAAAGGATATGAGAATGGGGTGGAGACAAAAATATAATTCATATTGCTATTGCTAACCTTCCTCTTTAAATTATAGGTCCACAAGAAGATATTATTTATGAGTTTTGAGCAGCAGTTCATGGCACTGGGCCAATTTTCTCTTTTTCTACATATCCTTCTTCAGAAACTTCAAAGAAATGGCACTGAGTTTACTAACTAAATGTCTCTCTGTACAACTGGTCAGTAGGCATAGAGCCAGGTAGAAATAATAGCTGTCTGCAGTAATTTAACTGAAAACGAAAGTTAGTTCAACCAGTATGAGGATAAAAGAAAGGTATCAGATTTAAAAACCATAGGTGGTGTTCCAACTCACAAGTAATAGTTTTTTAGTAAGGTTTTGGTCACCAAAATTCGTGTAAGTTAAGAAAAAGGGCAGTAATTTGAATGAGAATCTGTACCTCCAATTTTAGCTGCACCTGGCCAACTTTCTGGCACTTTGTGGTGATTTGAATGAACACTTTCAGTAATTAATGCTTCCAAGGGACTTTGAAAATGTAATTTGTTATTACTAGTCCTCTGCACAGTGGGCAAAATGCATTATGTCCAACTGGCATGAAATTGCACTGAGGAACAGCAGAGTTCAGTGATTTGCACACAAGCATCTGATGATCCAACAGCAGAGATATTTCTAGAAGGCAGCATTTCATAGGCTTTGCCACTGTTGCTAGAATTTGCTACTATTAGTAGATCTCTAATCATTTTACACATTCGTGTCATCTCCAGTGTCCAAGTGTGGAATCCGAGGCCCTGTGCTGGGAAAAGACAAGTCTAAAATTGCTGTGGTCCAGTGGTAGAGCCAGGCCAGGAGCTGAACGTGGGCATCCCAAATCTCAGTTCAGTACCTTGTCAGCATTTCTCTTCGAAACTCCTTTAGCTGACAGATTAATATGCTTTTCTGGGAAAGTTCAGCACAAAAGATTTGCGTAGTGTCAGCAAAGCTTTAAATCTTATATGCAGTGGTCGGAGATGCAGTGACTTTCCAGTAGTTAAAAGGTTTGTTTGCAAAACAGATCATTGGGAATAATGGTTCTGGTTCTTCAGCTTGTTGGTGTGTGGCTTTGCTGTAACCCTCGTGGAGCCAGGCAGTTTCTCTGGTGTGCTCACACTGTAACACAGCTCAGGATCAGGCCCCCTTGCATTCAGTAAAACAAAGCCATTACAACTCCAAATCAACATGGCTTCACTCAAATGAAGCAAGGAATCTATTTGAACTGGGAATTAAAGGGAGCTATTAAAACATTCCCTCTGGTATTTTTATTTTGTTTACTCAGGAGACCTGGCTCATGCCCCTCCAACTCACACCGAGTCCATATTTGGAGAACTCTGCACTCGTTTGCATACTTATACTCAGGCAAATTTTAGAGATTTTTTTTTGTATACACAGTGCACTTTTCTTATTATTTTTCTTTTTTCTTAAACAATTTAAATCAGAAGGTTGACCCTTTCGTTTTGCTTTCAAAACATGACCAAAAAGGGATCTAACTGCTTTTTTCAATTACTTGATGCTAACATTTCTCCCGTAGTTGTTATTGCTCCCTGGCCACCACGTCCCATTCCATATCTCCTCTTGGAAGAAGGAAGAAGCCCACGCTGCCCTGAAGCTGCAGGGGGGTGAGGGAACCTCAATGGTTTGAATTATGGCACATTTCAAAGGAGCAGCATAAGCCTGGATGCTCTAGTGAGATACTGTGGGACTGGGCAGCAGGTCTGTAGACAAGGTGCTGGGAACCTCTTCACATTTCCAGGATTTTCTGCTAATGCCCAAGGAATAGCTTTCTCCCAAGCCACAGCTCTCACCTGGCAAAGAAAATTAACAATTTAAAGGGATTTTTTCTCAGATGTGATGACACTTTCTGTAAACTCAGTGTTTTGCCTGTTAGTGCCTCACACAAGCTGTTGTCACCTATTAAAGATCCCACAATTGTGTTCAACCTGAATAAATGTGGGTTCTAAATCAATAGGATTCCTTAAATGGGAATCAAACACTAAATGTGGGTGTTTATTTATCATGACTGCCATGCCACTGACCTGCAGGCATTGACCTACAGGTGGGTAAGGAAATACAGGTCTCATCCCCTGCCACCTCCACAAACATCTGCCCAGCCTGGCTCCTCCTCTGGAGAGGAAACAAAAAAAGAGGGTTTGTGGATGCAGCTGGCAGATGTTGCTCAGGAAAGAGCTGACTTTTGACAGTAGCCAGTACCTGTCTCTTGGCTCCTCTCTGCAGGGCAAAGGGCTGTTCAGGCAACAGGGTCCTGCAAGTCTCCAGTCAGGAGGATAAGGTGCAGCCCCAGCCACACCAGTGCAAAAACCTGCCCATCACCAGTACCCAAGGCTCTGGAGGAGGGGATTGTGCTAAGAACATGGCAGAGGGGCTTACCTTACCCTAGGGGCACCAAAATCGAAGCCAGGTGCCATTTGATAAGACTTTAACTTTCACTAAGCTCCCACTTGGCCACCACTGGCCTCAGACACAGTCCTGGGGGCTGGAGAGGAGGGCTGGGTGTAGGGCAGAACCATGAAGGCTGTTTTCTCATCAAATGCCACTAAAGGAGGTGCCTTTCCCCTTCCTCCTTCTACTCCCTGGGTCAGGAACTAGAGCACTCAGTTGTGCTGTGGGAAACAGTTTTATTTTTTCTCTTGTTCTGCAGGGATTTGAGTCCATGCTCCCACTTCTGAGGAGAGGTCCTGCCTAATTATCAGGAGCACATTTTTGGGTAGTTTAAAGCTAGTGAGGGAGTAATAAAAATAAAAATAACTGGGAAACAGAGAATACCTTTCAATAAGCGTTGTACCATACATGTATTTTCAGATATTCATAAAAGAGAATGTGTGTATTTGTGAATAGAGAATAAGAGTATATTTGTGAATAGAGCCTAAAGGTTAGGATGTTTGACTGAAAGGAGCAAGTTCTGCTTCCATGAGTAGTTCTTTATTCAATATTTTACATTGGAAAAAATGCTTTACAATCATTGGAGTAGGAGCTGTAATCCAGAAGCTCCTGTCTAATTGTCTAGAGAGTTGAAATCCTTCCCACCCTTTCTTACTGGAGTTTCAGTTACAGGGAACAGCATGAAAACTCCAGCAAGCTGAGCTTCTGAGGTTTTCTCATTCCCAAATATCCCTTAGCCTGGTAGTTAGAGCTTGCTCTCTGTCTGTAGAGATGCAAGTCCCTCAAATTCATGGGCAAGGAGCTGTGCCAGCTTCTCCCTCTTACCCAGACTAACTGCTAAAGAGAGATAATCCTGAGGGTAAGCTGAACAATTTTCTTTTTTCCCCTTTACAGCTTTTTTATTGTGATTTATAGAAAAAAATCTGATTATTATTCTTTAATAGGAAGTTCTGTTCGTTCTTGATCGTTATTGTTTCTACAGTATCTGAAATAATGTAAATTACTTGGAAAAAAAAGAATGGCAAAAGAGCCTGAAAATACAGATGTAGATCCAAAACATGTCATCCTGGCTGTCTCTGGAGTGCACGAAAAACTGGCAACAGGAAAGATGCTTTTTTTTTTCACAGCCTGGCATCTGAATTTCATCCAAGGAGGAAAGTAAGAAAGCAGAGAAGGAGACTAATTCTCACTGACACATTCATCCTTTGTTTCCTTCTTGTTGGAAGCAGGGTAGGATTTAAGTGAAAAAAACATGGTAAGGGTAGAAAAAGAGTTAAAACCACCAGCATAACCCCCCATTCTCTGTTTGCTCTGTCTCCCTCCACTTTTATCCTGTTTTCTCTCCTAGAGCAGTGCTGACCTATAGCACAGAATTACTAATGTGGGAGAAAGAGAAGTTTATTATATTATCATACTGAATCAGTACAGGATTGAACCTGTTTATTGCCTAATACCTTTGCCAGGGAAATCAGAAATTACTTATGTCACAGATCTTCCACCCCTCCTCTGAAATTATATTTTGGATGGACTAAGTTATTGTCATAACAGTTCTTCTCATAACAGACACATTTCATTTAGGTTTTGGCCACCAGTTCCCATGATTTCCAGTGGAACTTAGGCACCCTCTGGATTGCTTCTTTCCATAAATCTGACTAGAAAGTAATTTGCACTTTTAGGTGCACGTGATATGTAAATTTTCATCTAAAGAACTTGGGATCTCTAACAGCAGTGGGAATCAGACAGATGCTTTTGAAAATTCTAGTTACCATCAGATAAAAATAGACAAGAAGGCGTATTGGTAAAGATCAAAGTATTGTTACAAAATAGTATTAACTGAATAATTCCCTGCACGTAGTCAAGGGGTTCTGGCTGGTTTCACCAAAACTATTCCCTAAATTAGCATTTTAAAAGTGAAAGGGGCAGTACTGTGATTGTATAAGGCAAGGACCACCTTTCTTTTGTATTTCTGAAGAGTCATAAAATAAACAAGTTTTCCATGCTTGAAGGAGCTCAGAAGCTCTCTCATGTTACAACTGTTCCTGCCATTGTGGCTGCAGCTATGGAAAGTCTTCCCACCAATCTCTGAGCAAGAGTTCCTATATTGTTGTGGTTTATGCTATGCTTCAGATGATCCTACTGCTATATAGCATATAAAATGTAAATTTGCATGACAAGGTGAGATAAAAAAGAATCAATTCCCTAATATGATCATTTACAGAGCTTCAGTACAGCAGAAAACAGTGATTTCAAAACAAAGCTTCAATTAAGGATAAAAATAATTCTGCATATAATACTGTATTTGCATGGGAAATATGCAAAATATCATCATGCAATTCTTAATCAACCAGAGAGCTGTCAGACGTACAAAAATAAGTTAATTCTGCTGTTAATATTACTGCACGTTATAAATATTAATTGAATGCCATTCAACATTAGTTTCGTTATTGTTTAGCAACTGTTTGAACTCCCCCCCACCTTTTAAATTGTCAAACAATTGCCTTTCTTCTGCTCACGTCTGTTCCCATAAAGTGGATTCATGTGGAAAAGAAAGAAAAGATCATGTAAAGCAACTTAAAGCACCAAAAAATGATGTTTCTAAATGCACTGTGAGACTGTGCTTTTTACCTAAGTTTGATAAACCGTGAAGCAAAGTTTTGGACTGCTGGCCAACCTCAGCCTGGCTCTGGGCATCCTTCTGCACTGAGGAGAGTATCTGCCAACCTGTGCCATCCTGTGTATCGTGGGCACTCTGACCAAAATTCATGAAATGCCTGAAGAAAGCCGACAGACTGCCTGTGGGAGAAACTGTCTGGTTTTCTCATTAGCAAGAGCTAAAGGGTCTGTATCAGGGCCTTTCATGTGGTAAAAAGAACTCATTAATTGCTTAATTCTGTGGTTGCTATTTATGTCATTATTTATTAATATTCTAGATTCTGACACTGGGGCAAATTCTAGTCTTAGTTAAATTAGTAAGTTAATAGCAAATTTAAAGAGTCGCTTGATTCATTATTGTTCTTTTGGATTTCTTCTAATTAAAATAAAAACCTAACCCATTATAGGATTTTTTCCCCATTGTCACAACTGGATGTTTTACACTGCACTGCTGTAGTGCAAATTTCTTCACAGGTATTATAGGCTTAGTACTGAAATAGAATGTGAGATTGATAAATACAAATCCAGTTATGGACAGGAAGGCAAACACATGTAGATAGTTTAACTTGGTATGCCAGAGGGCACACTAGTGAATCCACAAAAAATCTAGGAGAGAAACCAGAATACCAGCCCTTGCTGTAACCACCAACATGTTTTCTTCATCACTGGACTTTATTAGCTCCTCAGCAGAGATAGTCTGCTCAGCCAGCCCTCCACAGCCACAAACAATTTGGCACTTACTTCAAGCACAGGCAAACCATCGTGTTTCACATTGTGTGCATTTCTATGTCATTGAGAAATCCAGTCATCACCTTGCTGAGTGGGTTACATTTGCACAACAGCTCAATCAGTGATCCTCAGACCTGTACAGACCTAAGCACAAGTGCTGAAAAAGACTGCACAAGATAAGAACAACCTCGTGTGAGCCAGTCAGTGTGAGATGGTGCAAGATCTGCTCCCCTTTCTTCTCTCCATGTAACAAGCAGATAATGTTTTAGCCAAACATACAGTGTTGAGCACCATACAAGAGTAGTCAGATGAAAACATGGTCTTACTGCTCCTTTCTGCCTTCAAAACCATGACATGAATTTGCCTTTGCTTTTTGGTTCTGAGAAAGGAGAATGAGCCGTGCTTACGCACAAGAAATGCAGTGGTTTTACATTTACTTCATTTTTTCACCTGAATTCTCTCACCATTATTATAAAGTATGTAAGTAACAAAGGGACAGAGGCTGAGGATCCCCAGGCTCAATGAACTGGTTTCTCTGGAAGAGCAGGCAATCACTTTCTATGAACCATTTCGAAAATATGCTCAGACTCTCACTGCTCTGAGATTCTCATTTTCTTTTCTCATTTTCGGCCCAAATTAATCAGGCCAGACTATAGCAACTCTTCACTGTATCAGTTTTATCATTTACCTAATGAGCTCTTCTCCCTCCTAGTGTTTATCCTCAGATGCAGACAGAAAGGAGTCATCACCCTCACAGAGTCATTTTGCAATGCAGAAAGAATTAAGATCTTAGTCTCTTCACATGATGTGCTCCTCATTTCCCTCATCTTCCTGGCAGTCTCTCTTTGCTTGTACTTTAGTTCATCTTTGCAGACTTTGATATCCAAAAGATGTGTTCCATATTCCTGATGCAGCTTCACCAATGCTTTCTATGATGGCAATGGTAATTCACTGTCATCCTCCCAACACATCCAGTGACTACATCCAACGTCAGGGAATATTGGTGTGCATCCTTGTAGGCACCAGGAGGTCTCTTCTTGATTCTTCGGGAGAAACCCTGATTTGTGAGACATGTAGGGATGAAGTTGGCGAGGGGGTGTCTGAGTTAACAGCAGTAAACAGCACTGAGAAATATCTGAGGAATACAGAAACCAGGAGGAAATTTAGGAAACCTGCCAGTAACATGAAGGACCAAAAAGCAATGTGGATTTTAGTGGGATCAAAATTCCTCTCCTGAAGTTCTTCATTTTTGGGGGGTTTCTGTACTTACAGAACCAAGGCATAGGTATCATTGGTGCCTTCACACTTCACAGAGGAATACATCAAGTATACATGAAAGGCATGGAAAATCCCAGACAATCAAGAAACAACAAATAAAATAAATCAAAATACAAGCAGATGCCTATTTAAACCTTCTACGTGCTAATTATTGTGGAATCTGATTTTCCTTAGATCTGAGGTGCTGTGCCTTTGGTTCTGCTCGTGTTTGCCCCCTCCCCGTTAGCACAAACCTCTCTGGGTGGGTCGGCCGAAAGCCGAGTGAGGGGGACATGGCACATATCCCAGGGAGGCCTGGCAAGGCTTGGGAAATGCCTCCTCCCTTTCTGGGGCAGCTCCAGTGGGAATGGCTGGCAGTGACTCTCCCAAGCTCTGATGCCACAAGGTGCCCTTTTGGCTGTGCCTTTTTGGCTGTGCCCTTTTGCCTGTGCCCTTTTGGGATGTGCCCTTTTGGGATGTGCCCTTTGGGATGTGCCCTTTTGGCTGTGCCCTTTTGGCAGTGCCCTTTTGGCTGTGCCCTTTTGGGATGTGCCATTTTGGCTGTGCCCTTTTGGGATGTGCCCTTTGGGATGTGCCCTTTTGGCTGTGCCCTTTTGGCAGTGCCCTTTTGTCTGTGCCCTTTTGGGATCTGCCCTTTTGGCTGTGCCCTTTTGGCTGTGCCCTTTTGGGATGGGCCCTTTTGGGATGTGCCCTTTTGGATGTGCCCTTTTGGCTGTGCCATTTTGGCTGTGCCCTTTTGGCTGTGCCCGGTGCCTTGGCCGCGGGCTGTTCTCAGGCACAGGGTGTGCCAGGCACCGGATCCAGCTCCGTAACTGGAGTCACAGAGGGAGAAAATTCAAAGAGTTCAGGAAGCAGCTCAGAGTGTTTTCCTTTGTGGAGATCCATCACTGATCTCCACCGCTCGTGGCAGGGGATGGGGGAAGCAATGTTGGCCTTGGCACACAGTGACACGAAGCAACGCATGGAAAACCTGTTGATGTACCAGGAAACTCTTTCAGCTTCCAGCTAAGGACAATGAAATTTTATTTTGCTTTCTCTGTCTCTTTTTTATTTCTTCCCATCACACACTTTTTAGCAATATTTGCAAAAACTTTGAGGCAATATTGCCACAAATACATATTTAAGATTTGATTACTCATTCTCATCCACTATCATGTGCCAGACATGCAGCCTACTCTAACAGATTACTGTTCTTAAAGTTGTTACAGGAAGGTTAAATAAAATGTTACTTTTATGACACTGAATATCTTTATGATGTTTTAGCTAAATCATAGGCTGTTTGGTGATGCCACAGATGTGCCAGGTATTAAAATCAAACTAGCAAAATGTCATCAGTCCCTTACTCAAGCTATCATGTCTCTGATCTCTTAAGCACCTACCATTTGTTGTACAGCACCTCGGGAGCCTGGCCCTGCCACGCTTCCTCCTGCACATTTAAGGACACAAAGCAAAATCAAAACATGCCAAAACCGCTCCAATAGTAAAATCAAAGTCTGAACTGGAGCCACCAAAAATCTTGGTTTTCCAAATTCCCGTCTGCTGTGATTGTTAATCATCCCCTTTTAGGAGCCTGCTTCACTGGTTTGTTTCGCTTTTGCAATCTTGGGAAAAAATAGGTACCATTCCAAAGTGGTAGCTGAGGGTATATGTACATATATATATCTGTAGTCTATGAAAAAAAATGAATTATAGAAGATGTATCTTCCTAGGCAAAAGCAGTACCATGAAATGAATGAAGGTCTGATGCTGCAACATTTCTGTGAGAAGAAGAAGACTCTAAAAACAGACATTAAAAAAGACGTAGAAAGTTCAAAATCTTTTCTAAAACACAGCAAGAGATGGACAGTGATGTTGAGTGGGCTACTTTGACATGTTTTTGGTGAATATTTCTTATTTAAGTAAAAAGAATAGCAGACTGAAAGATTTGCAGGTATTTTTATTTTACTTGCTGAATGGTCTAGTTCTTTCTGTTAAAATATATAAATAATTGTTTACTCAACACACTTTAAGTGAAAATGGGGTTTCTTTTGAAAGTAAACAAGTAAAAAATACAATACAAGTACTCTCAGGAGCTTCAGGTCTCAAGTTTGCAGAATAGTTCAAGCACGAAGAAAACGAACTCATTTAAAAATTTTTTAAATCTTTACTTTTTTAGTATTGTAATCTATTTTTCAGCACATTTGTAATATTTCAAGAGATGAAAGCATCTCATTTTTAAATCATTCACACACTTTCTTTTTTTTTAAGACTTAAAGGAAAGCCTGGACTGAATCTGGCCAGCTTTTTAAAAAGCTTGGTTATGAAGGTACTGACAAAAAAAAATAGGATATGTTTTGATATATATTATTTTGAAAATGTGAGAGCAGAAGAAAAATTGTCAATGTGTGCAGAGACTGTAAAGGTTGCACCCACTTTTAAACCCTTTTGCTTGATGTATTGGTGGGAATTGATCCCAGTATGGATTAAAACAGGTCAAAAGTATTTATTTAACTTAGTTGCATGTATTGTGCTGCCTTCAAATATTTGTGATTGACTTATACTACATACTTTCCCTAGTCAAATAATATAGAAATGTGCTCGAATTAAAAAGTTGAAACCAGAGAAACAATTTTTTTGCCATTACACCCAAATCTGTCACTAATGTTAGTGCCAGTTGTGCAGATAACGCTTCACAGTGCCCTGTAAATCTGCTTTTGAGGCTCCAGAAAAGAGAAAGGATGCCCCACTTTTATAGGAGCACAGTTTAGAGCACAAAACCACAGCAAGGGTCATCATGCTTCATGTTTCAGAGGAGAAGAAAATTGCCTTGTGGCCTGGAGATGATATTTTTCCCCTTGGGCTGTGACGTTCAGAGTTTCTTTCTCTCGAGTTCTAAGGACCTGAGTGCTGGGCACCATGATAACTGCAATAAGGAGCTGACAGACCAAAGGGAAAACCACATCTTCTGAGAATGTGAAGGCTGCTTTTGCTTTGTTTGCACAGAGAAATAACCAAAAAGTCTTTCAAGCAGCTGTCCCGAGTCACCCACACCTGCCTCATTTATGCCAGGTGGTTTTGGAGGCTTGTGTGCCAGCTGAACTCCCCACCCTTCTACAAAACTGCAAACCCCTTTTTAAACAGTGTTTAATTTTTCTTTTCCCAGCCAAGAAAAAAAAAATATACACAAGCAGGACCCCTCTGTCTCTTGCAAACCAGGAAAAAGATTTCAGCTGGGTGCACTCTGAGGAATGAGTGTTGACAGCTGCATCACTTTTGGAATCTTTACCTGAATGAATTCCACCTGCAATATGGAAACTATTTCTATTAAATAATGGGTGATCTATTTCCCCATTATGTAATCAAATCAGTACTTGAGTTGCTAGTAACTGCAAAGAAATCAGATACCTCATTTCACAGGGAATATTTACATTTAAATAAAATTAAGATAGAGGGAAAATCCAGTAATGAGGTGGTAACATGCAGTTGGAAGTTGCTTGGATTTAATAAACCTGCGAATTTTGAGAAGTGCAAGATATTCTGTCTGAACATTAGGAAACTCTTTTTTTACTGTGTCAGTGACTGGGCACAGGAACAATTTGTCCACAGAGATAATGGATTCTCCATCTTTAGACACATTCCATCTAGAAATGGTTGTGGGGAACTAGATTTTGGTTGTACTGCTTGAGCAGAGAGGTTGGAGCAGGTGACCTCTGGAAGTCCAATCCAACACCATTCTGTGATCCTCTAGCTGTCACAGCACTGCTTAGAAATTATTTTTGACATTGTACTACCTTTCAACTGGTGTATCTCTGTAGACAGAGCAGGCTTTAGTGATTTGGTCTTCTCCTTGCTATTTACCACTTTAAAAACCTTTGACTTTGCTGTAGAAATCCATGTTTAAAATAGCTAAAATCCTGGAACATCAATGTGAAGTTGCAGTTCATGGGAGAGAACTCCTGGCTTCTCTGGTTTTATTTGTATTGTTCCCCAACTGAATTTCATGTCCACAGGCCTTGTGAGTTTATGTTCAATCTCATGGTTTTCCCAAACTAATTTTAAAAAAGGAAAACATAAAGGGAAAAAAAAAATGCCACCTTCAGTTAACTTTGAAGTACAATCTGTTGCTTTTTCAGAAAGGGCAAATAAGTGCCTCTTGCTCCAATGCAACAAAGATGCATCTTGATAGCTACCATTACAATGACAAAAAAGGACATGAGGAGAGGTAAGGCTGCTGAAGCAAACATCCTTTGTTATTTGCAAGCAAATTTTCTCAATTTTCAGCAGCTCACACTGCATTATTAACTAGCAAAGACTCAGCAAACCAGAGCTATAAGAGATAATACTTTGTATTTAGAGCCTTTCATCCAAGACTATCAAAACTCTTCAGAAAGGCAGGGCTTCATCACTACCAGAACACAGAGGAGGAAACTGAGGCACAAAATTTGTGTGGCTTGATCTTGAGTATAATGTAAACTCAACCACAAATTGAAGAAACTTAAGGGTTTCTGCTTTCCAGACTGCCTCCTTTATCTCCATGGTATAACTGTATTTAAATACTGACATAATTTAGATTTAGGGCTTGCTGAGTGTCTAACGTGGTACATAATGAATAGGAAACTATCTCCTGAATTACAAACAGTGGATACAATAATAACTTATTAAGTATATGTAATAGATTTGATCGTTTATTGCTATAGGATGTCAGTGATAAAATTCATTCAAAAAAACCTGATCCACTTCATAATCTTACAAAACAAAGCATATTAGCTGCCTATTACCTTCCTTTTATGCTATCTTATTAATTTTCTATTGTTATCTGAATGCAGGACACAGCATAACACATAAATTATTCTTGTCTATTTAGCAATGATCCTTGTGTTTCAGGTAGATAAGTGATTATTGACTCATACTAAACAGAGTGAATTTTCAGGGTAAAAGAAAACACTGAAATAAGGAAAAAGAAAATTGGGGGAGAAGGAAGAAAAAAAGCAAAACTCTCCAATGAGTAAATAAGAACATGTAGAACACAATGTAATAAGTAGTATTTAATTGTCTTCCAAGGAATCTTTTGTGCTATAACTCCAGCAGTTATATTTGCATTTTTATTTCAATCCTTTAAACTTCTTGGGTCAAAATTATACTTAGTTGAGGACACCCTTACCCAGTCAGGACATTAGAAACCCATCTTTTTGTAAGTAAGAAATCATGTCTTGGAACTCTGCAGCTTCTTCAAGTCTCCATCTCTGCAGCAGTAGACATTTTTGGTTAAATTCAGTGCTTTTCTGCTCTCCCTTTTTTTTTTTCAAATTTTTTTTTTAATGATGTCTGACAGCTTTTTTAACAAAGTTTTCTGAACAGGACTTCAAATTAGCTGTAATTTATAGCTAATATGGATAATAAAGTGGTGTGAATTTACCCAAAGAGATGCATTTTTTTTGTTGAACATCTCTGGTTGTCCATAAACACTTGGAAATTAATTGAAGGGAGACTTATGAATGAGACAGCAGCTAGTACTGTAGACCTACCCTAATTTGGCTTGAGTTACCTGATTAAGTAGCTTTCTACTTTAGAGTGTTGCAAGTGAAAAATGTATTGGTTACAAAATTTGGACAGTTTTCCCATTTATGATAGAAATCCTATTAAAATTAATCAGCCTTTCAATTTGAAACAGGCTGATAAAAATTTAAATCATGAAAATGCTATGCTACATTTAAACTATCATTCAGTTAGCTCATTAATGAGATCAAAAGTTAGCACTTTTTGTGACACTTGATCATCTGAAAGCATGTCAAGACCTTAAATCAAAGACCTTTCAAATGCAGTACATTTCTATGGAAATAGCCATATCTGAGCCAAGTTTAATACCTTTTTTCTCAGTGCATTTGTCCAGAAAATAAAATGCTGAATGGAACAGGAACTAATTTTCACCCCAAAACTGCAAGCACTCAGCACAATGAATATCTGGCCTAAAAGTTATACACAGTTTAACACACTCACACCTGGAGTGCAATTCCTAATCAGGTCTGGTTTTATAAAGAGATTCAAGTATTAGATGGTCTCGCTATTTATGAGGACTAATAAAAATCTTTCTCATCAATTGGTAAGAATAACTTTACACTTCATTGTCAGATACCTTATTTCTGTTTTCAGTCTTTTATTTTGACCTATGTCTGTGAAAGTCTCACCCTATTCCCCAGTTCAAATGCATTGAGTACTATGGGAAAATTTCTATTCCACTTCAGAAAGTTCTCTATTTGTTGATTAAACAGCAGTTAAAATGTGTAACTTAAAACATACATAGGTGTGAAACTGTGATCCAGATGAAAATTAGTGTTGCACTGGTGTGAGTGCCTTTTAATGAAAGGCTAAGCCAGAGATTAGTCTTTTGGTTGGGTGCATTAGTTCACAGGTTATTCTACTGCCAATGAAAGCACCACTTTGTCTGAAGAGAGTGTAGTTATAGTTTGGTTACTATATAATATTTGTGGGTTTCCTGAGAGCCAGAGTCCCCCTGAGCTGAGCGATGCTGATCAGTGGGTGTTGTTTGCTCAGTTTGCTCAGCCTGCCTCCTGATCCCTCTGCCAGGCTGACACGAGAGAGAAAACCCTCCAAAAATGAGGCAGCAGGAACCTGTGGGAAAAAGGAAGGGCTGGGAAAGGCCAGGGGAGGAGGCAGGGCCAGGCTGAGCTGGGAGAGCAGCTCCCTCAGGGTGGGCAGCCTGAGCATCTGCTCACCACCTGTGTGACAACCTTGTCCCTGTCCCTTTGGGGGGATAGGGCACCTTCCAGACATCCAGCAGGACCTGAAAGTGAGGCTTCAAGGGAGAGCAGCCTGTGGGGAGTCTCTCAGCAGGCCAGAAGAACCTGTCACCGAGCTGCAAGTGTAAAAAGAGGGAAGCAGGAAAACCAATATTGTGGGCCAGCATCTCTCTTTTTTTTTCAATCTGTTGATAAATCTGTACCATTTTCTGTCAGTGACAAATTATTATTCATTGTCTCTAGGGCACCCTGGGATTCTTCAAAGTAATGCAAAGTACCATTTCTGGGAAGAACCACAGAGCACATGACTCCAACCAATACACATGAAGAAACAGTTCACATCCTACAAAATAACCCAAACAAACTACAAAACATGCTGTAATTTTGACAATAGCTCGTTAAAATCATACATTCGCCTTGGTTCCCATCTGGAACACCTTACAAAAAAACAAACTTGCAGCTGGCTCCAGAAATGCAGGCATATAGCAGAGCCATGTTGTTCAGAAGGTTTGTTTATCTTGGGTTCAGTTCATTTGTTGCAGAAATATGCTAGACCCTTAATCCCAGTAGGAAACTGAAACTGTGAGAAAGACAAAGTCTGGCTGACCCCCTACAAGAACAAGCAGCAAATCCTGCTGAGAAACAGCAGTAGCAAAAACAGAGGGTATTACCAGAGAGTTTTGTCTTGGAGGATGACAACTGTTTAAAAAATGCAATGAGTGAAAGAGTAATTCTTCTACACCCTCCCACTTTGTCTGTATTAAGCATGTAACAAATGGTGAATTGAAATCTATACTGGTAATAGTGTCAATGAGGGATCAGGATTATACATGATACTTCCTCAATTTGTTATGCCTCATTAGCATTGTGGCTTATTGCAGGGAACGACACAGTTCCCAGGCATTCCCTCATGGCCTGTCCTGATGGATAATGGAAATAAAGAAAGGCAAGGCACGGGTGACACACTGCTCTCACGACATTTATCAGGGGCATAGTTAGCTGGGGTAGGTGTGCTTCGTGTTCTCCATCAGAGCCACATATTGATCAGAATTAATAGCCATGCTTGCTTGGTGCTTTTCCAAGGAGCACCCCATGTGGAAGGGGCCCTGGTGCTAATGAATACACAAGTTTATTCTCTGCAAAAATATTTATGGGGCCGTGAGAAAAAGCAACAAACATGGTTCTTTGCATCAGACGTGCAAACTCCCCTCTGTTAAAGCTGTTCCCGCTGACCTGGTTTCACTGGAGGCAGAATTCTGCAGGCATGCAAATTAAATGGATATATTTGTCTTGTCTCAGCTTAAACTTTAAGAATAGCTAAATAATTGTTTGAAAAGATGATTTTTTTCAGTTCATGTGGAATCCAGATTGCATTTCTATAGCTCATTGTCACGCCTTGACACACAAGCTAAAAAGCAGCCTCAGAACACACATTTTCACCCAGCAAGCCCTGATTTCAAGTGAAGTGGCAAGTCTAGGAAGAAGTCAGGGACTGAAGTCCTTCATCAAACACAATGATGCTGAAAACTAACTCAGGGTATGTTCACACTGTTAATTAGGACCAGGCTTCTGTTCAAATGAGAACCTGAATTTTCTGAGTGCCCAAATGGCTCTGATTGCCTCCCAAGGGTCTGTCTCTGCTAGTTACATGCTAGTTACACCCTAGGGCAGGTGGGCTGAGACCTTCACTTAGGATTGCACCAAACATGCAAGTGATAGGTAAAGCTCTTATGAATTGTTGAAAATAAGATTTGAGGCTGGATTTCCTTTAATATTAGTTGTGCCAGTATACGCCTAATTTTAGGCCTCTGATTTTTAAAATGTTAGCTAAAATGATTGTCATAGGCATAACAGGACAAGATTTCATAATAGAGATCAACATTTTTAATGTCAGAACCACAGAGTAGCAAGTCAACCACTCTCAGAAAATGTGATTTTGTTCCTAGCTTATGCTGTGGTGTATACTAATTTAATAAAAAGTTACAAAGCAAAGGATTCAGGTTTAGGAGACAGGAATTTTTATCTGCATTGTCAAGATTTTTGGGAGAACCAGAACTTGAAGCTGATAGGTGTTAAAATGAGTCAGAAAGAAAGACCTAAAAGAACAGATTCATAATTAATGCTACCAGTAGACATCTTGTAAGAGAAAGAAAGTGGTAAGCAGCTTTTATCTTTATCTGTTGAGAAGAACATGACTAGTGTGAAACCCATTCTGGAGCAATGGAAACCAATCAAAAGAAGAGATCCCCATTCACTGGCACGGAGCCCACAAGGAAAAGAATGGAAAAAAAATTGAACATATATGACCAACAGATACACAAAGAATCTGCTCACGTTGGTCCACACAATGGTTTTAGGATGTATAAAAACCTCTTTTGTATGTAGGTTTTCAATACTCAGAATTTCACTTCCACTCTTCCTCACAACCAAGAAAATTTTGGTGTGGCCCTCTGATCTCAGTGAGATCTTAGCACTGATGATGCAAATACATTAACTGTATCACCTGTTTTACTCTTGCATGAGAAAATACGATGAATTCCAGGGAGGACTGTACATTTCATTACAAATTGGGCTTCACTTCAGCAAAGCAAAGGGTTTGCATTTGGGAAACCATCAGTGAAGAAGCCTAGGCCTAGAAGCTTAGAGTCATACGTGTCAGTGAAGAAGTCTAGGTCTAGGAGGTTAAAGTCATATGTGTATTTAATGTCCAGCTGCTTCAGAGCTGAGTTGAACCTTAAGTAGATGCCCAGTCATGGCTCTGTGGAGACTCTGAGGATGATGCTTCACTTCAGTGACCTGCATGGGGGAAGCTGGGACAGTGGGAGAGGCTAAAACAGCAACAAACTCACCTGTCCCATTGTATGTGAGTTTTCCTGAGGCATCAAACACGTGATATACTTTCAACAGTTCAGCTGATTACTCACATGGGGATTACAAACCTTTTGATGTCAACAGTGCCCACAACCCTGAATGCATATGGTGGCATTATTTGGGGGGATAATGTGTTTGTAGCCATCCCTTCATGACACCTGGATGTTTTTGACCCTAGACTGTGGTTTCTTGTCACCAGTTGTACCCTGTGAGTTGGTTTGTCAGCAGCTGGGTTATGCTTATACAATCCAGACTGCAAAGTTTCTAAAAGAGGTAATTAAAAAAACCTCAACTAAAATCAGAAAATGTAGACAGTGAAAAATCTTTACTGTGCTAGAATCATCATTCAAAGCCAGTTCTTAAAGTAGCAAGAATAGCATTAAATGTATATCTATATATCTTTTTAACCTTTATACAGACAGCAGGAGCGCTGCAAGCTAAATTTGCATTTCATAGTGGGAAACAAAACCATCCCACAAAGATATGATAAATCATCAGAGGAACAACGAGGTGCCCTGACACATGCATATGTTTTTCTAAAATCAGAGAGAATGAAGATAAGAGACACACAACCCAATCTCCATCTCAAAGGTTTATTAACTATACCCAAGCCTGACTACCTCAAGAGCAGTATCACTGAAATTTGAAATATGGATTTGTTTCCCTGTTTCTTTTTTGTTATTATTTTTGCACAATTGACTGACCTAGATTTCAAATCACAAGAATTCCTAAGAGAGTTTGGTTATATAAGTGCCATGACAATGCAGATTTACTTCCAGTGGTATTTTGATTACAGGGAGGAAGGAAAGACTGCCATTCCTGCAAACCATGTCCTGTAAAAGGATTGTGCTTTTTGGTTCAACTTTGTTGACTTCTGTGAAGGTATAGCAAATACAAGTTTGGACAAGTCAAACAAGTGAAACCAAATAAAAAATTTCTATAGAAATGTTATGTTGACAGAAGAAGCAATTTCTACAAGAGAAATATTAACTGAAAAATTTCCATACGAAAATTTTAATTCAAATTTTAAAAGTCAGATTTTTCCTGTAGAAAACCAAAACAAATTATTTCTTTCTTTTTTTTTTTTTATTTTACTGTGTTTGACCAAGACTAGAGTCTTGGGGGAAAGTGAGTTTGAAAACCAAGCCAGATTGTTTTAAATCAGCTGACTTGGCATAAAACTAGATTTCCTCCCAATGTATTTCCTTTGCCAATCATAGTTTCAGTCCCCCATTTCTTTTGGGCCAGCCTTCCTAGAAGACCACATATCCTATACAGTAATAAACGGATTTCACTGACACATGGCTTGTCTACAAGATAATTAATTCTCAGTAAGCGAGGCTATGAATTTACAGTGTACTAGCTATGCTGCACTGACTCTCCATATGGACATCCTAATTGCATTGTGGCTTACTCTATCTAAAGCACATTAAGGATAGAACTACACAGACTTGTTACTGGGAAGAAAGCAAGGATAAAGGTTTACTGCTCTCCTATGGCATTCACTGCTATGCTTGAATTGCCTCGGTGGGCTCTCCTTTCTTGCAGGAGTGTGAGAGAGCACTGGGTGTCCAAGCTGGACTTACTAATACGATCCAAATCCACATCCTCACTCCATCGTCCTCCGCTGGCCTCTTCACTGAGGTGCCGCTCTCTGTCGCGCGTTGCACTCCAAATCTTCAAACAGCTTTACTTGCTCTGTGCACTTTGAATTCCCTCCTGTGTGGCAACATATGGAAGAGAGGCGTCTGTACACATCCCTTGTCAAGCTGCAGTTCTGTGTGCACCAGTATTTTTGTTTTATCAGCATGTGCCGCACGAGGGCCGCGTTCACCACTAACGCCTTTCCTCTTGTTGCTGTGCTTTGGTCCTGGGTGTGACACTAATGCCAAAACTATTTCAACCAAAGCTCAGAAGAGAACTAGTTAGGTAATCCAGCCTGGATACCACACACGGACTGACACCACTCCAGGCTTCACAGCTGCCCCTGCCTCCAGCTTTGTTGGTGCAGGGAGGTGGTAATTGCCAGCAGATTTGGTAGGAGGCACTTTCCCATCAAGGTCAAATCTTTGCCCAACGCAAGCACAGCTCTAGAAACTCAGGCTCCCAATATCAGATTATATATGGGCACTCCTCTTCTTCCACCATTTGGTGCTTGGTTGTGTGAGTTGTCTGTGCTGCTGAAGTCATCTTACTCCAAGGAGAGGGCAGAAGCCCATCCCAAAGGTGAATCCAGCTCATCTGTACAGGTCAGACCATTTGCAGTTATTGCTAAAATGCTTCAGGTTTTTTTCACATCTGTTGTATCAATTGGAAATCTCCCAGGAGGATTTCTTGTGAGATTTCCCCAAGTGCTGCTTTCCAGCAAGCACTAAACTATCCTGGAGTAGACCTCCTTGCCAATGAAGCCTAGAGCTACTCTAGCCAGAGGGTTTAGAGGTATTAAAAAGGAGGAAGTCTCTCACCCTCCTTCAAACCAATATTGTGAACCAGGGAATAACAAAGCCCAGTATTATAAAGGTCTGTGCATGCTCCCTTGTATTCCTTAGCCCCAAACCTGGAGACTCTCTTCCCTTCCAGGAACTGCCCCTTACTATCCAAACAGATCCAGGCTTCCTGGAAGCCTTTGTGCTCTATGCTACAAGGATCTTGTTGCTGTCCCATATTCCACGTGCATTTTCCTTTCTCATTCCTGGGCACATCTAATATCCACTGTTAACTTCAGGTCCCCTCCCTGTCTCTTTTTCCCTGCCAGTCAAGGGACAGTGGGTGTAGGACCAAGTCTGATGCTTGCTTGGCCTGTGGGTGTGTTTCCCTTTGTCTCACTAGCTATGCCCCCTATTCACAGCGTGGAAAATAGAAGTCTTTGAGGTATCTGACAGTTGATGGCTCCTTTACTCTGCAGCTGATTTTCACTATCTCACGATCTTAAAGACTTCTGACAGATCAGGCTGACAGTAGGTAACATGTTCAAAACTTATTGGGGAAAGACGTGGGGGTAGTGACAGACAAACAGTTGAACAGATTCACATGTGGGACAATGTGATAAGCCCCATTTTCTTAGAAAATCAGATCAACAGTCCCCTAGGTTTTGTTTGTATCATGCGTGTTTCTTTGTATAAGGTAGGGACTTTCAGAAGTTTGTGATTATATTCCTGATATTTTTATTTCTAGCCAGGAACTGACAAATACCTTCTGTGTAAGGAAAAGGAACAATTTCCTTATCAAAACATATTTACAGTGTCTGGCCATCCTAGACATGCACTTACACCCAAGCAATTATAAATTTGCAAGGTGCTTTAAATATAAAATTAGATCAAAAATTGATATATACATATGTGTATACATATACATACATATACATACATGTGTGTATGTACATACCTATATAAATAAGATCTACTGTCAATTTACGAGTAGTGTAAAATAACATTTCCAAACTTTGGGGCAGCAGCCTGTTATTGCAAAAAACCAAAATTTAAAAAACTGCAACCCAATTCCTTAGCATCAATTCATCTTGGATTTAGACCACTTAAAGCATGCAGCACAGCACCAGGGAGGCTTGATCAGATGTAACAATTTGACACAGCAAAAACGTGGTATCAGATCTGAACTTTTCTACCCTAAGTAGATGCTTTCAGTTGAAGTAGATTGTAATGTTATGCTGTTCTGTGGAAATAGTCTACATAGTGAATATTGCACTTGGAAATTAGGGTTTAAAGGAAGAGATTCCCAGATAAACTAAAATGCCTTTTTTTTTTCCCCTTACAAAAAATTTGGGTCTTCCGTTTTTCAGCCTGAGGAGAAAAAAGGAGTCTCTAGGAATTAATTTCTAATGCACTTGAAGAAATTTCCCTTCATGATTCATTCACAGAGAAAGAAACAGTGAAAACCTTTTTCCACATCAACTTGCAGCTCCATTCATATTTATCAACCAGTTCTTAATCCATTTAATCCAGCCAGAGTGCCTGTGAAAAGGAGAGAGGTATGGTGTGAAATGTGACAGCCACCAGAGCAGCAGGAGGAATCTGTTATTCCATACCCAGCCCTCCATGTCGCAGCAGTTTCGCGGCTCCCGGCACACGGTGGGATAAGGCAGCAGTGGTTCCCAGGCAGTGTCTGTCTGTCTGCAGCTGCACCTCAAGCCAATCCCTCCATGGCACTGCCCAGAGCTTCCTGCTCCAGCTGCCAAGGTGGGGTCAGGCGTGGGGCAGGTGGAGGGTGGGCGCTTGGAGGTGGGAAACATTTGCTTTCATCGTGTAGATTTTTTTTAACTTCATGTTCCTACATCCCCTAGCTTTGGACTGTGGGGGACTAAGGGACTGGCCTTGTCCCCGTGCATGTCCCATGACCTTTGTGATGACACCTGTACAGGTCATTTTGAAGGTTGGGTTTAGTGGGAGCAAAGGTCAGCTGCAGATTTTCGATGACGTGGATGTGCGTAATTGAAGCGTTTGTGTTAATAAAGTATTTGAATGATGAGCCTTGTCCCGAGCTGTAATGCTGCTGCTGCCCTCAGCTCGGTGCTCTGATGGCATTGCAAGCTTCTTTATAGCCTCCTAACCACAGTCTGTGTTTTTTTGGCACCAAACATGTGAACAAATTTGGAATTTGGTGTGGGTTTGTTGGTGAAGAGGTGAATTTCATCCTGTAAGAGAGAAAAAGCTCAAAGTTATACTTGCTAATAATGGAAAGGCATGTTAAATGTGGATACTTGCAGTGGAATTTTAGATTTCCCCAAGCCAGCGAAAAAAGACATATTCTGAACCATCCACTTTCTACTCATGGCTGAAATCTAGAGCTGGTAAATCCTTATCACAACAGTACAGAATACTGGCATTGCCAGTCGTACGAATGCATGACGAGTTGGAGAAAAAGCTTTTACCATTTTTTCTAAATTTGATTTGCCTAATGGCTCCCTGAAACACCAGGGTTAACCCTCCTACTCTACCTGCTCCTCTTGTCTGCTAGGTTTGATGGGACCCTCTGCTGTCCCGCTGCCAATCCACTGTGGAGAAGAGGATACCTGGATCCCTGGGAAGAAGGGAAAAGCCACTCCTTTGTCTTTCCCCAGCCCTCTGCCTCAAAATTGGCCAATGAAAAGGAGTAGCAGAAGGAAAAGGACAAAAACTGGAGTAAAACGAGTGAGGGAAGGGGAGAAGCTGTAGTAGCAGCCTGAGCTCAGTGAGGAGGGTGAAGGGAGCTGCACCTGGCAGAGAAACATGCACTTCATTTCCCACCTCAAGTGTGGAGGCTTCAAACTGAAACAGGGACTTCATTTCATGTGGGTGTGCAATTTCTAATTCTCGTTTTCCAGAAGAATGTGTAATCTCCACACAAATTTGCCTTCAGGCTTTTGTGGCCTCACACAGCCAGCTCTTTCCTCCTCATTTTAATGCTTAGCTACATATATTTTACTAAATTACACAGACAAAGAATTAGTTTATCCAAACTCGCTGTCCACTGATTCCAGTGCATAACTAATTTTTATTTTACATGTAAGAAAACAATGCAGGAGTACTTGGAGACTTTTCCCTGGGCAGCTCTTCTGCCAGTACCAGAAGGCTTAAGTGCAAACCACTGCTTGCAGCAGAGAGACAGACTGATTTCAGGCCTTATTTCAATTAGCTAGCCTAATACAGCCCCTCACAGAACTTCAAGGTGTCACATTTGCAAGAAAGCGATAGAGGAGGTATCTTTGCTCACCAGATAAAAGAAACTAATTAGATTAAGGATTTTGTTAGTACTTAAAAAACAAGAAGTGGGTGTTAGTTCCATGTTGCGCTACAAAACATCAGCGTGGTGACCTCATTTAATTATTTCTCTCATTCACAAAGCTCTGAGATTTCTTGCATTTCATAGGGACAATGGAATGCTCCCAAGACAAAAGAGGATATTTAAAAAGAAAATAAATAATTAGGTGTCAAAGCTTTGTTTAAAAGATGCTCAGCAGAAAATTCGCAAATTATTTTTCTCAGATATGAACATGAAGTGTATCCTATTAACTATGTGCTTTCAATCTGTATATCCACTCAGAATCCAATCATTTCATCCATGGGTTACATCAGGGGGGATCAAAGTCTGAGCCAGGGATGTGCATTTGTGTGTTTACTATAGTTTTTTTTATATGTAACTTATACTGTTTTTCATGCAGTAACTTTTCAGCATGAGCAGCTTTCCCAGATTGAATGCTGACATGAAATTTGGAAATCACGGTATCAATCATGCTGTATGTCTGCTACTAGTGCTCCTAGTTCCATAGTCCTGCTGAATTTTTGTTTATAATGCACAAATTCATGCAGTTTTCATTACAGTTCTGAAGCAAAGGTAGCAAGAACTGGAAAATAAGGAGGTACCAGTCAGCACCTTTCCAAGCACTCACATGCACAATGTGCAATTCAGAGACTTGGGTGCCAATCTAATATCATTTAAAGACATAAAACCATGGAATAGATTTCCTTGATATTCAAGGTTTGGTTCTGGGGGCTGGTGAACTATCACATACAGTACCAACAATTCTGCAGCATAGCTATAAGGAAGGTCTTTTGCATATTATTGCATTAAAAGAATGAAAAAGCAGCTCAGCTCCCTGGTTCAGAAGACCCTGTGAGGAAGTCACCAAGAAAAGCTCCAAGTGGAACAGGAATGTATAAGGTGAATAGTATCTTTTGCAGGAAAAGAAAAAAAAAGTGCTTGAGACTAAGGACTTGTGAAGTGCTGGTAATACACTACATGCAGATTCAAAAGTGCAAAATGCTACTAGATGGAAGATGATGAAAGTTCTTTGCTCTTGTCAGCAGAGAGACAGTGACTGTAGCAAGTCATTATCACCCAAGTTGTTACTGTGAAGTGTAAATAAAACAAAAATAGCAACGCACAAGATTGTAAGATTGTTGATCCAGATCCTGGGTATTTGGAAACCAGCAATAGGAGATTCAAACAAGAAGCACCTTCAACATAAACTTGAAGCAGAGTTTAGAAGAGTGCTATATTTTACCATGAAAAGAAAAATCATCCTGTATCCAGACAGGTTGTGATAAACCTGACACAGATAATCTAGCACTAAAGACAGTCTAAAGCAGCCAATTCAGAAGAAAAATACCTTCAAGTGGTTCTGAGTAGAACAGCTTTACAGATGAGAGATGACATCAAAGTAGAAACTGTGAAAGAGTTGTTGTCTTCTTGATGCTGAGAATTCAATCACGGTTCACTAATTATACCTATTTCAGCCACAGTCTTTCCTGCACAGCATTAGCAGAAGAAAGATTTAAGCCCATCAACCATAATACTTCACTCATTTGAAGTTCCACTGCCAAGATTTAGTTTATGCAGTTACCTGCTGAAAGAAATCCATCCACCAAAGCACATTTTGCTGCTATTTATTGTTCAGTCTTTAAGAGGCAATGTGGAGCTAATTTGACTCCAGTGTGGCAAATTTCAAACTAACGAGGCTGTTGGAGTCCCTTTTATCTGTGAGCCAGGATCAGCCTCAGAAAAGGAGCTGGTGCATTGTCTGCCATGTGTGTGGTGTACTGTCTTGTGATGGTGCTGACAGACTTGGGGAGACAGTGTGCAGAGAAGATACATCACTGCTTCTCAGCCTCTCTTCACAAGGTAACAGCAAGAAAAGCCCCTGGATAGTGCTTGGAAGAGCAACAGGGAACAACAAAAGAGTCAGCAGTGTCAGGTGAAGGACAAAGGACTGCAGTGCTTGGGGAGCCTGGTTTGGATGCTTCCTTGATCACACACCAAAACAACCTTTGGATGCTTTGACAACACCTTGAAATGCTCTTTGTACACATGGACTTTTTCACATGCTTGCCAATCTGCCATGCACAAACGAGTCTCCTTATTATTTGCTATCCATTTATCCAGCTTGACTGTAAATGTGGAGAATGCTGGGTTTAGACTGGTTCCTTTAAGCTGTTTGGGAGAAAAAACCCAACATATTAGACCGCTGAGGAGACAATAACTAAAGATACTCAGATTCAAGGATGTAGAGGGATTTACTATCAAATCAAGGGCAGCCAGTAAGTACCAGAAAAGAGAAACAAAATGCAACTTTATAATTGCAATTCAACTCAAGCACGTTTTCAGGTACCTGGGATTCACTGAGGCTGAGCAGATGTTGAATGTGTACTTGCTGTTCTTGAGGATAGTTGGAGATGCACACAGAGTGTTAATTGGACAGGTTTGTCTGTTTGTCAGCTGGCTTGCAAAGCAGTGTGGGTGGCCTTTAGATAGCTACTGAAAGCATGTATTGAGCAAGCACACACTGATTTAAAGAAGAGATTTTATTAGTAATGACTTGTATTCATAGAAATATTATGACCAGTTGTCCAAACAGAAATTTGAATGTTTCAGACATCAATGATCAACAGGTATTACTAAGATCTTGGGAGAGGCACACATCATCTGAGCAAACAGGAATTCACCTTGAAACTCAACTGTTGCTTAAAGCAGAGAACTTGAATTCAGAGAAGTACTGTCATGCCCACACAGATCCTGTTCCCAAGAGCTGGCAATATGAAAAAACAAGCACAGCAACTTTAGGTACAGAGAAAAAACAAAATGTGGACCCTTCTGAAATGATCCTCAAGCCATCTGTCTGCATTTCTGTGAAATGTATGGTTAATATGAAAATACACATTAATCCTGTGATTAGCTCTCCTTGTCAGTGCAGAAAGCTACAGAATGGGTGCACTTTTCATTGTATCCTGGGAGATACCACAAAGGGTCTGAGAAAAACAGCAGAGGATCCAGTGCAAGGATTCGTGTTAAGGATATGCTGGGCATGGCATCCAACAGGAGGAAATACTTGGGTAGGGCATCAGAAGCCAAGTCCTGCTGAATTTTTTCTAAGAAGTGATAGAAGAAGGAATTCAGAGATAAGTTGTACAACTGTTCTCCATTTCCCATGAAATCTGTACTCCTTATGTGCTCTCTGATTCAACTGGTGAGGACAAATAAGACACAATCATTTCCAAAGACTTATTTTCGTGTAGTGACACTTCCACAAACAGCTTTGTTTTGTCCTGTGTTGGACCATGGGTGTAAATGAGCTCCACTTCACTCAGCAAAACATAGAACAGCACTGAAACAAGTATGAAAAGAACTGTGTGCAAAGTCTGCACACCTTTTCCATGCTTTTAGTGGTTTTAGCAGTGCAGGAAAGCTGAGAGACTTAAACCAGCTGCAAGGAGCGTAGAGTTATTAAGAAACTTTCTCTAAGCTTGGACAAACACAGGGCAAACAGATTTCTTTCTGCAGTTAAAAAAAATCATGTGCTATCTGTCAGTCAGCAAAAGTGCAACAAGGAGTATTAGTGAATGTTGTGACCAACATTTTGGTGCCCGCTAGGTGAAATCTCACCAAGAAAAAAGAATTATAAATTCATATACAATTGCTGGACAGTCATTAAGCACAAAAGTGCAACTACTAAACTACCAGTCACAGAAGATTATTGTATCTAGAGAAAAGGAAGTGGATCTAGATTCCTTCAAAAAGCATTATTAAAATTTTTCACCTTACATGGCAACAGCAGCATGGCAACAGTGGGAATCCCAGATTTGTTCATAGGCTTGTTTAGCAGAGATTTCTTAAAAACAATTGCATTTACTGAGTAATTAAAAGACATTAATATTTCTAGTTCAGGAAGAAGTTATTTTGGTTTTTTGTTTTTGTGGTTTTGGTTGTTTGGGGTTTTTTTTATTCTAAATTTTTATTCTAAAATACATTTGTATTTGCAAGANTGAGATGCTGGAACAGGTTGCTTGGAGGAGTTGTGGATGTCCCATCCCTGGGAGTGTTCAGAGCCAACCTGGTCCAGTGGAAGGTGTCCTGTTTGTGGCAGAGGGTTGGAACTAGATAATCTCTCAGGTTCCTTCCAACCCAGGCTGTTCTATGATGTTAAAATACTCCAACAACTAGCACAGCAGCTGCTCTCACAAAGGGTTTGGGGTTTGTTTTCCCTTCTCTCTGCCTGTCTTCTTCTTTTTCCATATTTTGGACCAAGGAGAACTTGTGCTTGGACATTTCGTCCAAACTGGTTTGTTTTCAACACATACTCCCTCCCAACAGAACTCTTCCATGACTCACATCCATCCTGCCACCCTTTTGGCACAGGCAGTGCCCAGAGCCAGGTGGGCTTCAAAAGTTTGGAGTGGGCACTTCCAGCTCGGGAAAGGCTTGGCTGTGATTTTGTGCACTGCTTGTTCAAAGGCCAGCAGAACCTTCACTAAACTTCCCTTGCTCTCTACACTTCCTCAGTGTCCATATCACAGGCTCCTAAGCATATTCCAGGTGATGCCTCCTGGATGAAACAATGAAAAGATTTGCTGCAATTGAGCAGGACGGTGAAAATCCACTTTCACACTTTAGAGCAGAATTAAGAATTAATTAGAATTAAGAGTTTTAAATTTTCCAGATATTTGGGATTTACTTCTAGTCATAGTGAAACTTTCTAGATTTGAACTGCCAACCTACTGAGGAAAAGATTGTTTATTCCTTTTAGTACATTCCTGACTTATCTTGAGCACCAATTATGATAGCTTATAAAAATCAAGATGGAAATAAGAGATTTCTGCTATATTATGACTCAAATCCCAAGTAACACAGAGATCTGACCTGGCCAATTCAGAGGCAATACTACCAATTTTAATGGTAATAAAGCCTGAAGAAGGAGTACAGGAAAGGGACAGTCTATATTCATTCCTAACCTGTGGTAACACTGCTATGAATGAATTTTAAAAGTGCTGGAAACTTGGCTCAAAAGTAATAATGGAAATGCTGACAAAATCAAAGTTTTGTCACTGGGGATGGTCTGCAGGCAAAATTATTCTAAAGGTAGTCTAATACTGGTATAACTAGTCAATTATAGAAGCTAAAATTTTTGAGTCATATTCAGTATATTTTACAAGACTGCTAAAGTTTCTGCTGGACAATCCTTTGAACTGCTGTGAAGTGTATATCTACTTGGAATTTCTGAAAATATTGCTGTGCCTGAAACCAAAGGAATTTGAAATTTTGGAAGTTTATTTTGTATTTCATTCAAAGTAAACTATCTTACAGTGTAATGTATCATCAATGAAAAATGTTTGGCAAAGAAAACCAGTTATTGAATACTACTCTCCTCTAATTACTTTCTCCAGCAGGTGGTGAAATTATTGTGCTCTGTAACATTAACTACTATAAACTACAAATAGCACAGTTGTAACTTAATATGATATGAACATTAATGCTCTCTCCTGATGTTCTGATTTTTTTCTTTTAATAATTGCGAGAGCAGGGGACAATAGAGTTGAGCAAACAAGTTTAATTTGATAGTTACATAGCTGAGATACTTTGCTTCCTGTGTCATATGTATGCACCTCATTATCCTACACAGTAGAACATTAACAGTGTATATTGTAGTTTTTTACTACAGGGTCAAGAAGTGAATGGGATGTGGTATGATCTCAAATTAGGGTCTCTTGAAGTGATTTCAAAATGTGATTTCTAGAGTAACTTCCCATTAGAAACCTTGAAGTCAGTAGGATGACCCTTATGTGCAGTTAAATACAGATCCAAACCCCAAGAAGTTCTGGACATGCTTAAACTGAAATCCCTGACATTCTTTGTGCTTTGAAAATAGGACATGAGCTTTTTGTTAAAATGATCATTATTCATAAGAACAGAACAGTTTTTAGACTGATTCAGAGCTCAGCACTTGATTTAGTGCAGGAAACCACCAAATAGCTGTGACAGTAAAAAGAGATAAAAGGGTGCAGTAGGCAGAGATACACACATATATACACACATACAGACATACATAAATATGTGCATCAAGTTCATGAAGGGCATATTCCAACTTTGGTCCACCCAAATCAGTCACCCAGACCTTATTTTGAATGATGCAGCTTAATACTGAATCACAAATAAAGAATTGCAGTGACAGGGCTGTACAAAGTCATCAAAGCTCTTTAAAAAATGTTGAGGAAAACTCAGCAACTTAAACATGCAGACAGGCAAATTTCTAGTCTCATTGTTTAAGAAGGACACAGCTGTAAAATTCTCCATGAGACACCAATGGAAAGTTGTAATAATTACATCAAAATTAATCATTAGTTACACCAGCAAACTTCATTCAAAGGCTATCATAAAGGATGTAAAGTCAAATATTAAAAAGCTAGGAGATGCCAGAATTAAGGCAGTCTGTGTAACCTCTGTTTAGCCCCCATAATGAATATACCATATAACGCAATCTGCAATTATATGATAATACATTATTTTCTGTAGGATCATTGCCTTGTTCAGTTCACAGCAAGGATTAAGTACATGAGAAAACCAAAAGGAATAGTATTTGAGAGCTTTCAGAATTTGGAGCTGCTGCAGTTGAACTCAATGACAAAAGTTTTCTATTTCATCCCAGAAATGTTCTTAAACGGGCCCGTTAATTTTGTTGTGGAAGCATGGCTGGCAACCATTGGGGAAAAATCTAAGACACTGAAGGGTGAAACCCCCCAACCTTTTGTCCTTCCTCTTCCTGCTGCTTTCCTGTCCCCTCTGCTGAAGTTATTTGCCTCCTCAATTAAAACAGGACACGGAGACTGACTCGGCACTGGGCCCACAGAGGAGGCAGAAGCTGTGGAGGAGCACGAGGCTGCAGGTGGAGACCTGCAAGATTGGCTGTTCTGCCAAGCAAGGAGAAGCAGGGAGCTCCTCTCACATTCCCAGGCAGCACACATCCCTTCTCTGCTGGTTTCCTGACCTCTTCCTCCCTGAGAAGGTTTCACACCCTCAGTGCATGCCAAGTGTAAATCATGTGTTTGTGTAGCCAGTTTATTGTGGTGGCCTCGTCTTGCCACAGTAGGAATGAGCAGCTGGCTCTCTAAATAATACTGCAAATGCTCTACTTTGTAAAAATAATAACCAGGAGCCTAATTACTATTTCACAGTGCTGCTTTCAGCTACCCCAGACTTCAGAAATGCAAGTTCAGAATGGCAAATATTATTGTCATATTGCACTTTGGGAAGAGTACACCCAGAGTGTGGAGCTCTGACCTGCCCTGGTGCAGGTGGGATGTGAGACCCAGCCACTAAAAAGAAATCTTTGTTATAAAGGGTGAATCTTGGCTAAAAAACCCCGTGTGTTATTTTTGAAAGGAGATAATACTGTGAGCAGATAGAGGTGAAGTTATGAACATAATCTCCTCGGATTATAAAGATTAAATGGCATTTGACATACTGGCACATAAGGTCAGGAAGTGCAGGACAGAAAGCACCGCCCCTGTCTGCTTACAAAACTGTCCAGAGGCAGATTTCCCTGATTAAGAATTATGAGTCAATAACCCAGAGAAAGCCAGGGAGTGGGATGGCCCACATATATGCATATACTGGTTGTTAAATTTGACAAGTGCCTCCTTGCCAGGGTGGGTGGGAGACAGCAGCTCATCACCAGAAGACCCGATAGGATGTGCTGTCACTGAGGGGAATGCTTGGGACTCAGTAACCTGTTTGGGAGCAGTTTTCCTCCTGGGACTATTCTCTGACTAGTGATGCCATATTGAACACCAGAGGGGCCATCTCCTGAGCAGGCAGAGTTGTCTGGTAGAGGAGTGGCTGGAGCATCCCTCCAGCTCTACTGCCTTGGCAAAGGACACTCTTATCTTCCTAAGACACAGCAAATTTCCACTGAGCTGACTGCAAAGCTACTCAGTGGCTAAAATAACTTTACCCTTTACCTCCCACCTTTTTGTTCCAGCTGCCAAAACCTTTTTTTTTTTTTGTCTCAAGACGCAGGGAAAGATGCAGTGCACATGGTTGAGGTTAGTGGCTTTCTTTGCATTCATGAGAAGGGCAGATTATTCCAGAGAGAGGGATTAAATCTTGGAAGACCCAAGCAATAAAGTCACACCACTCATGGATTTCACTGCCTCCATACAAGTGGGATATTATATGGTTAGGAAGGGAGTCTGAAAGGCAGGTGCTGTGTCTGTTATACACTTGCAAAGAGATTTCCAACAACTAGAGAGAGGAAAGACAGGAAAAATAATGGGAAATCAAGGAGAATTAAGGGAAACAGAACTATTCAGACAAACACTCCAAGAAAATGAGCCCCTATTTCCCACAGGAAACCACATGCAACACCCTACACTCATGCTGGGCTGGGGCTCCAGCTGAGTTTCCACCTCATCTGGCAGGTACAGGCCAATGTCACAGAGCGAGACAGAACTCCTGTGGGCAGCTGGGCCACAGAAAAGGCTGGGACAAAAATTGAAGTGGAAGCTTTAACTTGGATTTACCATTGATCCCCAGAGCAGCACATGCAGTGAGTGGCAGCGAGAGCAGAGCCTGAGGCAGCACGTGGACACCCAGCAGGTTTTGAGAGGTTCTAGATCTCTGCTTTTCTCCTGGAGCACACTGGAAGGTGGCAGATGCCCAGACCTTGTGAAAAATCAGGCTGCTTCTTAGAAGTGAAACAAATTTTAAGTGGCCATTTTTCGAAAATCGGCCTTTGTTTCTCCACTAGTTTTTCAGTTCCCTGGACATCTTTAACAACAAAATATGTTTAGCAGCAAGGAGAAAAAAAAAATTCTTAGCAGTAGATAAGGATTTTTCCAGGATCATTTCAGTGGCATCTATGTATAGTCCCAAACAGTATGAGGGCATGATTCAGAGATCCAAACAAACTTTTGGGTTGAGACCAGCTGTTATGAATACTTTTTTTTTTTGCACTTTTTAGGAATAAAAAGAATCCAAGTGTATATTACACTCAGGCTGAAACTTGGGCTGCTTCTTGTTTGCTTTTCATCATGTTCATGCTTATTCTTGTTGTTATTGTATTGCTTTCATCTTCAATAAACAGAGTATTTTTTTAAAAAGCTCGATGCCTCTTGTATCTGTAATTCCAGATTCCTTGTGACTTGGGATAGCTTGAAGAACTGGAGTCTGAGTTGCTGACCTACCTCAGATCTGCTGCCTTTCTTGTTGCTCCTTGCATCTTGAAGTGGCAGAAAAGTGACAGTAGTATATCTATAACCTGAGCTACAGTGCAACTTTTTCATTCTGCTCTGGTAGTTGAGCTCCCAAACAATGAGTGACAGAAAGCAAACAAAGCTAACAAAGAAAAAATACCAAACCAAACAAAAAAAAAACCCCACCCAAAAAAGGAGGAATGGCACGAAGTAATAAGAAATGAAAAAAAAATGAAATTCAGGCAAGAATAATACAAGCAAATCCTAAAATAAATGGCAGGATTTGATTTTGCAGTGCTGGCTTGCAGCCAGATAACTGTCTGAGAAGTAAAACAAGTGAAGCAGATACACCTAAAGTAAAAATAATGTGTGTATTCTTTTGAGGGAAAGATGAACTAGAAGAAAATACAAAGACTCACCAAAAAAGATAGAATTGCATGACTTTAACCCCTTCAGTCCCACACTGTGTAGAAGAGCTGCTTCTATTTCTCTGTGTTGTTTTTTGAAGGATAGAAATTAGTAATAGCATGAGAACAGTAGTATGTTGTGAACAGAGGGAGGAGCTGGAAATACCTGAGTTTGTATCCTGCCTTTTGTGCCCCTCTGTGATTTATACTGGGGCATGTCTGCCCATCTCTGCCCCAGCTGTGACTCCCCTGGTCAACAGGCCTTGTTCAACAACTTCAGGAGAATAGTTTAAAAAAAAATCTGTTCTTCCACAATTCAAGTACTTTTCTTCTCGTTGCTGGAAGCCCATTAATACAAAATGTCTGCTGAACTGTATCTCATCTCTGCTCTCAGTTACTTGGGTGTAAACAGACTCTGGCCCATAACAGGAGGAACAATTTCAAAGCAAAAAGTGCTTTTTTTACCCAACTTTCATAAGTAACTAGTTTGGCTTTTGTCACAAATATTCCAAACCAATTTTAATCTTAATTCCTTCTATCCCACAGGGATTTTTTTTTTTTGAACTATATTTGCATGACTACTCCCCTTGAAATGTTTTAAGAAGCATTCAAAATTAAATGACCCTCATGTGTTTTGTTTTTTCTTTTTTAAACAAAAGCCAATCCTGGCATGATAGCCAAACCTAAAGCAACTTTTCTAAGGCTGGGAGAATTCTTCTCCTCTAATCCATGAAAGATGTGAATTTTACTGCTGTTACTGTCAGCTGTCAACTGATAGAAGTAGACTGGCTAGGAGGAAGCAGGCAAAGATAAATAAGGTATTCTTCAGTCATAAAGTCACTCTTTACATACATGTCAATGAGGATAGGAATCATTTTTCTCACAGGAGGTTTTAGCTCTCATTTTCTGGGTGATGATTGGCCACAGTTTTGATGCACAAGGGACACAAATACCAAATGAAGTCCTTCCCTGAAGGACCCTGTACAAAGACTCTTCTGCAATGAACTCTGCCTGACATTATTCTCTACAGCAATAACAGAGGCCAAAAGAACTCTAACAGTCCTATTAAGCTTATATGAAATAAATGCTACTTATATTCCTCTGAAACCACTTCATAGTGAAGATGGGTAAACATTGGGGTTTTTTATGGCTACTGCTGTATATATTTTTCCCCTTATCTTAATGCAGATTCTTGGCATATCAGTGTATAAATAAAGGCAACCTATCCATTTCCCTTCCAGATTTCCAAGAAAAGTTACAAGCCAATTAGCTTTGTATCATAAGCTTTATTGGCAGCAGAAAGCCAGAATCACAGGAACATTTGGTTCCCAGGAATTTGGATCTCGTAAGAGAGGGCCAGTGCCAACACCAACCAGAGTGTCTGCCAGTTGTTGTTCTTCACAGCTACAGCTGGCTGCCATTCCCAGCTATGCTGTAGATTAAAGATCAATACCTGATCAGATTCACTTTGGGAAAGGTATGGCAGCAGTGGGGCACGAGGCTGTTTATGAGGAAAAGAGATGATCACCACTCTGCAGCCCTCTAAGGACAGAAGTTAAAGAGACAGGAGCAGAACTCCAAAACCTGGAGGGGATGCTGGATTTGAAGGCAGGCTTTCAAAGTCCTTCTGGCAAAGACATGGTATCTGTAATGTATAGATCATGAAAGTATATAAATCCTTGGGAAACCAGATCATGTGATTCTCAGTAATGAATCCTGCACAATTTGCCTCCTTTTACCTTTCTCCCTCCCTCTAGTCTTGCTTTCTCACAATGAGTAGTATTTTTGAGACTGTCATAGCCCTTGAAACGTATCAGAACATCACTGTTGTAATAACTTCATCTCAATATTCTTCCTGTGCAGTCCCCTGGGATATAGAAAATACTGCATAATATTATATGCAAAATACTGAAAATACATAAATAAGGAATCCTTATTTATGTCTCTAAAGCAGGAGGGCAAGGTTACAGCTTAGATACATGAAGTGCCCTTCTTTTGCCTTCACTGTCCCCAGCAATTGCCTCAGCACAGAGCAGAAGAAAACATAAAAGAAATACAAATGGCCTTGGTCTTGTTTAACTTTTCGGATCACTCTTTTTAACATCAAGAGCCCATTCATCTTTGGTCCACGAGGCCCCCTGCTGCCTCACACTGCCCGAGTAATTGGGGGCTCTCGTCTGTGAAAAGGGGTAGTAACACTTCTCCACCTCACTGGAATGTTGCAAGGGAAAATGAGTTGATATAAGCAGCATACTCCAAACACCAAAATCTTTGTGTGAGCACCAGAGGCTGTTAGGGAGTGTGGCTATTGTTCCATGACACGGCGTCGATCCAACAGGAAGCATTTTTGTTTCAGAATTCATTTATTGGTGGACACGGCTAAGACAATCCAGCCAAACGGTGTTGGAGTTGTGCAGTTTAGTGCAGATTTTAGGAGGCCTTACTTATCACTGTTTCAAGCTGGGTTACTTCAGTGATTTCCAGGGAACCCATCTGCCTCTGTAGCGTGGCTCCCTAAATCTCTCCTTGAGCAGCCAGGCCACCAGCATGGAGCAGGGAGTGGAAGGAGTGTGCCATTTCCCAAATGCAGTAAGTGATTTAGCAGCAGTTTAAAACAATGTTGAGCCTTGTCAAGGATGTTCCTTTGTGGCACTAAATCAAGTTCCTCAAGATGGATTACATACTAACCACATACTATCTAAAAATCTCAAGGGCTGTTTATTGTTCAACAATTTATGATAGCCTTGTTAGAGCCCTGCATATCAGGCATCTCTGGAGTATGAGAAGAAACAGAGACAAATAGCATACAAACTATATTGAACAATTCATTACATTATATTGTCAAAACCTAAGCACAGCATGCAGATAACCCTTTTATGCACACTGCCTTATTGAACAATAATCACTCTGTAATGTTTCAGATATTTAAATCATATTTATAATCACACATTTTAATGCAACATCCCTCATAAAGTTTTCAAGGCATTTTACAGGATGCATAAAGCATGGAAAAATACAAAATTTTAAAATGCAGATTCACCTTCCACAGGCCCTGGAGGTAGACTAATGAGGTAGATATACAAAACTCTAAGCTGACAGTTTAACTGTTTAAGTAGTGTATATAATAATTCAAATACATTTTAAGATATCCTTAGTTATAAACCTGTTCTTTAACTAAATATTTGGGCTAGGTTGTATAAGTGCTTATTTTCAGTTTACAATTATGGTGAGAAACAGCAACATTTTTTGGTTCCTTATTTAGAATCTTCTGCTTAAAAGCTTACCCAGATACCAAGCTGAAGGATAAATTACCAGGGGAGGTTTCCAGTATATTTGCTGAGCAGTGTTGGATATAACAAGACTTCTCCAAAGAGGGCCAAAGCCCTTCCCTGGCTGCACTGGCCACAGGACCATGAGTCATGTCCTTACAGCAGCAGCTCTGCTCCTGGTGGAGCACATCATCCCATGCCTCAGTTTCCCTGAGTATTTAGACAAGTTTAATGGCACTTCTGTTTCCAGCTTTTGATACACATTTTGATATGTGTCTGTGCATGGAACACCCCGTGGTCATGGTCACTGGTGCTCTCCAGCCAAGGCTTCCATTTGTTCTTGTCTAAAACAGCACTTAGGGAAGTTTTCCTGAATTGCTGACCAGCACAGCTGGTGTTGCAGCAAAAGTGTGAAATGTGCAGTCAAAATATGATCTTTTAGCACTCCACACATCCAGGCACCTGATGTAGACTTAGTTTGCCCAATGGTATCTTAATTCTGGTTGTATAAGTGCTGTTCTTCCTACTAGAGCACATGGTAGCAAGTTTTCTCCTTTATTTGCTTTCTTTTTGGCAGACCAGAGGTTCCAAAAATCAAGGTTAAGTTACTGAACTGTCATGGAAGATTTTCTGAGCAAAAACTGCTTTTAATTCTGCGCCTCTGACTGTAGAAAATTCTGGAGGTATTTGCAACTTTCTAGGGTTTTTTTATTTTAACATATTTCACTATGTCCAGAAATATTTTTTAATATGTTGTAATGTGTAAAAAGTGTGGGAGGGTTGGGATATTTTTCTTGATGGCACTGTGTGCATGTGTCTATATTCTCATGGCATATTTGTGGCTTGGATTCAAACTATAGATCAATTCTCATTTCTCTGCTTCCAGACGTTTCCCCCTTCTTTTAAGTTAGCACTTAAAAATTAGGATCAAGTAGCAGGGAACTTTAAATAAAAATACATGGTATTTTGATGTTTAAGGATCTCAGAAACAGGACTTCATATTTTGATGGATATAATTAAGTAAACAAAAAAACCCAGAAGCCAAAACCCTTATGGAAAAAATAGAACAGAGAGAGTCCCTATAGTGGAAAAAGAACTGGCTAATCAACAATATCTACAGATCAGAGCAAATTGGGAGGATTTGTAATTCTCCACGATTTTTTTTTTTAAGATCATAATTCTATTTTTGCAAACCACCTGTGTCCCGAGAGGTGGCTAAGGAAACCCAGCAAGCTGTGGGTCATCTGTTTGTGGCTAATGCAGCAAAGGACAGCACCTTTCCCTGGCTGCTTTTCCTGGTGGGGAAGGCAGAGCCAACAGCAGCAGGTGAGGAAACACGGTCAAAGATTTTTCTAGTTTGCTGCATGTTCCTGAGTCAGATGTGAAGCACATGGCATTGTGCCACATTGCCACATTTTTCTCTTGAACTTCTGCATGTACCTTTTTTCTCTGAGACACGGCAACAAGTCTCTGAGTCTGAGGCAGCAAGAGAAACTGTGCAGGAGTCACTGCTGTGCACAGAGGCCAGGTACAAACAGGTCGTGCTGCTTTCCTTCTAAGCTCTGGCAATATCCTTGGCTTCAGAGACACCATCTTTCACAAGGATAAACTGAAGCCAGTCTGCTTTTCAGTGGGATCTGACTTCCCTGAGAGGCAGCAGCCCTGGCCCACAGCTCTTCATGAATCCCACGCTCAGCGAGAGGCAGGATCTCCAGGCAAGGTCGGGATTCAGACTTAAGCCTCAGCTTTTTCCAAAGGTAGGGTTATAAACTATTGTCACTCCTTCACTCCAAATGCTCTTCCAGAGCATTATCTTGGCAAAACATCTGTATTCAAACATAGAAGAGAGAGGCTGCAGTCTACTGTTGGCACCTGAGAAAGATCACACCCTTAGGTTGCGTCGGCTCAGGATGGCCTGGACTTGTCCATGCTTAAGAACCCCCTTATGAGAAACATAAATAATGTTGTGTCAGAGACAGCAAAAAAGGGCTGGAAAGACTGTGCCAGCATGAAGGTACAGTTGGAACTAAAACACAGGGCATCAGTCATCAGCAGGGACACACTGCAGAGACAGTCTCAGATGACTTTCCACATCGTTACAGCAATACTTCCTCCTTTCTGTCTGAGTCAAAAAAATATTACTGTTTTGGATGCAAACTTACATTGAGATTTCTCTCGTACTTCTCTACGTGTTTTTGTTGTCTCTTCCTGTCTAGTCATAGTTTTCACCAAAAACAACATGTGAGGATGAGTTTTAGTTAGTGGCTTGAGCACATGGTAGGTTATAGAACTGTGAGCAGTCAGAGAATGTCAGCCTTACCTAATGGAATAACAGATAGAGGGCGAGAATAATAACTCCCTTGTCTGCTAGTCTATTAATAGAGGAGCCATCAATATTGCAAAATGACTGGCAATAAGAATATTTTAAGGATGGGGGTGAACCTTGGAAATAAATGAACTTTAATCGCTAGCAGGACTGTTACAGCATAAATTAAATGCTTTGAGAAATAGTCTGTTTGGTTACTGGGCAAAAATATAGTATCAAATGTTATTGTTGTTATTTTTTATTATTCTGCTTTTTCAAATGTTTAGTCATTCTTTTTTCCCTTTAACATCCATGTCCAAAAAATACATAGAACTTCTGACCTAGGAATATATTTATACAACATCACAAAGCTTTTCCATGGCAACAGGCCTTGTCAAGCTGTCACAAGCACCATAATGACAGATTTCCAAGCAGTTCCCAAATAAATATGATCTTAGGATGTGAGTGGAGAAAAATGCTTCCTGTAATTGGTGTGTAGTTTGAAGCACCTGGCCCTCAAGTGCAGGTAGAAGAGTTAAGAACCAATATTTCACCATGAAAACTATTAGGAGATTAAATAGTCAATTAAGTCTGAAGCCTTTACATTTGGAAAGCAAAGGAGAATAAAGGCTGGCTCTTGAGACCTTTTGTCACAAAACTAAATACGAGTGACCTCAGCTGGAGGGACTTCTCAAATATTAAAGACCACTTGTCAAGAGTTGAAGGACTGGACACTGCCAAGTCAAAAAATTTCATGATAGGTGGCATGGGCTCTGTGGTACATGGATCTTCAAAAGTCCCCAGAGAAGTCAGATAATTCAGGATTGGGCACTCTGAAGTAAAAAACAACCTGGAAGTCAGATTCTGCCTTTGAAATGCTTTCTGCTTCGTGCTGGATTCCACTGGAGCCAGCAGTACTAGGAGGAATAAGGAGCTTGGGAAAAATTTTATTTAAAAGTGAACTACAGCAATGACTTACGAGAAGTGGGTTCAGACTTTCCCTCACCTTGATATATTGCAAGCCTACATTTAAATAAGATGTCTCTTAAGTAGGCTAACTCTCACCCACCTACCTGAGAAGAAAGTACCAGAGCACCTCAAGTGAAGCCAGATGTTGTTCCATGTATCAGTTTTGCTTAATGATCATAACAGTGGAACTCTGATACTATCTTTTGTTGTCCTATTGTACATTTCTTCTTCCATCTTCCTACTCAGAACACCCTCCAGCCGCCTTATCTTGCTCTTTTCATCCCCTTACTCATTCTCAGCTCTATGCCTTCACTCGTGCTGCCTCCTAACACATTAAACAGTCTCCATGACCTCATCTGTCAAACAGCCTTTTATTCACATCCAAAAATCTCTTAAAACCCACCTCTTCCAGTAAGCAAGCTTTCTCCTTTTATCATTTATAATTCTGTCTGTCTTATTTTTCACATTGTAACAGACAGAGCTGGTAGTATCATCAGTAGCTAAAATTGCCTGACATTTCCCATTACAAGATTTTGTTTTTAGTTGCTTATAATTTTGCAGCTTCAAATTACTTGGACTGAATTTTTCCATGCCAGGTGTCTCAAGCAAAATTTTTCTGGAAAGTTTCAGCTAGACTAGTTTAGACAGTTCTGAAAATGCAATTAAGGAAAAATGCCATGGTTTAGCCATTTAAAAGAATTCTTACAGTCGCTTTGTTCAAAAGCACTTGAAGCTCCATGGTTTGGTGTAGAGATTTCCAGGATTTGGTGAATCCCTTGATCTGCCTCTGTCTGGACCCCAGAAAATTATCAGCCCACGGCCCTCCCCCAAAATCTCACTGAAATTCGTGCTTAATGGAGAATGGTGAGAATCTGGCAGGTAAATTCTCTAATGCAGTGGGGGCTGGAGTGGAAAAAGTTGGGAAATTCCAGAATTAAGGTTGCTTGGGTAGCCTCAACTAGACCCCCACCTCGTGTGATAGCTGTAGAATACTGTATTTAATTACATGACCACATACAGACTTTTTCTTTTCCTCACTGGGTCGGGCCTCGTGCAGGGCACAGGATGGACCTGTGCAGCCTGCAGGGAAGAAGGGCTCATTTGTTTGCAGAATCTGAAAGACAACCCCTCAAGAGCAGTAGGCATGGGAATGAAGAAAGGAAAAAATGCTTGCCCTTTGCGTAGTGGAATGCTTCCTGGAGATTTGGATGTTGCTTCTGCCCCTGCCAAAAGAGGGAAGGTTTTAAGAGATATTTAGCTGGGCAGCCCCATGGAAAATATTCAGCATCTCCTGCTCAGTGGAAGAACTAAGAATTTCAGAAAAATTAGAATCTGATCACGTAAGGGCAATTAGGAGAACTTGAAAGAGATCTGAATTAAAATTGCAGAGACTTAATATTTAGGTTTTGCTTGTTGTGGTCTGTAGCTTTTAGCCTTCTTTTCAACTAGAAAAATGTGCTAAGCCTCCACAGCTAGTTAGATTTGGACCCCATCTCTCTAATCCCTGTCAAGGTGAATCAGGTAAAAACTTGCACTTCTGAATGGCAGCTCACACATCCAATAAATATATGCCCCAAAACAATTATTTTCAGGATCTTTGTTTAAGACAAAGTGCCACAGCTGGGATTTGGAAAGCAGATCATAACAAACAGAAGATAACTTTAGCATTTTCACAGAGAATTAAAGGGGGTTGGGGGAAGGCATCAGGATGTCACAAAGACTGAAATAAAAGTCTTGTTCTCATCTGTGCAAATCCAGTTGCAGCAGTGGAAAGGAATGCCGAGGTGGGATGCACATGGTATTGCAAGGACAGAGGGATGGAGCTTTTGTGTGTAAATGGGAAACTGGACTGCACACAAATTGAATGTTCATTTCAATAAAACACTTGAGAGAACAAATAAGGAATATGCTTGGCACTGTGGCAGAGTTTTATCAAAGTTTTCCAAAGTTTTCCATGCTGCATACAGAGTAAAACAAAACAACAGCTAGTAGTGTCTGGTGAGAGCAATAGCTATATCTCAGTAGATACACATTAGTTGCCAAGAACTACTGTGTATACATGACAGAGGTTAAAATAGCTCAGAAGGTTTTATTTCTGAAACTGTTCTCTTCATAACATAATTTCTTAGTCATATCCAGTTAGCACTTCCCTAGAAATGAACTCAACATCACATTGAGAGCTGGGAGCAAAAGAAGATAATTAACTAAACAACTAAACTGTTTCCTACAATTATTATTCAAATCCTTATTAAAGGATTTATGTTTCTTAAAACACAGTCAAAGCATTTTATGTTGAAGTAATTTAGTTTCTTTTATAGGAAATTAGCACAAAAACTTCTATATGGGTCAGACTCTCATTGCACTGAAGTCAGCTCCTTGTTTTAGGAAAATGTGTGGATTGATATACCCCTCACAGTCATATTTCTGTATTCAAAAAGGCAGAAGAGCTCACTTCAAATTAGGAAAAGGTAAGCCTCATTCAGGAAGACAGAAGTTTTATGAACCTTGGAACTTCTTTCATAAATATTTGCCCTGTATTTCTTTTCAAGGATTAATTACAAAAAGACCCTAAAAGAATCCACCATCATCAAATTAACTCAGATCTGCACATCTCTGCTGCAGAACAAATATCCATTATAAATGCTAAATGTTTTGTGAGGGGTGGATCTTTTTTAAAGGAATTATTCTTGCTGTGCCTAATATGACCTTTTCTTGTCCAGCTTTTTTTCTTGTCTCTTATGCTTGTTTTCCTGAATCTCTCCTAAGCAGTTTGAGAGCTCAATATAGGCTGAGCAATGCCTTAGACTCTGCAGTCTTCCACTGAGTTTCTAACTAGGTTGAACATGTTCACCCACCCTTGTTCTGAATTGCCATATGCCTGCAACTTCAGGGAGCTTTGATGGATACAACTTTGAGGAGGCATTTCATAAAGACTCCTGGCTCTTATGTTCAGCTAATTCCCCACCAACGACCCAATTGTTTACCCACACAGCATTTTGCAGCTATTGACAATTTTTGATCAGCTCTGCTGAATTTTGCAGCTATTGACAATTCTTGATCAGCTCTGCTGAAATTCTCGGATTTTTTTTTTGCTCATTATCCCAAAAAAACAGAACAGGGGAAGTAAAGAATTTATTAAATATGCTTTACAGGTGAACAAGACTAAGGCAGAAGAAAATTGTGCAGAGTCTGCAGTGTGGCATTTTTGCCTCCAAAATTCATTACCATCTCCAAAATTCCTGACTTTCAGGACCAGATTACATGGTTACATATAGCAACTTGTGTCTGTTCTTTGACCAAGGTAAACTGGCACTCTTGGCAGATTTTGCTCCTGTGTCCTCCCTCCTCAAAGATGACATGGAAGTGCCAGAACTCCAGCTGCAACAAAAGTTTGTTTGTGCAGGAGGACCCAAGGTTGCAGTGGTTAATCCAAAAGACGGTTTAACAATGGATTATCTCAGATATGTTTTCTAAAAAAATGCTCCATATCACACATGGGCCAAAGTTCACATAACTCTTCCTCTGGACCCTCCCTGTCTGCCACAAGGGTCACCAAGAGTGAGTGTCTAAGGGAGAGCAGTGGAGGCTGCAGCATTTTGTGGAGCTTTGCATCTGTATCAGGGGGAGAAGAAAACATGACACAGCTCATGTCTCTTCATCTGAGGTGGCTTATGCACAGCCATTGCTTTACCTAAGGGTTGGAATATTTTTTCTGCCTGACACAGCCTTCATTTCAACAGATTTCCAGACAGTAAGACCCACATTTGTGCTGTGAGCTGAAAGTGCCAGGCTTTTGCCTGGATAGACTTTCTCTGGGATATTTTTGCGATCCAGGCGTCGTTTCTGTCTCCTTATCTGGAACGCAGAAGAGTCTGGAGATGCCACATTTCCATGAAGCAGAACAAACAGGTTATTAAGGGCTTGCCTCACATAGGTTGTGCCTAAAAGATTTTGACTTTAATGAATCGAGGCAAAGTATGAATAACTGAAAGTCTAAGTAGATGGATGACCTAACCTCTAATACGTGTGCTTCAGCTTGCAGCAGCCTGAGCCCTGAGACAGTACAACCATCTTAAAACCCACCTTTGCAAAGCTCCAGATATTCATGCTGAACCCTCTCACAAGATTCAGAGATCGAGGGATGTGAAGCTTCTATAAGACTTACCCAGTGATCCTTCTCATCTGTGAAGATGCCACTTGCAGGACCACAGAAAGGTGGGCAGGACTGCCATGCTTTGGGGGTAAAATGCACATGCTGTAAAAATTGTTGTTTTCCTTAATGGAGTGAATGTTGTCGGTAAGATGATGATGATGAAAGACACCCCAAAGCAGAAGTGGGAGATGCTGTGCTGCTGAAGATGAAATTCTCTGTCTGTGCCACAAAACTGGTGAGGCTGCACCAGTTCTGTGTCCAGTTCTGGGCCCCTCAGTTCAGGAAGGGCATTGGGGAGCTGAAGTGAGTCCAGAGAAGGGCAACGAAGCTGGTGAAGGGTCTGGAGCACAAGTGGCTGAGGGAGCCTGGAGAAGAGGAGGCTCAGGGGAGACCTTCTCACTCCCTACAACTGCCTGAAAGGAGGTTGTAACCAGGTCAGGGTCAGTCTCTTCTCCAGGCAACTAATGTCAGGACACGATGACATACACTCAAGCTGCACCAGGGCAGGTTTAAGCTGGACATCAGGCAGAATTTCTTCACAGAAAGGGTGATTAGACCTTGCAATGTGTTGCCCAGACAGAGTCACTGTCCCTGGAGGTGTTTAAGGAAAGATTGGGTGCAGCACTCAGTGCCATGGTCTAGTTGACATAGTGGTGTTCAGTCATAGGTTGGACTCGATCTCAGGTCATTTCCAATCTAACTGACTATGACTGATTATGTGTGATTCTTTGATTTTCTTTGGTGCTAGTGTGCTGTTAGAAAGATGATTTGTGTCAGGATTCTTGAGTGTTCATCTTTTTTAATACATATTTTTTTCAACAAGATCTTTCTCTATATCTCTGCAGCCTCCAAAGTACAGGCTGGTCCTGTATGTGGCCAGGGTTATGCAAATGTTTCTTCCCCTTTTTGCTATACCTGATCAGACAGTCCTCTTGATGCCTAATCCAGGATGCTCTGTGATCTGTTTCCCAACCAATTTTAGTATGGAAAAAACCCACATTTTCTCATATTTCCAAGGCATTCACCAGGAGAGGAAATTCTGTGCTAAATTTAAGCACAAGATACAAGTGGGCACTGGCAGAAGCTGTACTTACCACAAATGTAGTTTTCAAACTCCCAAAATGACACCCATTTCTTATTTTCCACAATGGTCTGGCAAACACCACATGTGGACCACAGTTACCTTAAAAATATACACGTGCAAGGTGTATTTTAAACCTAATCAGCTTTCCCTGCAACAACAGCCCAGACAAAACTCCTTCTTACCTCCTCAAATCCATTGAGCTTCCTGCTCTCTTGATACTCCTGGAGCATCATTGCAGGTGGACACCAGTCCTCCTCTTGTGCTCCCTTGCTGCCCTGGAGGGGTCCTGCAGGGCCCAAATCCCCTTGGTGGGGCAGGGCCAGGAGTTCTCCATCAGCTGGATTTGGGGAGGGAATTAATGTGACAGAATGAGGGGTGAGAAGCCTCAGTGGATGCAGCTGGGTCTTACATTCCCTGGGATGACTGGTGTGAATCACTGCCACACTAAATAGCCAAGCTGGAGGCTCCATGCAGAAGAAACACTCATTTTATATATATGCAATTTACCACAGAATTTTTGTGTATTAATGCACATTATATTGACATTTACTGTGAGAATTCATGCTTCGTAAACATGGAATTGTTCTGTTTTCTCAATTTGTGCCAGTTTCCTATAAATACAGAAATTAGGTAGTTATCCCTCAAGCTATCTGATAGAATTCAAAAATAGCTAAACAAAGAATAGCAATGCAATTTGGTCATTAAAATTCTAAAAAAAAAAAAAAAACCAAACAAAAAAATATATTTGCCCATTATCCTTTTGATGAATCTGGCCTTTTGCCTCAAAACCACTACCAATTTCAGCTGGCATAAGAGGAACATTTTATGAATACTACCCAGTGTTCACAGCACTGAACTGGAAATGCTAGTCAATAACAGCTTATTATCATTATCCAGATGAGAGGCAAATTAAGCATGGGAACACTATGCTACCATAATGTGAAGGTTGAAATATAAAACAGCAAAAGCAAGAAAAATTTGGACTAAGGTTGTCTACAAACCAACTTAAGGACTATTGTGACAGGATCTGAATTTGTGTTTTTTTCTTAACACACTGGAGCACACTCGAAAAGATACAGGTGGAGCACCAGATGTATTCTACAAAATTCATCTTTTCCAAAGAATGCTGATGATCAAAATAAAAATGTTTTGCAGAAAAGATGGAATACAGTCAAGGCTCTGTCTAAAATTGGTCTTCTTCCTTATTAATTTGTCTTCCCAACATTTAAATAGTTCACTTGAATTGCCTACTTCCCAAGACTCTATCAACCCCTCCTGCCAATTATTTGAGGTGCTGCCAGTCTTGCACCTGAATGACTCAGTAGACCTGAACTCCCATATCAGCCAAGCTTTCAAAACTCTAATTCTTCAGCATTTCAGGTGGGAGATGGAGCCAGCTTGCAGTTCCCCAGATGTTTGCCCTCCTGTTGCTTTGGAGAGGAAGTATTCCAGCAGTGCCTCCAAGAAGATGTCCTGAAATTTTGAAGTCTGGGTGTCCAACCTAAGCACAACAGGTAAATCTGAACTTTGTGACTCCTTTCTCCATCATTTCTAAACCTTTATTCCAAGTCAGCATGAAACTGGCTGTTTAGAAAATCTTGGAAATGAAGGTTGCACCTCCTTCTGCATGTTGGCAGAGAGCAGTAGTAGCTGTGGCACTCGAAAACCCCCTGTTTTCCCCTGTGTGCTGCACACTGGTTTCGTTCACAGCACTGACAAATGCCCCTGTGGAATCCCATGGAGAAGCAGTTAACCTACATGACCTTTTCAGGTGCGTGTGTGATAAACGTCACTGTCAAAACTGTGACTTCTAGGAAGTCAAAAATCCCACAGATGCAAACAGTGGCAGTGGAAAGGCTGTGAACCACCTCCATGGGAGAGTCATTTGTGCAAGGCAAGCAGAGTAAATCTCATCCAAGGGATAAACATCCCCCACACACAGTGCAGCTGCATGGATCTCACCACTGGCTGCTTCAGTCTGTTGGTCTGTACCTATTACACCAAATTACCTGCTAATGCAGATGTAGGTAGACTCTCCAGGGCCATCTAAACACACTTGAGAACACTGAGTGTGATAATGTCAGCTATAACTGGGCTGAAGAAGGCACAGAGCCTCAATGCCCTCCTTGATTGATTATAATTTAGATAATGACCTGTTCTATTTTAGAGCCTTTCATCAATAAGTATGGACACTCTGCCTTGCAAAGTAGGGTTAGTGGGGAAATTTAACCTTTACCGTGCTGGAAGTTGAAGTGAGCTGTGATTCAGTGAAGAGGGCAGGCAGGGCCCAAAATACACAGGAAATGTTTCATTTCTCCTGACAGCTGAAGCATCATTGCCCTAACAGAAATTACCTGACAATTTGGGACATGAAGGTTTGACTGACATTAGAAGGACCGTAGAGAAAACTAAAAATTACTTAGAACCAGAGTTTAATAATCTTATACCTGGAAAAATAATGAGATTTATACAAATTAAATTAATCTGGATATGAGGCCACATTTTACAGAAGTGTGAATCATATGAGGTCACAATTGGAGCTTTTTCAGGCAGAAACATAATAGATTAAAAAAAATATTAATGTACTTGCCCCTCAATACCTTTGCTTTCATTGATCAGAGTTGGTTAGAATTCTTCCTGGGCACATAGGTGTGTGTATACATTCATGTATTTTATAGGGAAATCTATTTAATTTCTTTAATCCAACTCTTGGACCTGTTAATTCTAATGTGTCTGGTATAATTCGAGCTGGTAATTTTTTAGCTGGGATTTTGGATCAAATTTGTTTTTCTTTTAAATAATATAATCCAGAGGTTAAAAAAGGCAGTGGTAGTGGGTTTGCTTGTGGCAAGTAAAGGAAGTGTTAATGTAAAAAACCCCTCAGATTAGACTATAGGGTAAATCTAAATAAAAAAGACAGTCAGTGTAAAAAATGACAACACATCACTATGGAAAACGAGAATCAATGCAGCTCCTTTACATGACAGATTTTCTATTCAGACTAAATATATTCTGTCTGGAGCATATTGTGTATTGCCCTGACATCATTTTGCCTTTATTCACATACTGTGGTAATGCTATCTACAGCATATAGACTCCCATTGACAGCATTTTGCCTTTCCTCAAATCATAACATTGTCTACACAGACATCCACTGACATTGTTTTCCCTGTACTTTCCACTATAGACTCACAGTGACATTGTCTGGCATTTCATTATGTTACATCTCAGCAGGATTGAGCAGGATTTTACACCAATTATTAAAAGTTGTAGGCAGGCTCCAGGGTGTTCTAATAACCCAAGTTGGCTTCTGCTTCTTATTGAAGGATAACAAAACGGTGCTTTCTCAGGTTTTTATAGTTTTCTTAATTTTTGTCAGCTAAGGACAGAGGTCCCACATGAAGAAGTGGAGCTCCTCATCCTCTGGATGAAGAGTGTGGCCTCCCCAGGTGCCAGACTGCTCTGCTGTATATTGCTTCAAATTCCTCCATTGCCTGAATTTCCAAACTACAGGGCACCTGCTGTAGCACTGCTCTCATGTCCCTGGATAGGGAACAGGAAATTAGTAGCCAAACAAGCCCAGTTTTAGAGAGAAGTCTGCAGGTGGGGAGAGTCTTAGTGGTTCCTGTGTGCTGCCCTGGGGGAGCCAGGGCAGGGGGGTCTCAGTGAGGTTCAGGGCTCCAGGCCCTGGGACTTCTCTCCTCTCCTCTCATCTCCCTCTCCTTCTCCCCTCATTTTACTTTGTCTGGATATTTCTGACATCACTGGAGTCCCTTGTGACATAATGAGAGCAAATAAAAATGTGGGAAATGTGAATTTAGTGGAGGCAATGCTTTATTGTCAGCATGCCCCATTTTTGTTATTTTCTAACACACATGAAGTACTATCATGGTTCAGAGATGTGTTCATCCACGGGTTAAAGAAAAACTCAAATAATTTTATTTTAAAAAGACTTCTAGGGTTTCATAATGCATTCACTCTACCTGGTAAACAGAAAGCTGGTGGTACTTCTTTTTATTTTCTCTAAGCAAAGAAGCCTTTCCAAGGAATAGAAACCATTTATCTGCCTTAGTCAAGGTGATTTCCATACCAAGGCCATTGTCCCTGCAGTGAAACTGTGATTATGTGGAGAGTAATTGTGTGTGTGCATATTTGTATATCTCTCCATTGTTTCCAGATAAAATTAATGAAAACCCCACAGTGAATACAACGAAATGTGCTTTGCCTGCCTTTAAGAGCAGCATTAGTATGTAGTTCATATTTTAATAAATTACTGTGCTGGTAGCAGCTGTACCTGTCCATCTGAGCCAGAGTGGTCTTCATCATGCTGCAGACAGTTTGCTCCCATAAAATGCACCCCAGACTGAGGCACTATCATCATCAGTAGCAAAATAAAAACTTGTCATGTACAATCCTGACAGCAGAATGGAAATGCTTGGAAAACACGATTATCTATTGAAATATATATAGTCCAGAGGGCAAATGTTCATTCAACATATTGACAACAAACACGTATCATCTTTTATGGAGACTGTCTTTCCAGTTCTCTCGGTGTCTTTGGATATCTCAGCATATGTACAGGGCATTATTTCTTCTATCAGCCCAAATCCTGAGCCAGTGTCAAGTGCCATCACTGTGCAGAGTTTACAGACACACACGTCTGACAGTCGGTGACAACAGTGCCTGGAATTCGTGTCAAGACACTTTGTTAGTCTAAACTTACAATTTTGTTTGTTTGTCGGTTTAATTGTTTTTTGGTTTGTTTCCCCTCCCTATTCCCCCTTAAAATGTTACCATTAACAAGATGGTGCCCTTTTAGCTCTTTTTCTAATGTGGTCTGGAAAGTTTTTAAGTTGAATTTTCCATACGGATGCATAAGGCCCAGATGAAGCAATATTTATCAGTAGTCACTTTTTTTTTTCCCCCAATGCAGCCACATGTGACTGTGGCAGAAAATGATTAAAACATAGTGAAACTGTCAGACTTTAAAGTGAGTTTAATTTCTTTATGAGGTTTGTCTATCATTTGATTCATAATTATTTTATTTCTTGCTCTCATTTTATGAGAACTTGTCAAAAAGCTTTTGAAATCCTAATAAGTAGATTCACAGGGTCTTCACTGGCCACAGTTTTTCTAACCTTTTGAAAGAAGACAGAAAGCCTTTAAATTAAGTTGATCTGCAGGCAGCTAATTTTCGTAGTGTCAGAAAATCATTGACTTCTGTAGTTTGGGCTACGCTTTCATATAGAAACATTTAAAAAGTAATACTGAAATAGCTTTTAATGCAATCTGTGTTTACTAATATAGCTAATAAAATCACATAATATTAGCTTGTGCCAATGGGTATTGCATTATTCTATATGGATGCTATATTAATTGATGCTATAGATCACCACAGCACTTGCTGTGCAACCTAGAGGAGGAACAATTCTTGACTTTGCTAATACAGTACTTACCAAAGCAGTAAAAACCTTTGGAGACACAAAAATATGAAAGATATTGAAGAGGTTTATTTGCTTTGCTTGTTTGTCCAAATTAGCTTAATTTGGATTCAGCAAATGTGACAGAGGTGTTTGACACCTGTTTGGGAGATCCCAGATACATCCAGCTTGGCCTCAGATTTGGGACAGTAATGGAGAGACTCCTTACCATCCAGTAAGAGGATTTCTTCTTCCTTTGATGAAAACGAGAGCAGGACAACAAGGTTCAATTTGAAAATTTCTCAGCTGATACATCTGTCAAAGATTTTTCTGCAAGCTGCAGCTGCTTCAGGGTATTTTAGTCAGAAAAGAGCAAACTGAAGGAATAAAGAGCTGGACCAGGTGTAGAATTATCCCAAATAGTCATTAGTGTAGTCTTCAACCCACCAGGTGAAACTTCAGCGCTGCAACAATTATCTTTGCATTGAAGCTCAGCCAGGACTGGTTGAACCCCGGGCAAGAAATGAGTTCAGGCTGAGCTTAATAGGAAGGTAACATCATCACATTAAAGCCAAGTGCTGGTAAGCAGCAATGGGCCAGAAGGGAGAAGTGAAAGTTGGGTGCCACCACATGCTTTTGTGCAAAGCAAAGGGCCAGAGATCAACTCAAAAATGTCAGCTCTGTTGATGAATCTCAACTCATCACTGCAAGAATAATTGAAAAAAAAAAGAAAGAAGGAACAAACCTCTTGTGTTTTCTCATGTTTCTGAAGTGAAAATTAAAAAAACCCCATATTTCTAAAACCGGGTCTAGCAAAATAACGATAGTTATCACAATAGGTCAATGGCCACCTCCCAGTAACAATGGGAGAGGCAAACTTTTCACACCAAAACCCTAGAGTATATAGTGACCTAAATCTCTTTGAAAATGCCTGTTCAATTTTGACATTTTTTTCTGTATTGTGAATTTTGAACAAGCAAGAGATAAGTGGGCTTTTCTGAAATTCAGCGTGAGTCTCATTTAAATGTACACTTGTGCTGAACAGGGTTTGAGAGCTCCTGAAAACCTGTGGTGGCAATGATGTAACCTAACCTCTCACCCTAACAATTTCATGTGCCCCACTATGCAATTCATGCGTGGAATCACTGGCAACAATTACAGGAGCATCGGGTGAGATATAAAATGATGCAAAGTGACAGCTAAATGGTAGTTTTGTTTGTTTATTATCTCAAAGAGTCCCTATTTTAAAACCAGGCTTTCCACTTTGTTTCTGCATAGAGCAGTTGTCACACTCAGCATCCACTTGGATCTGTGCTTTGACCTGTATCTTTAGCTGTGTAGTGGCTGCCTGACACGTTTGACTTCTCTCAGTACTTAAAACAGGCATTGTTTTCATCTGGTTGTTCCAGTACTAATACTTTGCTGCAACAACATTAGTGTAGTTCATAGATAGTTTTACTGGGCGCCTTCCCCACTAAATGTTGAATTTTACATCTGGAACAAAAAATTACCAACATATGGGTGCACAGTTCATTGATTAACTTATCAGCTGTTTAGTATTCTATTATTCTATCTAAATATTTCAAGAAAAGGAAGAGCCCAAAATCATGCTACCTTTTACACCTTCTGTATATTGTCTTCAGGAATATTTAACTAACATTTGTACTGTATTTCAGCTCACAGGCAAACTCTAATACATTTTCACTCCATTCTCTTGTCCCAGAACATTCTTGTGCTAGAAAGATGTACAAGTGTCTAACTCCAGACATTTGCAGGAGGCAATGCTATATGAAATGGGGAAAAACATATATTTGTTGAGTTTCCTGGATGGGGGAACGAGCTGAATACTTCTGGGAGATGTCAGACTTACTGCTTTTGTATCACCAAGATATCTGCACAGGCACATCAATTTTAGCTGCTCAGCGAGGTGTCACCCTTACCACACCACGTAGTGGCTGCACTAAGTGTATTTACTGCTGAGCAGTGCCCAGTTTGCTGGAGAGGTGCAGCAGGGTGGCTTTGCACACCTGGGACCTTGGAATAGCCAGCAGTGCAGTGACAACTGTTCTGGCCAAGCTGATTGACACCCATATGAAACCATCCCATTTTAACATCACAAAGAGTCAAAGTGAAAAACATGCATGGTGACCAGGAAGGCACAGGAGCCATCTGTGTGATAGCTCTTAACTGTATTTTCACAGATTAAAAACTGTGTTTTGGGGAATCAAAACATTTTAGGTACATTGAATAAGAACAAATTCCTACACCCTAGAATAGCATTATCAGAAAGATTAGTATATCTAGATATATCTAAATATTTCCAGATATTCACTACTATTTTGAAATTATTCTGGTTTTCCTCCCCTTTTGGCAAGAGCTCTGTAGTGCAGTGTTAGCAGATAAGGATTTGGCATCTCCAGAGATAAAATACAGACCTTTTCTAATTCTGTTCAGCTCTATATTATATGGTGATGAGTAAATTAATTTTGCAGCTCCAGATCAGAGATCAGATGAGTGGCAGTAAGACAACCACAGAATCTTTAGATTAAGGAATTCTTTTTCTTTAAATATGCACTCTGTGAAAAGTACAAATGCTGCCTTCAGAACAGTGATTCATATTTATCCAGATGTCCTTATCTGCATCAGAATATATGACTGTCCTTCAAATCCTCACACTAGATATTTACTCTGTGTGTTTTATGGCCTGGGTCCTGAGACTGGAACCGTTGTGGATGGAAGGGATGAAGTAGCCCATGGGCAAATACTCTGATTAATTTGCATTAGACAACAGCATGGAGCTTCAACTTCTCCAGGCACATCAGTGTGCATCAATCAACTTTGTTTCTCTAGTGTGAATGTGTGTGTATTCAAGTTGAAAACTTTAAATATCCTCAGCATTGGTAATATTCCTTCTTGAAAATAAGCTTACACAGGAAACAAAATTGTCCTTTATGTTTATAGCTCTCATGGTTCCCTTCTCGGGTCATACCAGAAAGGAAGAAATAAACTGCAGCCAGTACATTAATAAATCATATTAAGAGAATTTGGCATATAATAGCTGATTAATAAGCAGAGAAATTTACACTGCAGCTGCTGGGCACGTGTAGCTTCCGTGAGTATCGATGTGAGTATCTGTGTGCAGAGCCACCACTCCCAGCACTGGTAGTCCTTCCACACTGCTAACACAAATGTTTATCCCTCCAAAAGATATATTTTCTTTAGCTCTCTCAATCATTAGTTTAAGACACACATTGCCCAATCTCCCTTCCAGAAAATACTAATTCCGAAGTGGTTTGGTTTGTTTCTTTCGGATTTTTTAGAGAGGAGTGGGGTGGAAAGGAACAGGAGAAAAATTTTTTGGCTGTGCACCAATGTGAGCGAGTGAGCTAAATGAATTTGAGAAACAAATTGTGTTAAGGAGTGGGGGGGGAAGCTGATAGATAAGCAGTCATGGGAAATCTATCTAGAGGGAGGACAAACGAGCACAACTTGACTTTCATGTAACCCTTAATCTATTTATAGGAAGAAGAATCGGGAAATGAAGTACCTCTCAACAGCAGTTTAAGTCAACAACTAAAATTAATTGCCTTCACTTTCAAACTACAGTACTTGTGCAGGCTGCACATGAACAGCCAATTTCACAGTCCCAGACTCTGGCAAAACGTTGACAAAACAGCCTCCTTTTGGAAACAGAGAAAAAGTCAGCCCTGCCTCTCCTATCTTAATAAGCCTCCTGTTTGTCAAAGGGTGCAGAAAGGGAGCCAGAGGCAGGAGATCATCATTAAGAACTATCCAGTTTTGCCTTTGCAGCCCAAGGATGTAGGTGAAAATAGTTGCTCCTATCAGCTGGACTAGAAGATTGTGCTGGCTTGGCTGCCAGTGTAGCGCTGCACACCTTCCATGTCATAAACCTGGCAATGCTGATGGAGAGGCTGAAGGTGTAACCTGGGCCCTGCCCCTTTGTGCAAACATGAGAATCCCAGAAATGAGGGGCTGATTGCTGCCTGCCAGCCCTCGGTACCACTGGTGCAACCTGTCACTGATGCGACCCAACACGAGGCTGTGGGGCAAAGCACAGGCTCACAAAAAGAGTCTGAGAACTTGAACCAATCAGGTTCCACTGCCTTCAGTGGACTTGATTTAATAAAGCCAGAGTTGCACTGCAGAGCCCTCAAAATTATTATTTTACTTGACTTTTATTTTGGACTAAAGGTTGGGGCAGTCATTGACTTTGGGCTTTTCTCCCTTTGCATAACTTGATGGCCCACGCGCTCTCTGAATGCTCTGCTGTGGATATTTCTTATTCCCTGTGATATTCATCTCTTTCCAGTGTCTCACATAACAGACGAGATGAAAGCAGCAGACAGGACTCTCAGTGGTGCCACTTACCTGCTGCCTAACCTTGGCCAGAGCACTTAAAGCCCTGTGCTTCATTTACCACACGTGAAGACTGAGGCTTGGTCATGTCAGTACTGCTCTTGAGCCCAATTTTTGCAATGGCTGTGTTTATTTCTGCAGGCTGAGGAAACACAAGCTGGGCACAAAATAAGATCTTTTTCATTTGGCTGTTAAATGAGATCTATTTGATGCACCCTCAATCTGCAACAGGAAGAAAAATCTTGTCTGTCAGCCTAAGCCTACCTCAGAACTACTAAGTAACTCTTAAAATAAATGATTGTAAACACAGGGTATGTATATGCTTGTTTGTACGCTGTGTTTACAAGAAGTTTTGAATTCTATCCCATTGTTTGCAAATATTCTATATAACTCATCTGTTTTTATGTATTAATTTGTATGTGTTCATTTATTCTTGGTAACAACCTGTTTTATGGAAATATTTTAATAAAAATCTGTGAACATGAGGAAAAGTAGAGCACAATACAGATGCACAAACACTCGCTGCATGACTCTGAGGAAAAAAAAAAAAGTGTACATGGAATTCACACATCATCTAAATAGAGAAATGTATAAAACAGAAACGCAGAATGAACCAAGTGTAGGAATAAAGGCTAAGCAGGACCATCAACAGTCCTGCTTCCCTGCAATCCAATGTATACATCATGCCATGGAAAGGAAGTGTGGGGAGCCAGAAGGAGAGGTGTTTGATGCTACTGCACGAGGGTGTTTGATGCTACTGGGCAAACGTCTGTGGGATGCAGGCAGGACCAAAAGCAGCCGAGTGACAGACCTGGCCCAGTGCCCAGGGGTTTTGGAGGGGCAGTAAAAACAGAGAGAGGCTTCCCCAGGAGCCCTGGCAGGGGGAGCAGAGGTGACACCCCAGCTGTGTGCTACCCCAAGGCGACAGCCCCTGGTGCTGCGCCGGTGCCGCTCCAGCGCCTTGGTGTGTCGGTTTGGCTGGGTTTAATACGGCTGTCACAATATTGCCAGACTCGCTGGGCGTCATGTGTCTTTATTAAAGTTTGCTGAGCATTTTGAGATCCTTTGACGAAGTGTGCTAAATGCCAGGTGTTATTTTCACTTTTCCCCAGCCGCAGTTAATACAGTTGTCTGCTGTTTTGCTGATTGCTACAGTTACTGCAGATATAAAGACGTGCTAAGTAATAAGGCTATCAATCAACCCATGCATGGGAAAGCTCGAGGGGTACTTCAGAAGTACCAAAGACTGTTTTGCTCTTGCTGTGGCTTTACCTGATGAATAGAGAGAGAGCAGGTAGGAGCTGGCCTCCCATCACGCTGCAAAAAAGTGGTGTGCAGATCTCACAGGGTCTTATCCCTCCCTGCCGTGTCCTGCCCTCAGCCTTTGACCTCGCATCAAGTCAACTCCAATCCAGGCGTTCAGTGGGACTCGTGCCTCCTTTCTGTCTCTTCCTGTCCCTCACACTCCTGTGGGAAGCCTGCAGGCTCTTGGAAAGCCTCGAAGGACAAAGGAGAGCCATCTGACCCAGAAGTGGTGTTTGCCCTTTTTTTCGTTCCTATTCAGCAGTGCGATGTGGAAATCCGGTATTTCCTCAAACGAAGCCCTGTTGCCAAACTGTAAAGCTGGGTGTGATTTTTGAAGCGCTGACTCCTGTGGTTTTGACATCTCCCTCTCCCAGCTCCAGCGAGATGGAGGAGGCTCCACCTGGAGCTGAAATGGTTACAGTGGGAAGACACGAGTGACCTTGAAGTTTATAGTAAGGAGTGTTTTGGAACACAATGGCAAATTTTGTAATGAAATGCCAGAGCTGTTTACACTTCAGAGAAAATTTTGGACCAAGTTCCACATCCAAGGTTAATAATAATGTTTTGGGTGCAGGAGTAATGGAATAAGTAAAAAGTTGGCCCAGAAATTAATGATGAAGAATGGGAAAACAAAGCAAATAAGTGATATGAGATGAATTATAACAGGAGGGACTGCAAACTAGACCAGAAACTATTGCATGAAGATACACAAGATTGCAATCACATCAAGGCTAATAGATAGTCCTTTGGCGTGCTTGTTTGACATTAGCCTGTGTGTGCCCCGAAACATTGGAGGGGGAAAAAAAAAGAAATGAAGCAGTGAAGACTAAGGCTTCGGTCAGTGTAAGAATATATCTATTATGAAAAAAAAATCTATTTGAACATTTGCCCAGAACTTAGAATGAACCCATCTGCAACATTCATGAGCTTCATGTAGTTAGGTAATATTTTTGTTTTGTTTTTCAATTCCTGGGTGATAACAGAGGTGATAAATGAAGTGGCCTACATCACTTGTGAAGAGAGTTGCTCTGGCTGCTGGCATTAAATGGAGCAGAGTTGGAAGAGAAGAGGAATTGCCCAGTTGCTGCTTTGGTGCTCGAGTGATGCTGGCTCATATCTTTTTTTTTTCTAGATGACACACGATACCAGGTAAGCTGAATGATTTGGGATCCACTGAAACCACCAGCTGTGGACACCTACACACCTCTCCACATCTGGCCATTGGTGTCCCTCTCAGGACAATTCAGGTTCCCTTGGAAAGCCGAGTTCAAACTCCTCTGTTCTGTGCTGAACTGCTGAGCTAAAGCAGGACCAGAGGACATGAAAGGACTTGATATGAACAGAGAGAAGTGGGATGTGCCCACAACCTCTTGTGTGAGTACCCTACGGTGGTGGTTTCCAATGAGTGCAAGTTTTCCCCTGCAGGGAGCTCTACAGCCTTGAGCTGAAACCCCTGTGTGCTGGCTGCTAATGCAAGGTCACAGGCTGGATCAGGAAAGAGGATGTGCTTACTGGGCACAGAAAGGGGAGATCATCCTTTTCAGCTGCCCTAGTTCAGTAACATGAACTCTGCTCCTTTTAGAAATTCTTAGTAAAATTAGTAAGGTCCAGCTTGGAGGAGGAGATCATCCAGATAACCTGGGAGCTGTGAAACATTATTTAACATATGTTAGCATTAAAAGGTAGGAGAGGCACATGGTGGAAAATAGAGAGTCTCATTTAAAAATTAAATAAAACAGTAAGAATTTGGGGAAAAACATGTACCTGAGAATTTAAAAGACTTTTTTTGACATCACATGGCAAACATTTCTTGCCGTGTAGTCCTGGGTTTGCTGTGTCGTTTAATTCACAAGCTTCAATCTCTGCAGGCCAAGAGATGTTCTGGGGTAGGTCTCTCTCTGTAAGTACATTGGTATGTTCCACGTGGTATTGTAGACTCAGAAAACATCAATCACGAAGGCATGAAATGGTGAAAAGAAGAAAAGCAAACCATGTTTTCCCACATGATGCCCAGGCCAGCAGAGCAGAGCCACTCCTGCATGTTACTGAGTCACGGTAACTTCTGAAGCATCATGATTTTTTTTTGCAGTAAAAAAACTCTGTAAAGATATTTCTTTTTAATGCAGAAATAACCCCTTTTGGAAGATATCTGTTGGAAGGGCAGAATCTGAGACACAGAATTGCACCTTTCAAATCTCCATACTGTTTTTCTTTTTTTTTCCCTTTTTTCCCCCTGAAGAATGCTTTACAACACGCAGCTACCTTTCAGTCTGCTCTCACTTGGGAAGGAAAATAATGTGGCCTGCAGCATGTATCACTTACAGCAGGGTTAATCAGGAGTTACTCCACTGGCACTCATTCTTACATTGGTGTAAATCCCGTGTAAGTGAGGCCAGAGTGATTTCAGAGTAACAAAGAATGTGACAACAGCAGCTTTCAACCAGTGACTACTGGTGGCCCCTACCACATGGGTTTTCAGGAATCAAAGCCCAGTGTGTTTGAACCCATGTCGACTCAGACAGTAAAATAAAGCAGCCTTTCTAGTCTGTTTCTCAGCATGATAATGCTACCATAGTATTACTCTAAGGTCTTCTGAGTAGCTGCATTTAATAATGCTTTACAGTAAGGTTCCATTTATAAACACTTCATTATTAATAAAGCATGGCAATTTGTAGCATGCATAAAAATTATTTATATTCATGTGCTAACCAAGCCCATAGATTTAATAATATTGACGTCTTATAACACGCGTTGTAACAGCTTGTCACAGCATCATCTGTTAAGCATTTCTTACTAATGCATTTCATACCATGCCTTATAATAATTTGTTAAAGGATGCAGCTGCATCTATTAAGCCTTTCATAAATATGAATAGCACATTTTCTAAAATGGCACCATATATTAAATTATTACTGGATATTCTAACTGGAAACAGAATTTCTCTTTCTCTCTTTCCTTGTTTCCTTATTTCCTTTTTTTCTTTTCGCTGTCTCTGTGATCCCCCACCCCAGTTTGTTTGTCTGTACATCTGTCTCTTTCTTAATTCATCCCAACCCCAACTTTCTCCTCATGTGGGCTGAGGACCTGTTTCAGTGCAGCAGGGTTTCCTGGTCTGGTGCACCATATAATTTAAGCATCTCAGTTTGAAAGCAGCTTGGGGGCGACTTCAAAAATCAGTGAGGTCCATGGAGGTTTGTACCTCACTGGGACCAACAAGAGTGCCAGCTGTGAAAGGAGGAGGTGGACAACCTTGATTTTCTCTCACGTGTGGACTCATGGCCCTCTCCTGAACAAGGAAGCAAACGAGCAAAATTGGTATCAGTGGTTCCTTTTTGCTTCTCAGGCATCACCGGCGTTTAGCCACATCATAATTTCTTTTCATGCAGAAAATAAGAATTACAAATGAGTATAACAATAAATCGTCTTGTTGTCAAGGAGGTCTGAATCCAAAAGATTTCATTGTGAATCTTGTCTGCAACAGAGGGCCTTGTGCTTCCCTGGGATGTGGCAGCACTGGCACGGTGTGGGTGCAGGGCAGGACCCTGTGTGCCTGCTTGGGGTAGGTAGGTCTGGGAAAATACTTGTTTGCCTGCAGACTTAAGTGACACATGTTGTATCAAAACTTCATGGCTGCTGTGAGACCCACACATTCCTGGGATCCACCAGTCATCCTGCTTCTGAGTTTGGCATTGCAGTCCTTCAGTGATTTTATCCTCACCCATCAAAAAATTATGTTCCCTGATGGCTCTTAAGTAGAAATTTCCACTCAAGTGACAGCTCTGTCTTCGGCCCTTTGCTTTTTTTTCCTGATGAAACACCACTGAATGCTGCTGTACAGCACTGGCCTATATTGCTGTGCACATGTATACAAAATATACAGTTTATTCTTTGCAGCAGTTCACTTTTGCACTTTATTCCTGTTCAGGTAACACTGCTTTTTCTTTTTTTTTCTCCTTCCTCTTTCCTTATTCTGTGATATAATCTAAAATTCGGTACATTGCAATGTTATTAGAGATTAAATTCTTAATTATGAATTTCCTTGCTTTTGTAAGTTTCCCTCAGATCCTTAACATTTTTAATGTCATTTTTATGTGAATTTCCATGCTATTTTAATTCATTAGTCATGGGCTATCATTTTTCGATGTAATTACTGTAATTTCATCAAGTGACATAATTACAGTAAATACTTTGAGTAATTACTATTCATACGGAAAAAGATATCTGGAGGTGTAATAATGTCATACAATAAAATATTTATGATGTGTAAAGAGAAATTATGATGACATATTTACATCACGTAATGGCATGACAGCATTCCATATTTACCTTGGGTGAGGATAATGACATAAAAATAAGTTTCAGTGATGTCATCTCTTGGTAACTGTTACAAAGAGTTGTGAGGCATCCAGGTACAGCAAATTCAATAACTCTTGCCTTTTGAAAATAAATAATGTTGTCCCACCCCTGAAATGCCACAAAAAGCCAGTGGGTTGATCTGTTGCAAGTTGAGGGTCAAAAGAAGGATTTATGTTGACATGGAGATCAGATGGCACTGGGCTGGGTTGGGGAGTTTTTTGGTGGTAGAGCACCTGACTGTGACTTTTAGCAACTCCAGGTGTAAGGGAGACATTTTGAGAGAAAAGTAGCATTAAATACAGTTTGGAAAATCTTCAGGCAGCAGGAGGAGCGTGAACAGATATTTGTGTGTGTGTACGAGATGACAGATAAGTAGCAATGCTCAGAAGCACCGAGAAGCTCACAAATCCAAATCTGCTGCTGTTAGGAAATGCCAGGGTTTATCAATAGTTGCAACTTAAACTGTCATCCACCACCTCTGTTGGGCATAAAGAATAAAGAAATAGGTGTCTGAATTCTCTACCTACCTGAGCTATTCTCCACAAAAAGAGCCAGGATTTGCCACTAGTTGTGTCTGTGGAGTCCCCATTTTCTGAAAAGCTGTCTGGTAGGAAGGCTTGGTGTTTTGGGCAGCGAGTGAAGACCAAAGAAACCAGGCTGGCAGACCTTAACTGCTCTAACCAACAGGCAGGTTCAGGGCTTATCCACTTGCATGCTTAATATTAACCAATATTTGACCTTAAATTCACTACGCTGTTGTGGTTCATTAACAGAACACTTACCCTTCCCTCTTCCACAGTTCTGATGAGAACAGCAAACAGAAGAATGCAAGTCACGTTGCAGTGCATGCCAAAGGGAGGGAATACATCTTCCTCAGTGGCAGGGCTCCCACCAGGGGCAACAACAGAGGGCAGAAGATGTGATGGGAGCAGCGAGTGTCAATGGAAACACTGGATTTGGGTCCATGTTGAAGTCAGCATGTGTATGCTCTGTGCTAAGCCAAGGCCCCAGGAACAAAAAAAGGCCAATAACCATGTAGGTGCCATAAAGCACGTGCCTGAGGAGGCCTACAATTTGCACACATAGTCCAATTTTTGAAGCTTTGCTTCTGTCAGAGCAGCACCTTCCTCACAGTAGCATGGGTAGCGTGGTCGGGGACACCTGAGCTGCATACAACACAGGGGTACTTTATTCTGCAATGGTTTGATTTGTGCATGTGCAGTGCTACTTAGCACGTTCTGCAGTTGGCCTTTTTCTCCCATTTATGTGCTGGTGGTGGCTTTTTCCTCCCATTTACGTGGTGGCTGCACAGATGACTCCTGGCACAAGTTAACATGACACACCAGCCACCCCCCTCCCCAAACTGCTTGAGGGTTGTTTTATCTTGAGGATTATGAAAGTGTAGTGGTGGCTGAAGGCACACTAATAAAAGAACAATTTATTGGTTCATTGTAAACTGCAGCAGCTTTTATTTCCCTCTGTGGGTTACAGATGGCTCTCCCTGCTTTCCTGGGAGAGGGGTATCTTAGTGGGACCTTACTGCAAGGCAATATCTTTTCCTCTAGACCTGGAAGGAACACCATAAAATTGGTGCTATGCTTTGTGCATCTGTGAATCCTAATATAGTCACTTAGGATGGAAAGAAAAAAGGAAAAAACTGGATTTGAGAGAAGGGTAGTTCTTCAGGAAAATCAGATGAAAAGAACACTTGTGCTGTGCTGTAGATATTTGGGATCTGTCACATGTTGGCATCAGGTGTCAGCACTGTCATTCCTTTTCAGAGCAGAGAAGCAGAGGACCTGGATGTTAAGGTCAAAAGCAAAAACAGTCCATTTAAAAAAAAAAAAAAAAAGTCTGAGGATCTGATAGACTTTTAGATAGATGCTATATCTCTTTGGCTTTAGCTAGATAAGTCTCAATTCCATCATGATGACACAGACCAAATACCTAATGTCACTTAAGTGTAAGTACATGCATGTCATGCATATACACATTATAAATATATGTCATTTCTCTTTGCATACATTAACAAAAACAGAGCCTTGTTATTTCTGGAGAATGAACCACTGCTTGATTTACAAACTTGCAGAGGTTTTGAAAGGTGTCAATAAACTTCAGTGCTCTGCAGACAATGTTCAATTTCTTGCCAAAGCCCCAGGCTAAGTCGGTCTTGTAAAGCTTAAAACAGATCCTTGGAACTTGCAGACAAATCCAAAGACCAAAAAAAAAAAAAAAAAAAAAAAAAAAAGGAAAAAAGAAAAAAAAAATCAGATGCTCAAGAGAGAATATTCTTGCCAGTAACATGACAGAGTCAAGTTAATTCAAAGTGATTCAAACAAGAGAGATGATTTTTGGTTTTTTTTAGGATATTGCTGGCCAGTTCTGCATCCTGAATCTGATTGACATATGATACTACTAGGCTGAATGAAGACATTTTGCACATGTTTTTGCTTTAAAGAGCAATTGCTAGGGGTAACACTGGTTACTTACAACATGGAGACATGCCAAACTATTCTGAATGAGAGTGGATTGCTGGCTATCTCATGCTTCAAGGTTTGTAGGGCTGGGTGGATAATTAAGCATTCCTGACATCACCATGTGGTCACATAAACTCAGAGGATTGGAGAAATTAATGTGGAAGCTCAGGTTCCCACTGGGTGTGCTGTTCAGTTCTGTAAATGGGCATTTCCACTACAAGAAGTTGAATGAACTTCTCAGTAGACTTTATGGGAATTTTTTTGACTATTACAGTATTTTCACCACAAAAAGTAATGTATTGACATAATTTTTTGACAGGGATTTTTGGACTTCTTTTTTTCTAACACCCATCTCTTTTCACTGCGGCCGCTGAGTTTTATTATTTTTTAACAATCTATACCTTTCAGAATTTAGTTTCCACATTTTTAGTTTTTGGAAAGATTTTTCTGAATGAAAGCTCTTCTGTTCCACAAGGTGTTGATGCAAAATTGCAAGCAATAGCAAATTAGTTTACTAACTCTTAACAGCAGTCTGAGCCTGCAGAGGCAAGCTGGGGTGGGAAAGTCCTTAAATCTCTGTCAGGATTTAAGCTCTTTTTTTGTTTGTTTGCTTGGTTTTTGGTTGATCCTCCTGTTAGAGTGCCTGTTCACACTTTTGAGTAGCTTTCAGCTTCACCCTGTATATTTTGCATCAGATAGTTCAGCAACGAAATGCTTCCCAAGTTCTGTTTTTAAAAAAACCCAACAAAACATGAATCAAAGCCAAGATTATTTTGTTTGAATTTTCAGCCTATTAGCACATATCACAAGTTTCTTCCCAGTTGAGGAAGTATAATCTGAGTTTCTGAACCAGCCCTGTTCTTCTGAAGGTTTAGGTGGCATTAGCACAGGGAGGGAGTGGGAGAAAACCACATAAACTGAAACAGCTGGCTTGAACTTCACCTGGCAAAACCACTCATCTCCGAGACTTGTTAATCTAAGCTTCCTCATGTTCAGCATGAAAATTTTCTAGCCCTTTCCTGATTTTACCTTGGACAACTCAAGCTCTCTCAGACTCATCAATCCGTATTTTCACCAATGGGTGAAAATACACCAAATGTGCCGTTTCGTTCCACATGACTCGGGTTTGATCCCTGTGTGCACTCGTGCGTGTTACTGATTCCTCTATCCTGTGTCACGCAGGGTGAATTGAGAGATTCCCCCCGTGCAGCTGAGATCAGGCCACGGCCCAACATCTCCAAGGGATTATTTGCTTCAGAGTACACAATGTGTCAAAGCATCAGGCCTTAATCTGCTGAGCGCAGTGACAGGGCTCGTGATGTGACAAGGCAGATCAGTCGATGCTGCACATGTCTTGCCAGTAGTGAGTAACAGGGGTAACAAATGTGGGGGGATGGAATAAAAACACTGCACAGAAAAATGGAGCTGCCCCTGCACCACCACCGCTGCTGCTGCGGGTTTGTGCTCACAGCGTGGACCTCGACGAGTGGCTTGGAAATACATCCACATCTTGGCAGCAGACAGTGCTCACCAGGCCATTAACACTTTTTTCTAGGCTTTTCCAAATTGTGGTTTGTTAACTAGCAACTAAAAGTAAGAAAGTCTAAACTTCTATAACTGAAATAAGTCAGCGCTCTGCTTCAATAAACTTAAAAGTGGCATTGCAGCTTTTTTTTTTTTGCATTGTCTTTTGTGAAGGCATTTGCTTCCAGATTGTGTTAACAAAAATATGTTGTTTGACAGATATCATCTCAGCAGACAGGTTGCCTAATCTGTTTTATTGACAAATTGACTTATTATTTGATCAACTTGAATATAGTCTTCAAGATATACTTCTATTATAAAAAAGTAGATGGAACAGAGAATAATGTGTTTAGTCCATCATCCTCTTTGAGCTGTCATTTAAACACTGGTGTGTCTGTAAGAAAAGAAAAAAGTTATACAGTTGTTTTGATCATGCTGTCAGAATTGTCTTTATTGTCTGGGGGGGAATTGCCTATGTAATTTCTTCTTCCTTGATACGATAATATATTGACCTCCCTCATTCAGAGAGAAGAAAGCAGGTTATGATGGCTCTACCCACCACCTACATGAAGTTTCATATTCTATCAGAAGAGAAACAAAGGATCTCTGGGAGCCAGAATCACTTATACTTCACTTCCCCTGTGTTCTCTTTCAATGGGACCTGGAAACAAAGTGAAGTTGAAAGGTTTTCCTCACTTAAGTCAGAAATGCTTTCAAAAAATAATAAAATTTTGTAGGCTGTTGTGTTGCAGTCTTTTCATTGAGGGGGGTGGGGGTGGGCTGTTGGTAATGTTTATTTTTAAGTCAATAAGTAGCACTCAAAAAGTTTCAAAGGCATAAAGAATATAAAAACCATAAGATCTGCATTTATTCAGTTAACATGGTAAATAGGACAGCTTTAAGATTGTTCTTCAGCAGATTGTTTTAGGAACCTTTCTTATATCCTTACTTTTCCTGCCTGGTTTTGATGGGAGAAATCCTACTCACCCCTGCCCTGTGGGGCTCTGATGCACCCCAAGCCACAGGCATCAAGGGAATGAGAAGATCAGACAAGATTTAAATCTGGACCTACAGACTGCTACCTTTAGCTCTTTGCTTTAAAGGCTTAACATCAGAAATAAATTAATACTTGGGAGCAAGGCAGTCATTAAAAATATCCCTCCATCTAGTCCTTTTCTGAATGTCCATCACAATTAGTCCATTTGCAATTGCACTCACAGTAGGTGGATCAGCTTTACTGGAAGTAATAAAAAAGACCCTGATTTGTGTGGTTTGAATCCCTCTGAATTCAAAATAACTACCAGTGATGAAAATCTTAGCCCTTTTAAATGAAATGGAATAGACTTTTCATTGGGAAAGGAAATGTTCAAACTGAACTAAAAAAAAATCTACGTAGTCAATACAAGGTAAAATTATTTTCTTCTTTTTGTTTAATTCAGTGGGTAAATATATCCTTATAGGGAAGTCGAACATGCTTTTGAGACACAAAGTCAGGATTTTGATAAAAAGAAGCCCCAAATCCAAGCAGTTATGTTTGCAATATGGGAGCTCTAGGAGTGAGAACGAAATTGGGCCCTGAGCTGTCCCACCCCTGGCCTTAGTTCAGCAAAATACAGATCTGGCTAATGGAAACCTGGCCATGGGAAAGAAAAAACAAACAATAAACCCCAAACCAAACTCCCCATAATTTGCTCATCTTTGGCGGGTTTTTTGTTCCTATTTTTTTGAGACTGGAGACATTTAATGCCATGCTTGTCTGAAAGCTTTTTCCTGTAGCTAATAATACTTTGCACTGCTGTAGTGCCTTTAATCCAAAGATCTCAAAGTGCTTTGCAGGCATTAATGAATTAAGCCTCATAACACCCCTTTGAAGTAGGTATTATTATAGCAGTCTTAGAGATGGGCTAAGTAATTTTCCTGAAGTTGTAGAGCAAGTCTCTGACAGAGTCAGGAATAGCCTGACGAAGTCCCGCGTCTCAGCCGCTCCTCTAACCGCCATGCCATTCTCCCAGACTAAGTCTCTTAAATCATTTTAATTTTAAATAATTACTTTGATTTACTTACTGTATTTAAGTCATATCTCTGTTAAATACAAGGGGAGGCATTGATTTATCCTTGGTGGGTTAGGCATTCAGTGCCTGTGAAAGTTGCGCTGATAACGCGAAGTTAAACCGACACAAATCCCTGTGTGGGGATGCTCTGGGGGGGGGATAGGAGGGGCTTTCCAGGGCTTAGTTTGAGCCCCTGTCTTCACACACACTCAGTGCTGTACAGCTCCATCAGTGCTGCTGACACCCACCCCAGTCCCTGGTGCACCAGCCTGACATTACCAATGGCATTTTTTAGGGGCAATCATTTGCACTGTAAATGGTCCTTCATATCACTGTAACTGTACCTATGTGAGTGGTTTGCACAATTTATGACAGACCAGCCCTCCTTTCTGCCATTGTTAGCTAAGACTAAACATACAGTCAGGCCTAAAAAGAAGTTCAACGTATCTCAAAATGCTATTCAGACTGCAGCTTGAATTGCCACACGGGGCTGGTGGAGTTTTAACTGAACCTTAAAATCGTGCTTTTAAATTTGTGATTTCCAGTTATGTATGAACCATTCTACTGCCATTAAGGCCCAGCTCTACTGAAAGGCTCCCTGCTTGAAGTATTTTAGATTTTGTGGAGAGATGTATTTTGGTGTGACATTAACCTCTTCTTTATGACGGAGGAGGTGAAGGGAATGCCTGATTTTTGGCCAACGTAACTTTCTGTTCTGCCTCTGGCAGCAGGTTTAGAAGGATCCTAAAAGGTAAATTGGTGTAAACTTCCAAATAACCAAACCTATAATCAATAAATTCTTAGTCTCATGCCAGGCAGTTTGCTTTGATCAGGACAGCGGGTCAGGAATGATCATTTCTTGGTTCTGCTGTCACATCCCCTTCATCCAGACAGTGCTGTGTGGTGGTGACAGCCAGTTTGCTGGACATATGATGCTCTGAGCTGAATCTGGTCTGTGCTGGAGGAGGACTCTGAGCACTGGGTCTTCTCCCCAGTCCTCTGGCCACAGGACACCTGTTGTGGTCTTACAAGGCTGCTTCCCCAGCAGGAAAAACCAATCCAAAACAAAAAAAAAAATCCACAAAGCACTAGGCACTGGCTAATCTCCCAGTGTGCTGCATACAGATCTCCCAGTGGCAGGGTTTCCAAGTGGCCAGGCCAGATGTGGCAAAGGTGTGTAGGTGGGTGGATGTGTACGTGTGTGGGGAACCCGTCACCAGGTTACCTGTTACACCAAGGCTGTAATAGTGTCTGCAAAGTTCACACGACTAGAGGCTGGAGAGCAACTCTTCCAAATGATACCTGGGAACCTGCAGGATTTCTTTTGCCTTAGCTTTTAGCTCAAATTTACTTATGTGACAAAAACACTGAAACCCCACTGCCAGCCTTGCAAATCCATCCTGGAGTGGGGAAGGCAGGCTCCCACCCCTCTGCCTTTCATAGCCACACTAGCAGGAAGGTGCCAGAGCTGGGGCACAGCTGGTGTTCACAGAGTTGTTGATACCACCTTCTTGAATTAAACCAACTCTTGAATTAAGCCAAGGATGCTGCAGTGGGATTTTCTTTTTCCTGCAAGCAAGCTCTGTTCTCAGTGCGTGGCCATCAGTGATATTGTAACACCAACAACACACACCAGCATAAGAATCCCAGGGACTGAAATCAGCTACTCTGACTATCTCGCACCCATCGGTTTTAGGCACTAGATTACTCTGAATTTCTGTACCTTGACAGGATGTGCTTTCCACTGGTTGGCCTGACAGAACGCTGCCTGCTCCTCTCCCACATTGCCTTGCCACAGTATAGCTGAATATTTATTAACTGAGAGTTTATTGACAAGCTCCTGTGAACTCTTTCTCGCTGATGCCAAAGTCACAGCACTGTTTCCTCGTGAGGCACACACACTTTCCATAACCTTTCATGGCTTCTGTGGGGGGTCTTTTCACTTTCCTACCCACATATAGCTCTGTATGTTACTTTCTTGGGAGGAATGCGCTAATTGTCACACATCTTTCTTTTTTAAATAGATTAATGTCATAATTATCCTCATTTTCTTCCTTCCTGCTACAGGCAATTGCTGGAATGCTTTAGCATTTTTTGAAAAGAAAAAAAAGAAGAAAAAAAAATAAAAACATCCCCCCTCAACTTGTCTAGGGAAAGAATCATTACCACTCCCAAGTCTAGGCCATAATATCACTTAAGTACTTTAGAAACTTCTTTTTACTTCAGCTGCATACGTAAGGTTTAACTGGTCATCATTCCTGATTTTGCAAAGCTTAGCCTTACCCACACATATTACAGTTTAGATGTATCTTCAGCTTCCTTTTCTCGGGTTCTCCTAGACATTTTTTCTCCACTGCTTTAGGGAACATTGTTGCTTCTGTTAGGTACCAGCCCAGCCACAAACAAAAAAACCCCAAACGAATTCCCTCCACCTCAATGCAGGGTGGTGAGAAGTGCTCACCTGCTCAGTGATGCTCAGGGCAAGGTGGGCAGTGTGTGCCAGGTGCTCCCTTCATCACGTGTTGCTGACAGTAATGGAAAAAGGGGTGTTAAGGAGCCAAACAATGCTTTTATTAGCCTGAGCCTCACATTACCTGGCCCTCTTCCTCTTCCACTGCACAGGTGCTATGTAGATGCTACGGGCTGTACCAGGAAGCTGCCAGAACAAACCTCTGCTTTGCTGGTGGGATGTTTCAGGCACCATCCTGCTCGCAGGAAGAGCACAGAGGACAACCTGGCAAGCCAGAGAAGTGTGGGCAAGTTGGTAGGACCTCCACCAGCTAATTCCTGCTTTCCCAAATATTGCCTTTTCCCTTTAGGAAATCTGGAACCATAGAATGGCATCTGTCAAGCCGTAGGCACTTGAGAGTAAGCACCCATCAGAATAACTTACTGTCAAAAACAGGTACAAATTCATTTCATCCCACTTTGTGCCATATGCTGCTGTCAAAACTTCATGAACTGTTTAGGCAGCATGTTGGGACATTTTGACTAACTATGTGCAGAGCTATTTTTTTCATAGCTTTGTGTTATCAGCATTTATAATTGGGTATTTCCCTGAACTTGCTCTGGTCTCTGAACAGATAAAACTGCACAAAGGGAACACAGCTTGTGAAGGTGGGCACAAGCCAAACCCCTGGATTTAGCCCTCTCCATTTATTGTCCTAACTATGAACTGCAAATTGCACTGTATCATATTGTTTGGGGACAAGTTTTCTTTCTATTTTAATTCTAAGATTTGAAAGACGGGGTGATTTTTTTTTCCTGTGATTTCATGAAAACCTTGAATTTTGTATCAGACTGGTAAGCTGAATCTAAATCTCATTCTCTACTGCTTGAGCCCAGCTGTTTTGTTCTGCTGACAAGAAAATTAGCTATCACACCCTTTGCTATAATAAGTGGGAAACAGACCACAGGATAGGTAAAGAACACATTTGCTGTTTTATTGGTGCCTTGCAGGGCAATAATACTGAAAAAGGGGAATGCAAAAGAAACAAAAAAACAAAAACCAAAACCAAAAACCCAGGATGGTGGCAACCCACATTGTATTTTTTTTAAAGAGTACATCAACTCCTGTTTTTTTCATTTATTGTGGCATGAATGATAACATAAAACCAAAACATGAAAATATACAACTTATATTACACTATGTGTTATGAACAAAATATAAATCTATAACTCTATGTTATATTTACATAATTATTTCTTTTATTAAATTTCAAGTGAGATGGTAGGTTGCACATACTTTGTTTTAAGCTCCAGGCATTTGATTGTCTCTATTTCTTTTCTATTTTCATTTCACTTGTAAAATCCAAAATGTTAGAAGGAGTAAGAGCTTTAGAGCCAATGGAGCTATATAAATACTGTTTCAGCAAACCAGTGACAAAAAACACTGGGGAGTAGAGAAATCAGTCAGTAGAAAAAACGAACTTGACATGTTCTTCAATCTGGGAAACTGACAAGTTAAGATAAAGTTGAAAAAATGTAAATATAAACCAAGCTAAACAGCCAGCCCATGCCCTGTGAATTGAGGATACACTTGAATCCACATCTAGTGAATTACACACAGTTCTTTGCAAAATGGAAGGGATGGTTCTACCAAGAAGTGAGCAGACAAAAAAACTTCCTGATACATCATGCCCTTAAAACATGAGAAACCATACAGTTGCCATTCATTCTAGCAGATGAATTCTTGCTAAGTAAGGTCTACGTTTCCACGGAGTATAATTATTTTTGATGTTACGAACGTGATGTCAGAGGCTTCTTCGGGGACAATAACAGCTCATCTCTTTGGATTAAAAAGAAAAAGCTCTGAAAATGTGCTGTAAAAAGGTTAAAGACAATTTACTTTCTAAAAAATGATTTAATTAAAGAGAGTCTACTGCAGTAACCAAATCTTTGAAATAATGTCTTCGAAGAAAGAATTTCTTCCATATGCATTCATAATAAGAGGATTTGGTTACAAAACTAATTAAATGCTATAATAATAGCTAGTGTTCTTTTCTGGGGGCCTGATTAATATAGCGGAACGGTTAAATAAAGATGTTAAATGCACTTAAAAATCCTATTTTACTAATATAAGGCATGAATAAATTGAAAAAGGATATACTCTGTGTTATTTAATTGAGCTTAGAAGCAAGTGCCTCAGTTTTTAATTCTTTTTTTTCCCCTTTCCCCACTGCTGGCAGTGTTCTTTTGTGAGCTCACAAGACATATGGTGCAAGGGGCTTCCTCCCATTTAGAAGGAGGTGCCCTGTACACCCCAGCTCAGACAGCTCACCAGGAGCATCCTTGCTCACCAGGTTCCCAGGGAAGAGGGGAACAGATCCCACCTCGGCATTAGGGCCTCGATGAGCTTTTAGGTTAATACAATCCTAATCTCTTCTAACCTGGTTTTTCTACATGCTCTGGGGCACAGAATCCAGGGAAAAAATAAACAAGACAAGAAGATCTTTTTAGAAATGCATGGGTTTTTTTTTTTCTTTTTTTTTTTCTTTTTTGTTTTGGTTCTTTTTTTTCCCCCTAAGAAATTAAAGAGAGACAAACCTTTCCTCATTTTCAAATCTGGTCTTCTACTGCCAAAGGACATATGGGTGCTCATCCTTGGACCCAAGAAAACATTACCACAGGCATTAAATATTTTGCTGGTTTGGAGCCCCAGAGCCATTTTTTTTTTTTTCTCTCTCTTTTGGCCTTTTTTTTTGTTTTTACCATTTCTGCACCGGTTTTCAAGATGTGAATGCAGGAGATGGACAGTCTGCTAAAGCCACCCATTTGCAAAGCCTGGGTGAAGCCCAGCGTAGTGTGTGGGATGGAAAGGAGTATGGTGACAAAACTGAGTGTTCGGCTGAGCCCGGGCCAAGGCGGAGAGCAACCAGAGGGCTCGGGGAGAAGGGCTCCATTGTGCCATCCACGGGCAGCAGCTGGGCCCAGCATGGCACACACGCTGCCCACGGACACCACGCTGCCTCCTGCAGCTCCTGCAGGGCAACCCGCAGTTCAGAGCTGCAATTCCATCCTGCTGAGGTCAAAGGGCCTTCTTGTCACTCACCTCCCCAAGGCCGCCCTTCCAGCCCTGCTCCAACCACACCTACAGTGGCACCTACCTGGAGCTAAAACAAAGTATTCTGGTAGTGACACAATTGAACCAGAGAGTCTCTATAACGTGGTGGAAATCAAGCATCCAGCAAATGTGAGGTGAACCCACAAGAGTCAGAAGTAATTTGTTCACAAAGACAGGGAACAAATTTAAAAGTTTAAAAAAAAAAAAAAGGAGCAAATATCTGTTTTCACATTGAACATAATAATGACATAAAAACAATTGACTTTTTTTTTTCCTTCTTATCCAAACAGAGTGCTTAAAAAAAATTGGCTCTAGATGACTGGTGTAATTAAGTAACTAAAATGAGTGATGAGAGCAGAAGTTAATTAAGATTGAAAACAACACTCCCATTAATTCACTCCATCATAATAAACATCAGAAGTTGACATGGCTGGGGCCAAAATTAAAATAAAAGAAAAAGAAATGGTGTGAGCAGAAGAAGAAGTGATTTGTTTTCATATGTATATATATATATATATTTATATATATATAAAAAGGCAAGGTGGGGAGGGGTATCCATTTTAAATAGCCTGACAGCTTCATTCGCTGCACTGCCAAATTAGAACAGAATAAAATAAAGTTAAAAAGGGGGGGTGTAAAATAAATTATACATAATTTACTAATCTGGGAACAGCTGACCATTATTATTATTATTATAATTACCATTACAACACTAGCAAGAAGAGGCAGTTCAACTGAAAGAAAAACCCAACACAGTCATAAAATACAAACAAAAAGAACCCTCTCTGACATGGAGGATATGATCAGCTACTCCAAGCATAATTTCAGAGCAAATCTGAGAGAGAGAAAATAGAAAAGAATTTTTTGAGGCAGAGGTGGAAATCGTAACAGGGAAAACAGGAGAAAAACCAAACAGATGTTGCAGGGTAAAACTATCACATGTCCAAACCGCTCATTGGAGTATTGTCCTAAGTCTTCAATGGCATTTGCTTGTTTGCTTTGCACAAGGTCTGCAGAGGTCAAGTTACACTTCAAGTGGGATTTCAAGAGGCAAAGGAAGACATTCCTCCCCTTCCCATTCTCTCCTCCTACCTGCCCTTCTCATCCTGCAGCAAGGGATAAATTTGCCTGATTAAGGGACTATTTGTAAAAGCAATGTTGCCAAATACTGATGGCCAGGGTTCTAGCAGGATGCTTGGGCTGGCATCTCACTGCCACTAAGACACATGGGGCTAATTTACAAGTTGGAGGTGGCAACAACAGCAGTGGATCTCTCTCTGGGAGCATGAATTTACCAGGAAGTAACATAAATATAAAATTGGCACCCCCAGTTGAACAACCAATTCAGAGGAAGGCTTTTGCCTCAGTACGATCCTAAGACTTTCCTTTCTAGGAACAGAGAAGCTCTGGGATAGCTGCTCTTTGAAATTTGGAGTAGTGTTGATGGCTGGTTGGTCAGTTCAGATCTAGTGCTTCTGTCTTGCTACACAAACTTGGAGCCTCTCTTCCTACAGGAATATTATAGTGAGGAGATGAAAAGAGACTCTAATTCACTTATATTTACATCCTCTTTTCCTCCCAAATGAAGAATAACATTCAGTTACGTTATTGGAAATGCAACTTTTGCCCAGGATTAGACTTGTGTAATTTTGTGTAATTCCACCTTCCTCACTTGGTTGTTGTTGCCCAAGGAAGGCAAAACTGCACAAGCAACATATCGAAGTGCTCTAGAACAACTCTGAAGATATTTTAGTGCGGGAGAGTAATTTTTCACTTGTGAGAGGCAGCAGCTGGGGAAACTCAGCATCACAAAGGTTCGGGTTCTTACATGCCCACTTTGAATATGGAAATCTCTTCATAGCTATTAGTCTTCCTTCCTACACAAACATCCCACTGATAAGCAAGGATTTCTGACAGTGCAAAGGAGAAAAGAATGTCAGTAAAAAAACCCCTTGCCTTTTGAATCGGAAATCAGTACTCAGCCACCTTGAAGGTACGAGCTCCTAACTGGACATGGTTGGTGCTACCCTAATTATGCTCAATGAGGAGGCAACATTTCCACCAACCACGTCCTGTGCAGAACAAACCACATTTTGCACAAGCCTTTTTTTGTTGTTTATGCTGCCACTTGAAGTGTAAACTAAAAGCAAAGGCTCCTTACAGACCAAGTCATTTGGAGGGTGCGGGACTTCATTCCGGAACATCCTTTTTTGCTCACAATAGTCCAAGATTATTCTTATTAGTACCATAAACACGCACACATGAAAATCCAAGACCATAAAATATTTTTTCTCTAAATTTCTTATGTCTCTCTCTCTTTTTTCACCTGAGAATGGCACCTACAGTTTCCTTTAAAAAGCAAAAGCAAAACCAAAAATATATGTCTAATCTCACCAGCTGCTGGTATATCAGGTTCTCCAAGGGATTGTCTAAGATACAACACTGTCCTAACTTCAGACAGAGCAGGAAGCAAAGAGAAAGCAAAAGAAAAACAAAACAAGAAGAGACCAACCTAAAAAAAAGAAAATTGGACCAGTTCAGCGCTTTAGTACAAATTTGGCACTTGCTCAAAGACTCAGTATGGTGTGCAACTGATGGAGAGAAGTCCTCTCTTGAAAGAAAGAATTGCTTGTTGGGGTTAACAGAAACAGACTCCCCATTTCCTTCCTTGCCAGCCACGCGCACAGGCACGCATACACACGCACACACACACATTTCTGACCCAGATTTGACAGGGAGGAGGAGGAGGAGAAGGAGACAGAGGGGATTAAAAGGAATTTTATCTTTTTTTCTTTTCCTGTCAGGTGCATTACCAAAAAAAAAAAAAATTATTTCTCTTTAAACTGTAGCACAAAACAACAAAACACATTCACAAGCCACTTGTTGGCACTGTGTACCTGAGTGAGAATTTCTAGAACATTGTAGAACAAACAGCCATAAAGTTTATTTGAAAAAAAAAATAATAATAAAAGGTCGACGGGTAAGACTTCAGTGCTTGGGTATAGCAGCTGAATTACTGGCATTATTTTACCCATAGCTTATATCATTCTGTTGTTGTTGTTGTCGTTGTCTTTGTTTCCTTTCTTCTGAGCCTTTTTTCTTCTGATGCAGGCTGATGTCTATTAGTCAGCTGATGTCCCAACTAGTTAAGACTAACAGTTAAAGTAACAGTCAGTGTATGAGAAAGTTAATGTGCTTGGCCACTGGCAAGGATAAACCAGATGGGGCTTTATTTATTTTTTCTTTTCTCCTTGAAGTCCTGTAGGTCACGAGATATTTGGACCCCGATCAGTTGGCTTGCCCCGCAATGTGATTTTCACTGTCACTGCCATAGTCCGCATCGGGGTCATCCTCCTCCTCGTCGTACTCATCGTACATCTCTCCATTGACGTCCTCGGTCTGCATCTCTTCCTTGATATGAGGCTCCTCGCCTTTGATGCCGTAAGTGCTCTGGATGACGGGCATCCCGGGCTCCGGGCTGCTGGACACGCTCGAGTGCTCGGAGGGCAGATGTGGGGAAGGCATTCCTGCCATGGCAATGGCTCCTGGGTAAACGACGCCCGCGGTCGCGATGGGAATCTGTGCTTGTTGCCTGCCGAGGGGAAAGAGTAAAAGGATGTTTGAATACTGGGAGGAGTGAAGAGAGGACAAGTTCAACAGTAATTCGCAAGCCCGTAGTGTATTCTTGGGCATGTAGAGAACGTCCCTGGATGGCCATGCAAGACAATTTTATTCAGTATTCCAGACTCACCAACTGATGCTCCAGAAATGAACATGAAGCCCAAACCAACTTCACTGACAAGAAAAATCCAACCTCTGCAAACACATCTAGCTGTACCTGAACTAGCTCCAGCTTGCCTGCCTGTGAGGCAAACTTCTTTTCCAGATCAACTGGGGGACCCATGAGCTGCCAGCCAAAAATAAATGTCCTTGCAACTGTGGTCCAACTTAAAACCCATATATTTTGAAAATCTTCCTTTTAAATAATCCAATCTTCTGGCAGGACTACGCATAAAAGTAACACACTGCCAACAGCAGAGATGTAGCAAGGACTAGGTAGATTGCACAGGAATGGGAAGGTGTGGTAGGAAAATACCAGTGGTTTAGGAGAAAGCAAAGCAGGTCTCTCCAAAGAGACAATACTTACTCCACATTCACCAGAGACATGGCTATTATTAGGGCAAAGAACAGTAGCCTTTCTGGGGCCAGCATGGGGTTTATAGGTTGATGACTAAAGGCCTCCCACTGGAAGGTGCTAGTTTCCACTGGGAGCAGCCCTTGTGAAAAGCAGACTCTTTGTAGGAAGGTGGATGAAACTGGGAAAAGGGAGACTAAAAACAGAAGCAGGCATTATTTAAAAATAAATAAAAAGCAAGCAAGCAACACAAGTATTTGAGAAAATCCTCTACAGGATGCCTTTACACAGCATCTAAGCCTTGGAAACCTGTCTGCAGTAATGAAAGAAGAATTATTCCAGGCCACAGAAATTCCCTTTGCATCAAGAACACTAGCTGTGTTATACTAGTGTTTGTTTCCCTGAGAAGCTTCAGAGTCCCAACAAGCCTAGCGGTTTAAAATTCATGCTCCTTTTGTTTCCTTGCTGCATGAAGTAATTCCATTGCAGTAATACTCTTCAGTACATGCTGCACATTGTAATGTCATCAGCAGTGTGTCCATCTGCACTGAAAAGCCTTGCCACAGGAGACAGGGCAGAGTCTCTTGAGATGAACATTCTTAATTAAGAATGAAACCCTCCCCTGTTCTCCTGCCTGCCTGTGCCCTGGTTGTACAGTAAGCCTTGCACAGTACAGTGATCCTGAAAGACTTTCCTCTGCCAAATGGCTTTACATTTGTTTGGAATTGCTGCTGCATTTTCAGATACTTCCTGCCTGCCATTCGAGTGAGGCCTCCGTCCACACAGTCCTTATTTCTGTGTTTCTGAAACAAGTCGAAGTTGTCTCAGCTGAAGATACAGCTCTTAAAGTAGGGAGCGGATCTAATTTGCATTTTATTCTTAATTCAATAGGAAGGCTTTTGTTTTCTGGAGTCAGCATTTCTGCAACAAGATTCAGCACACTTAAACTGCTTTTAATATTTAACAATAAGAACACTTTGCACTTAAATGGTGCTTTTCAGACTGCTTTTCAAATATTAAATAATTCAGGAATGGTATTTTCCCACCTCTACAGGATGTCCAGCCCAGAGGTTTTTGCAACAGTTCTCAGATACTAATGTATATGGGCTCTCAGCAGCCCAGTGAGGTGAGCTTGCCATGCTACCACTGAAGACGAGGACACTCAGATAGAAAAGCACTAAAAAAATGCCCAATCCTTCCCATTGATGCCTTCAGCACATCCCAGCAGCTGGCATAGCAGCAGCTCCTATAAACCAAATCACTTACTGTGGTGCCCAGGCAGGAGCTAGGCTGGTGTTTAGAAGTTTAGCCCTAAATGACCTCTATGGGGGGATGCAACAGATGGAGAACTAAAACCAGGAAGGCAACTGTAGTGCCATGACTGCTGGCATCACACACTGACCCCACTGCAGCCATCAGCCGCTTTGTCAGTAGCTTCTACAAAGATTTCACCCCAGGATCTGTGCTCTAATGCCCCAATGCAAATAATCGCCAGAAATGTCTTGATTTCAATGTCAGTCTTGTTTGGAAAGCTAAATAGTATGCAGAATGTTACAAGGTTAATTTTTTTCCCCGTGATGAGGCATGCATGTTAACCAGATAAGCAGTGTTTTGGGGGCTCTCTTGCCACCTATTCTTTTTCCAGAAGGCCCCCTCCTCTTTTTTTAATCTCTTGATGCCAAATGTTGGCTGACTTCCCTGTGTTTGTTTCAGTGCTTACCATTGGGATCACTGGACCTGCCAGCACCACAGGGTTAAGCAGCTCAAATTTCTCTGCTGAGCGGCTTATTATAACAATGCACACTGTAGCTGTTTTAAACACAGTCTGATGACACTTAACAGTTGCTGGACAGATATTCTCTCCTTTACTGATACTTCTAGCCATTAATCAGAGAGATGTGCAACTCAGTTAAATTTAAAAGGATTCAAAATTCAGATGAACACAACAAAAATTACATTATTTTGGAAGGTCGCTCGTGTTGCTGGTTTTTCCATTTTTAAAACCACTGTGTAGCTTTTAGTTTTCTGGATTGAATACAGAAATATTGTGGAATATTTGATTACTTCCAATTCATTTTCATCTGCTTTCACCAAAACCAAGGAAGGTTTCCTTCTCTGCAGAAGGAAAATACATGCTAGTCTTCTAGGCAGATATTAATCTAATCGTATCAAGCTGATCTATTAGCTGTTTATCAGAACAAGTCTTCTTAAAATTTATGCTCAACACAAAGCATTTAGCTTACTGCTGGAAGACACTCCCTAGTATGACAAATGCTGCCACGATGAACAATGCAGACAACTTCATGCTTGATATGAATTAAGTGAGCCAAGTCCATATTCCAGCTCAAGTTCAGTGTGTTCAGCAGTCTTTTTGCAAACCACTTGTCACAGACCATACTGAATGCAAACTTGCAGTTTTGGCTTTTGGATCAAGAGACGCTACCATAGATTCATTCAGATATTCTCTCTCAGGCCTCATAATAAAGTAATAGCTATAAGGCTTTATTAGAAACCTTATGTTTCACTGGAAAATCTTAAGCTTTTTTTTTTTCATGATCAGAGTGGAAACGAGACAGTTGGCAGAGATTTTAAGATGAGCATACAGCAGAGCCAACAAAAAGATCCCTAACTGCCTAACTTCCTCCTGGAACACGGTTGTTAGAAAGTATAAACTTCATTTTCTGTTAGCAACATCTAACGTTCTTGCCAATAAACTATAACATTCACCACAGCGAATTAAGAGTTCTCCCTGAATTTTTTTTTTTTGTAATGAAAAGAGCAGTAGTTTTTAAAGGTCCCATACCCAACATTAAAATACTGCCTCATCTCCTGGCGTCTGTTGCGCATGATAGCCTTGTACTCGCCGATGCGGAGCTTTTTGCCATCTACAAGGCAGGTACGCTTCGGCCTCGGCTTGTATTTGTAGTCTGGGTACTTCTCCAGGTGCTGTTTGCTGAGTCGGGCCTGCTCCTCATAGTATGGCTGCTTCTCTAGGTTTGTCATAGCTTTCCAGCGAGATCCTGTCACCAAGGAAAACAAAAATTAAGAAAATGACATTCTACTCATCCCCAAACACTGAAAGGCAGAGAAACAAGTAGGTCACCCAGAACGAGACACCTACGGTCATATTGCTTTGGGCTGGGAATCTGTCAGAGCTTCTAGACAGGGGTCAGGTCTTGTTTGTATTTTATTGGTAAACCTCTTGGGTATGGCCAAGAGGCAGGGAGAGATGGCACTGGGAGTTTTGACTCAGTATTTTATTGAAACTTATCTATATTATAATGCCTTTCAGGTAGGAAGTAAAACCATTATCCTGATAATGGGCAATCCCTGACACTTTGGTTTAGAAAACAGGGTGGTGAATTTTAGAGGAAAGGCCAAAGACCCCTTAGATACACAGAGTCTGCTCTGCTACGTCCCCACACTTTTTCTTGGCCACGGGTCTGTTTTCACCTCCTGTTCAGAGGAGGCACCACTCCCACGTGCTGCCATCCAGTCACTGTGATCCACCATGGCCACACCAAGGCATAAACTTGGGAGATGCACATGTCCACAGCTTAACTGTTCATGCCAAATACCAGACCTTTCTGGCTTCCAGGTTTGTGAAAAGTACACTACTAAGTGATCAAAAATGCTATGCAGCCAGGTACAGGAGCTGGCAAAGACCCTGAAGCAATGCCTCTAAAAGCTATGAACTCTCTCATATGTCTCAGTGGGGTTTTAACTCCAAGACCAAGTCCTGGGGAACGCTGTCAGCTCCATCTTAAAGAATTTAGTGTGTGTCATGAAGGGAAGAGCACTGGGATACTGGCACACCTCTCCACAAAGCTGCACTATGCCTTCATTGTTGGCAACCTCGTTTTCTTCCTATGTTAACATGGATATTCGAGCTAGGGATATATTGAAGACTTTACAATTGTTTTTCAAATACCTCCTAAAAGTTATAAACTGATATTTCTTAAAGGACATAAATATGGGAGCAGAAAGTAAAATTTCTTGAATCAGTTACCCTATTTTATTTTCCCATGAAATACAGAAGTGCTTCAGGGTAAGATACATTTCAAATAGCAGAACAGTCAAAGCCGTCAAACATGTGGCCTAGAAGGAAAACTTCATTGGAAAATAGTTTGTTTTCCAATTGGAAAAAAAGTTTAAATAATTTCTCAATGTAATGGGTTCATAATGTCATATCTCATACTTGACTTACTCTTGTTCTTTGTTTTTATGGTTACTCATACTGTAATTACTTCATGCTATTAACTCAGGTTGGTCTTAGATCACTGTACCCCCAAGACTTGATATAGAGAGCAAAGTTATCCCTTCCTAGGAAAGAAAAGAGTTTCATTCCTTCTAGAAAGGCCCCTTCTGATTCCTGACATTTCCCTCACTGCTCTTTAAATCTTTATTCCATGCTGCACTTTGGATTTATGGAGAGAAGGGCTGGTACAGCCTGACCTCACACCTAGAGATAAGCAACCCATGAACAACGATATCTTCATTCTGAAGAGGAGCAATGGACATCCCCTTCATTTGCAGACGTTGCTTTGGAGTCAAACTATGGTTTTTCATGATGTTTACAACATGTAACACATAGAGATACCCCCGACGGTCTGGAATGGGAAGCAGTTTAATGACATTATTGGCTTGGGCACAGCACCATACTAGCATGACTAGATGGCTTTTAGGATTTGGACTGAAACTCCTGCAGAGCTCTTCATATGCCATACTGAGTTCACACTGTGTGTCTGGGGATCTGTGGCAGGGCCCTGTGTGACACAGGGCAGCAAACCTCTGCAGCCAGAATCCTGGTCAGTGGCCTTGTCTCCCTCCCACAGTGAAATTATTCCAAGCTTTTTCTGGCAAAGAGAGTGGCTAGAAAAAGTGACACTGACTTTCCACATTTAGCACCTCCTAGATTTTGGGCTGAATGATAAACATGCAGAGACTTCCAAAACAGTGCACATCCACTAGTGTTGCAGAAGATGGAAACACAGATTGGGCCTGTGTTGAACGATGTTAAGAATTCAGGGTAAAGCATATGAGCTGTACTGGAAGATGCCCAGATGTGGTTCTACCTTCAAATTCTACCTCACAGACACTGGCACAGTGGTGTTTCAGCACACAAAGAAAATCAGAACAGCTAGTCTAAATCTGGAGTCCTCTAATCACAGACCTGCTGAAGTCCCAGTGGTTTGGAAAAACAGCTCCAGCCCCTTTCCCTGCTGCTGAAATCAGATTTTATTTATGAATAGGTAAGTTGAAAGCCTCAGTTTTTAAACAAATCTTGACATCTGCTTTATATGCTGTGAAGGGATTTGCAATGTAGGAACTCACACATATTTTGAGACAGACAGATGGACAGCAAGGTAGAAATTAAAGTCAGTTTTTGCAAAATTGCCATGAAACTGTTCTATTCCAGCACAGTTCCTCTTCTGCTGTGCTAGTTCACTTGCTGGAACCCTACAGTAAGATTTGGGCAGGCAGATTCCTGGCCCCTCATGTGAAAAGATCTGTAAATAGTGGGTGAAGTTAGGCAAACACACAAGTCTTTGCAGGATCAGGGCCATAAAAAGTGAAATTTTGATGCATAATATTTGTACATACAGTTACACATACAATATTTATACATAAATGTCATTCATTATGTTTTTCCTACCTCAGCTGCAAACTCAATACAACAAAAATCCTGGCAGTTTCACCTCTCTTCCTAGAAAATTTTTACTAGCTGCCTTCTGTAGTGATATCTCCTCTTACGATGACTGTTTTTACAAAATATACTAAATATAATATACTTAGTATGTTTTGAAGTATCATACATATTTAAACAATGCTGTCAAATTTTAAAAAAGGGCACATTTCCTGGTGATAAACCCTTGTTATTTATGTTTTTATCATTTTCACTTCGTTTCTTAAGTCATATACATAACCCAACCAGCTCTTTGATTGGTCTGGATCTGAAATTTTGAAAGTCTGAAGAATACATAACTCTGCTCTTTGAATTTGCACCCACAGGGTAAGCTATGAATGACTATTGTCAATCAGCATACTAAAACTGGTTAAAAATACCTTATGTTTAGACAAAACATGTTTGCAATAGCTTTATCATTGTTTTATGTGTCTATACTTTTTATGTTTTATGTGTCTATAAACACACCTATGCACAATGCCAGACCTAAGCCCAAACAAGGTGTGATTGAAGAATCTTGAAAAATCTTTCTTTTTAAAGGAAGATTTACATTCTCGGGTGAGCTTTCTGCTCACCATCTGTGTTGGAAAGCTTTGAGTGGGTCAAGTATGCAAGGTTTTTCTCCTCAACTAGCAAAACAAGAACCCGTTCCCCTGCCTGGATGAATACATAATGACAAGCAGGATTCTTGCACAATTCTCCCTGATCTGGTGGCTGAAGGGTTTAGGGGAAAAAAAAAAAAAAAAAAGAGAAAATTAAAAGACTTTGCAGTACCAAGCATGGCTTCTGCCCCCGAAGTGAGTGATGGTTAGAGCTGTGCTCACACAACTGTGGGTGACCTGAACACATCTGGAGAGGGCAAATATTAGACTCCAGGGCAGAAAAGAGATGCCCAGCCACTTGTGCTCAGACACACACATGCCTGCACATTCAGAGCTCTGCCTACTGCTGATTTGAAGCCAAGTTTCTCTGACAAGAATTTTCAGCCTTTTGCAATATTCTCTAACTTTCAGTCCATCAGGCTGACATTTTTCAATGCGAGTGCGGAAATCAGGCTGATTTTATGTTTAACAAATACCCTCACATACACCAACATTTGTATAATGTATAGGTATGTATAGGTTTGTACTCACACACTTATACACTCCGAGAGAATTTCTGAAGGTAGCATGTAACTTCATTTTTTCCGAATAATTTTTCCTTTATGTAGATTTCTCAGTGAAATTAATTAAAATATTTACAAAAATATCTAAACAATGCATTATTAAATTGATAGGGTCCAGCAGACCCATTTTAGCACTTTTTTAACAATTTACTAAAAAAAATCATTATCCGCAAGTTTAAGTTGCAATGAACAGATGGATGACAAACGTATGCACAGATGAATTTAGTGACAAATCCGTGTATCTAATTTTTATGCTCAAAACATAATACCACAGTGTCAAACATAATCCCTAGAGAATTCTAGTGCTGGGAAGGACACCTCCTCTCATTTTACTACAAAAAATGACCCTCGATCAGTGAGAACTCTATCTAAGCTGCTCTCTGTGACAATGAGCTCCCTGACCTCAATGTGTAGCAGTGCTGCTGGAAAAATGGGAAAGAAAAATTGTGGCTTTCTAATAAGGAGACCCTAATACCTGGCTGAACTGTGAGCTTCTAGTTGCTCACCCTAAGCCAGTTAACAGACAGCTCCCTGCTGACTTCAAAAGAGTGGCCTTTTGCAATTGAGGGAAGACCTCTGTAACGTTTCTGTCAAGAAGGAAGACATCAGGACATCCCTCTCTATTGCAGAGGTAGAACGAAAAAATTAAATGTGATGCTGAAAAGAAATAGAAACATCATCTCTCACTGCCTCAGACCTTGCTTTTCCCCATATCTGGCAGCAAAACAGAAAGAGTTTGGAGTCAGCTATCCTGTCTGTCACCTCAACAGGATCTGTAATGAATTTGCACATTTTACTCCAACTACTGTATATCTAATCAGAAAAAGATGTCCCCGTATCTCCCTGATCTAGCGCCAAATAGTAAAAGGTGATTCCTTATGTTAACAATTTCAGCAGAATGGCTTATTAAAACCAGATTTTAGGGTATTATAAAATGCTTAGAAGCCCTTTAAAATGTCAACCAGGATCCCCAGAGACTGCGTAAAATGTCAGCCCAGCTCAAGCGCCTGTTTTAAGCAGAATGAATTAGCAGCGTGCTGTCGGAGGTTGTTATCCAAAACAATCAGTTAAGAGGGAAAACATCAAGCTCTCTTTGTACTTTCTATATGAAAAGGGCCATTCAGAATGATCTTGTAGATTTCTGAAGCTGATTATTTAAAAACAGGTTTAACCAGGTCTACTCGCAATTTAGAAACAGACCAAAACTATTACTGCCCTGTCCTCCAGCTAATCACATCATACACCTCTGACCAGTATAATCCCTTTTAACCAGTATAAGGTTATTTTACCATCAACATAACCAATTTAGCCTTCTAATCCTGTTCCCATAACTAATCTAATCATCTCGTACCACCCCTTAAATCACGGGTTAATACCATCACATCTGCCATCCACAGCAATACATTCTGCCTCTCTCACCAATTTATCTCAATTTCCACTCGCCCCCTGCTAACTTTTCATAATACCACTCTCATCAAGGTAAGGCTCAAACCTTTGACCAGTCCAAACTGAGCATATTTACCAGACCTGCAGCTGATTAATTCTGCCATTACCTTTCTCTAGTAGTTTGCAAAACCAATGAGACCTGCAGCCCAGGTAAACACCCCTGCTTAGCCACTGGCCTGAGGCACGCTTAGGTCCTGTAACAGTTTTTCTCAGTAAAAATTCAGCATCTCTAATTTAGTCACAGGTATTTTTTTTTCCTGCAGAACAGTAATTCATTGGCCTCAGTGAGCCTTGTTAGTCACCTGCTGTATCATTCAGCATGTCACAGAGGAGTAACTTTGGACAGAACACAGTCCTGAGAATCTGAGCAAGTAGTGAGAAGTTGGAAGACTGTGGCATGAGATTCAGTAGATGACATTCACTGACAAATATTGCTCAGGATATGAAGAGTAGAGGATGTGGAAATTAGTTCCGATGTCACTTTTTTTTTTAATATCAGGATTCTTTGCAGACTATGGGAGAATGCTGAACCACCCATGGTAGGAGAAGATTAGATTCAAGAACCTAAAGGTGCACAAGTCCATGGGATATGCTGAGGTGCATCTGCAGGTCCTGGGGGAACTGACATGACCTGGCTAAGCCACTATTCACCCTATTTGAGAAGTTGTGGCAGTCCAGTGAAGTTCCTGCTGTCTGGAAAAGGAGAAATGTGACTCACATATTCAAAAAGGAAGACCTGGGAACTATAAGCTCCTCAATCTCCTGTGTGCCCAGCAAACTCATGAAGCAGATCCTCCTGCAAACTATGCTAAGGTACACGGAAAATAATGAGGTGATTGGTGACAGACACTGTGGCTTTCCTGTAGGCCAACTGTGCCTGACAAATTTTGTGGCCTTCTATGATGGGGTTACACTGTTGGTGGATAAGGGAAAAGCAAGCAATGTCTCATCTACCTGGACTTGTGCAAAGCATTTGACACTGTCCCACATGACATCCTTATCTCTAAACTGGAGAGATGTGGACTTGATGGATGGACCCCTCAGTGGATAAATAATTGGATGGATGGTCACACTCATAGAGTTGTGGTCAGTGGCTTGATGAGATAGTGCTAATGGCACAAATCAAATACTGTAGTGTGCTAACTCATAGAAACTAGTTAGATGAAATATGTGGGCAAATAAATTATTGCAATTATTTTGCGCTTGTTCAACAGCCTAACAAAATGAACTGGTTTTGTCTATTCAGTTCACGTTTTCACACCAAAATTAGCACCACAACCTCAGTAACCACAAAAACACAAGAACATTTCAGGTTATGGTTATTGCACACTGCTGGGCAGCACAGTGGAAGCTCATTTCACTGCTGCCCTCAGTGCAGTGATTAAGCAGCAAAACAGAGAGACAGCACTTCTGTTGTGTCAAGTGTCTGTCTCTATTAATGCAAAATAGTTTTGAATTTTGCTCTGAAAGAACAGTGCTCTGTCACTCCTACCTAGTATCTTGCTGATGTTGGAGTTGTGCATGTCAGGGAAGGCTTGAAGGATCTTCCTCCGTTCATCTTTAGCCCACACCATAAATGCATTCATTGGGCGTTTGATATGGGGTTCATTGCTGCCACGCCCTCTGGATTCCCGGTAAATTCGAGACTCTGAGACTCCTGCACTTCCTAAAAAGAAAGAGAAAAACATTCCCAGCTTGTGTTTCATTATGCAGCTTCTTCTGCCATCAGTAACCTATGTCAGGTGCTGCACATTCAATGAGTCAGTGTTCACAATAGGTTAATGGTTAATATATTGTATATTGTCTAGTTTTAGTTATTCTATTAATTCATTATCACATAGTATAGACTTGAGGAAAAGTTTAGACTGTTTTTTTTCCAATACAACGCATTAAACAGCTTTTCTAAACCATCGTTTACTGTTTAAAAACATAAACCCTACACTTATCAATGTAGATTTACTTTTTACTGTCTTCCTTTCTTGCTTAGAGAATGCTGGTTGTATTGTATTACCTGTCTCCTACCTTTTTTTGTGATGGAAAGGGGGTGAGCTATGGCAACATCAGGCATTTCTTCATAAGCAATTCTCTCACTAGCAAATAAATATTTATGTACCTGCCTGGTTTTGTGCTTACTTCTCTATAACAATATAAGCAATAGCAGAGAAACAAGCAAACATTATGCTTGCTTCATCAAACCAGTGAAGTTCCCACAGAGTGTGCAACACTTCTGGAGGATCAGGGCTATACTCCAGGGATTCCCCTTGTGATCTCACACTACATACATTTGCCCCCTTTAGTCTCTTTCACTATCAGAAATATATTCTTGGTCCCATCTTGAGACCATCAGTGCACAGAGAGAAGGCTAAAAACCACCTTCAGAGTTAAAACACCCCACGATGAATCCCTTTTTCCTGCCTTCTTTCTTGGCCACTTGTTGCTAACTACCCATACTCCTCACAGGCCTCCAAAGCACTTGGATTCTCCCCCAGATCCCGCTGATATGCCCACACAAACCTGGAAATAAGGATAAGCCATTTGTACTGACCGTCAGAATCTCCACTCATGTTGAAATCCATCATTGCGTGGCTGAACTTCCCGTCTTCACTCTGTTTTACTGCCAGTTGCTGAGTCAGGGTCTCCAGCGTTGTTTTGTCCTACATGGGCAAGATGATGAGATTTGGATCAGGAAAATAATTAAACACTGCAATTGCAAAGTTCATATGTAATTTAGAAGGCTGATAGGGAAGCTGGATAACCATTCACAACAGTTTACTGAGCCAGGTATTTAAGAATACGTAATAATGTTTTTTCTGGAAGAGATACTGTTGCAGACTCTACCGTAAAGTCCTTTTTAAAACTTGCTTATTAGCTAGTGATGAGCAAACTCCATAGTGTTGAAAAGATTGGTTTAGTTCAGCATGATAAAATTGGCTGCACATCTGAAGAATACTTCCACTCTCCATGTCCCTGGGACCGCAAAGCTGGACTCAAAGTTTAGACATATGTGCTATTTTGCAATGTATTTATTGTTTTACTCTATTTCCAGCCTGCAATCAAAGAGCAGGGGGACATGAGTGACTTTGCTTTTTTTTTTTTTCAAAAGGCAGTATTTTAGGAAGCAGCCCATAGGGAAAAAAAAACCCACTCTGCAGTTCAAACTTATTCAGGCTTTGGGAAAGGGTCAGCCTGAATTAAGCACGATAGTTGGGCAGCAGTTTTGTGTTCTTGTCCAGACTGTTTTGCCCAACCCTACTAACACCCCGTCCGTCATTCATCTCGTCAGAACTAACTGTGAACCCTGGATTGCAACAGGCTAGTGTGTGCTGCCAATTAATCTGTCAGGCTGCAGTGGTGTCTGAAGACATTGCCAGAACGACATGCCAGGGCCATTAATTCCAATGTTCTCTTCAAAACACCTCGCTTCCCCCTGAATTGTTTGACTTTACAAATAAAAAGGTGTTCCATTTTCCAACTGTTTTTGTTTTCCCAATGACTTTTGGTCATAAACATTCTATCTTCCTGACAATCATATGTTTAAAAATAAATCTTTCAGGGAAGCAATACTAACATTTCAAAACGTTAGGCACTGTGCCTTTTGCAAAGCTAAGAAAATGACATGATATGGCATGATAATAAAGTGGCTCCAGTCGAAAAAAATTCTTTTGAGCTTCTTCCTAAAAGAAAGATTACTGTTTCTTTGCTCTATTCCACTCCTGATGACTGTGAAAGATCAATAAACAAAAAAAAAACTTTCAGATTTCACATGGCAACCAGAGACTTCACAACTGTTCTGTGTAGCCTAATAATGTCACTGGGTTGTGTTACAGAAGAAAACAGAAAAAAGAACAATATGAATACAGAAATGCTTCCTGCAATGTGATGTCCCTACATCTGCAATTCAAACGATGGTTCAAATTCATGAAAGTCATTGAAGAAAGATTTTCTTGAGAGTGTTAGAAACAAGGCTAATCTGCTCAACGTTGCAGGCAGAGTTTAGGGAATATGAGGTTAACTTTCCTACTCCTCACATTCACTTTCATTGCGATCCCTTTCGCATTCCTGGTCCTCTGTCTCTACCCTGACACATCACCAAGTGTGCAAGATGAGTTTTCCTCTTGGCTTTTTCAGGAAAAGCTCATGCAGCAGAGTTAGTCTATCAGAAGCAAAAGGGTTTCCATAACACCACCAGGCACAGCAGATCCAGAAAGCTTGGAGAAGCTTCAAATAAGCACCCAAATTATTCAGGCAATTAACTTTACCAAACTCTTTCATCTACCAGCTCTCATTTCCAAAGCAGCCTGTCAGCATTCAAGAGGTCAGGAATAAGTTGACTTTGTATTTCTTCCACATGGATCACAGATATATCACGGAAGTCAACAGGTTTTCCTCAAAAAAAATCTATTTATCAACAACTTCATAGTGCTAGAGTTCAAAAATTTTTATGTCGGGAATCATTTAAAAACGCTGCCACCAACCTAAAATATAAAAGAACATCTCCTCTTTTTGGGTGTATTAGAGGGAAGGGAGTTATTCTGTTGCAGACTTTTCCTGAATCATGGATAAACCTCTTAGAGAAACAGAACCGAGAACACAAAGGGCACAGGCTTAACAGCTTTTTCTTTAGGCAGTAAACTCAGCTCTTGAAGTCGGAGGCAGTTACATTCAGAGCCACACTCCACTGACATGATGTGATGGAGCCTTAAGGTCAGTGAGCACTCGGGTGTGCTGTCTGCTCAGTGCACACCGGGCACGGCTCCTTCAGCACACTTTGACTTTACAAGCCTGCAGATGCTCTGCCGCTCTCCATCTCAGGCAAAGTTTTGCATTTTGAGGTACAGCTGCATTAGATGAAGTGAGAGAGTGCAGGCATGGTGGAAGAGGGGTGGAGAAGGAATGCCAGAGGAGTGCTGAGCTCCTGGGCTGCTCTGCGCAGCCCCGCGCCTGGAGACGACCCTCCGGAGAACTGAAACNCAGGGAAGGAATGCCTGAGGAGTGCTGAGCTCCTGGGACGACCCTCCGGAGAACTGAAACACGGCTGAGTGGGGAGACCACCTTTTTAACACAGCCATTATTCACTCCCTGCTGCTTAAACGTAGGGAATGACAGTATCATTCATTCAGCAATGATAAAGAGGCAGCAAAAAGAACTTCTGCATATCGTTGCTCTTGAAACGAGAGGATGTCAAAGCAGCCAGTTGTACTTTTCTGTGTTAAAGTCTGGAACTGTGTAAGTCTAAAAAGTACAGAGACAATAACAAGCCTGTTCTTTCCTGAGCCTCTGCAACGGCTCTTCTCCTGTGAGAAAAGGCTGTGAGAGTTGGGATTGTCCAGCCTGGAAAAGAGAAGCTTTGGGGTGACCTAATTGTGGCCTTACAGTACCTGAAGGGAGCCCACAGGAAAGATGGAGAGAGACTATTTACGAGAGCGTGGAGTGACAGGACAAGGGGGAATGGCTTCAAACTGAGAGCAGGTTTAGATTGGATATTAGGAAGGAATTCTTTACTGTGAGGGTGGTAAGGAAAAGGTTGCCCAGAGAAGCTGTGATTATCCCATCCCTGTAAGTGTTCAAGGCCAGTTTAGATGGAGCTCTGAGCACCCTGCTCTAGTGGAAGGTGTCCCTGCTTACAGCACGGGGGTCGCAACTACATGATCTTTAAGAACCCTTCAAACTTAAGCCACTAAAATACCCCCAAAACAGCATCAGGAGAACAGAAAGAGATCACCAATACCCTGGCAGGATGCAAAAGCCTGACTATACATAAGCAGCATTGGGATTTCATATCCTACACTCTTCCCATTAAACACACTGCAGCTGATTTTCCTGGATCCTGACGTACAGAAACACTTCTACAATTACAGAATATTCAAAAGGGGCCAAGCAACATTCCCATGTTGCTTTGCTTGAAAGCATTTGGTTGATGACTTGCTGCTTTTCATTTGATGGAAGTATGTCTTTACCTTTCCTACAGAGTCTTTCTGTAGGAAATACTTTCAATACTTTTTCAAACACTTTATGGAGGAAGTATTTATGGAACCTCCAAAGAAACAAAGGAAAACTTTTTTTCCTCCCTAAACCCAAATAAACTGGCAACCTGCTGACATTTGTTATCCCAGCCACCTCTCACAAAATCAAAGAACGATTTGTGTTAGAAGAGACCTTAAAAATCAATTAACTAGTTCCAACCCCCCTCCCACCATGGACACCTAGATAAGAACTTCAGACAAGAAGTCCACAATGATTTAAAGTTTATACAAGACCAGGATCTATTTATCATTATTATCTTGATCCAACCGCAAATTACACACGTGTTCTCAAAAGTGCCACCACTCTGCTGTGCAAACAGCAGCAAACTGAGGCACCACCCACTGATAACAGGTGAGTACATGCATGTTGGGCTCAGCAGAACATCCCTTTGTTTCAGGTGTGACATGCTAGTCATCCTATGAAAAATACACAAGTGGCATCTACTGAAGCCCAGTTTGCTGCCAGGAAGAGCAAGCAAGGCTGGTCCAAACCCAGGAAAGTGGTGCAAAGAATTGCTTTTGAGACCTGCTAAAAATCAGACAGCACGAAGCAGCAAAAACAAACAGCAAGGAACACTTCTGCTTTTGCAGAAGAATAAACATAGGGATCTCTTGCTAAAGATGAAGTGATTATTTTCCTTCAAAATTTCTGAATTTTCTATCAGACCTCGGAAAGGTGAAAGACATCTTAGAAACATCTTTTTTTCTGACTTTGGCAGAAGTGAAATGACCATCCTAATGGTCATTTCTATTGGATTGTAGGACAGACTCTCTGCAAGGGCAGCATGAGCTCTGTTGACTGGATCATTTAAAATTCCAATGGGCAAACCAGAGAAGGTAATACTGTAGAGTGCAATCAATCCCACAATAGCCCAATTGTCCAAAGTACAATCAGAGAGGTTTTGCCAATAGCCACAATGTGATGAGAAGTTCCTAAAACTTTATTAATCAAAGAAAGTAATCTGCCAGACAAGACTGATTTGTACCACAGCTCCTGGAAATGTTCTAATTATATTTAAAAGAACAATGAAAAACACATACACACATGGAATGTGTCATGTAGAAAAAAAAAATAAAAAATTACTAAGCACCACAAGTCAGACTGAGTTTTGTGGTCAGCTGCAGAAGTTACTTGGCTCTCTGTCATGGATAGCTGTCATAGTTTAACAAAACATTGATCTAAAAATGACAAGAACTTGGTTGCAGTCTTTTTCATAGAAGAAACATAAAACAAGAAGAGTCAAAACATATGTAGAACAGCCTGATCACGTTTGCCAGAACTCCTCCTACCAGTACACAAAAGTGAAGCAAAACCTTGGAAGGTCTGAGAAATAAAGACATTCAGATACATTTGCCTGATTCCATCCGACCTCACCGCTCCCATCTTGCACTGGATCATGGTACCAATGCTTGGGGTGCACCTGAGACCATGAACATGCCTCCACTCCTGAACGGTTCTTCCAGAGTAGTGTGAATGCTGGGCATATGGCAACGGATCCCTCCTCCCCCTCTCTGAGACATCCTTTTGGCTGGGGTATCTGGCAAACACTGACGGCACTCTGAACTCCGTTCGAATTGTATTTTGGCAAGGGCTGTTTTTCCGATTGCATAATTCAAGGTTAGCACTTTTACTGGAGCAGTCCACTCTTCACTTCGCTATTCCCCTCACCCCTGTTTCCCCTGATAGGAATATTTTTCCTCTCAGTCTGATGCCTGCAGAGAAACATCCAGTATAGAATTCCGAGGAGTATTCAGGAACATCATTTCATATTCCTTCTTTCCTTGTCCCATGTGAACTGAAGAGCCAGATGAAAAAAACCACGCATTTTTAGGGGAGCTCATCAGTTCTTGCACTTAAGAATTACAAACACACTGATGAACTGAGTGCCTGCTACCTTTGTTCTCTTCAGTGTCCATACATAAAAAGAAACAGATGGTTGCCTGCTACTGCCCTTTTTAGTGTTCCATTCCCCCCTCCCTCCAAGTCCAGTTTGTCCAGCTATCTATTGTCCTGCTTTGTGGGAAAAATTCACACATCTAAACTCTAAAGGTGGTATTTTCAAATAGACTGAGTTTTGATAAGCTAGTTTTAATCTTAGATTGCTGAGCAGGGCCTGTGACAGCATCTGATGTGGTGTGTGGCGCTGAAACAGATGTCTTTCTTCAGCAAAACCCAGTAAATATCACCCATTCTGACACATACCTTGGTCAATATGCACCAAATCTTAAAGTACTAAGCAGATTAGCTGCTATGATGAAAGCTCACTTTATGACAGAAAAACATATTTAATTATCAGCCACACTGGTGGCACCAGGTGTTATCCATTCAACATCATGATATTTTCCTTAGCTCTCCAAGAAGCTGAAGAGTCTTATCCTATATCTGACACAAGTGAAGACTTTGTAAAAGCAATCTTCCTGTGCTATTCCCCTGCCTCTTGCAATAATAAACATCAGAATAGCTTGAGTTATAAAATCTTCATCCACACTCTTTCAAAATGTGGAAAACATGAGGTAGGTAGGTATTACGCATGAGAGAGAGTTGGAAGAACTTAGAGGAACCACTGGCAACAGTGAGAGGTGTGCCCAGAGGTTTGCACATGATGAATTATTTGCAGTCCAGACTCTACTCCTGCATATTAATGCCATGGTACTTCAAAACAGCTACTATGCCCACTGTCTACATCCCAGTCCAAACCATGTTACAGGCCAGATCCTGTTACACCTATAACTGCTGTAAGAGACTTTTCAGCTCTCTTTTCAGAGGGATCTTCTACTTAGATTTGGGGTTTTCTGTATAACACCTTGCCCAAGCATTCTTCACTCATCAGTAATTAACCAAAAAATTTCACAAAGGCAGGCAGGATTATTAACTCTGTTTACACGACGGGAAACTGAGTCACACATTATGTGACTTGCCAGGGGCTTCTTAAGTAAAACTGGGAGTTTTAGGAACTTCTGAACGTTATAAAAAAATTAAAATTGCAAGATTATAATTTCTTTGTGAGTGTGGAATTGTGACTCTTGCTGATGGCGCATGTGACCAGGGAGAGCAACGTGAAATAAAAATAAGAGCAGTTACAGATCCACCATTGTAATGGACCTTGCTTAAGTAACGCTTGCAGGGCTGTAAAACTCATAAAAAGCACATGCATAAAATGATAAAATAGAGTGAGACTTTCAAATGTTGACTCAGTAATTGTTAAACTGCTTCTGGCTGCACAATTTTATAGTCTTCTACTGTACTAATGAAAAGGGAAGAAACAACAAAGCAGGGCTTTAGCCTTCCAATTATATAAACTCTGTGGACCACCAAAGAAGATGAAAGATTATTTATAATGTCACAGCAAGTTATCATTTGGGAGATTTTTTCTGTTGTTGTTGCATCAAAGTTGAGTATGAAGAAACAATGCATTCACCTCCCCCTCAGCCCTTTCAGTCTCGCTTATCTGAGATCTCTCTTTTTCATGGAATAATCCACCCACAGAACCTAAAAGCAGCATTAGAGTCCAGAAAAAAGAAGAACATTCTTTATTTGTGGCTTTTGCTGATTTTATGGTACTTCTTTCAAAATTATGACATTCAGTATTAATTGGGGCTACTTCCCTTAGTAAGGGAACCATCTCTCTTGCTTTACAGTACATATTAAAATCCCTATTGTTTTAATACTGCCTACAAATTATTGCATCTGAATTCTAATCTATGTGAATTCTTATATGGACCCAGTAGAGAGGTTTCCTATGAGGTGCTATAGGGAAAAAATCAGGTTGATCAAGAAGACCCAGACATTTAACTAGTCTTCCCTCAGGAATTGACACCCAATCACAGGGGGAATTAGATGAAATTTATATAGTCTTTTTCTTTGCTGTGCATTGTGGACATAGGTCTTTCATTTCTAAGGGCTCTCAATTCACTGCTTTTAAGGCACTCAAGGAATGACAGAATCCTCTGAAAGAAAAAGAGGAAAATCCTCAATAACTTGGGAGAGGTCGGGTCCCCAAGGTAATTTTTTTTTCAAAATTCTTTATTTGAGAAAGAACTACTTCCTTAGTAAAATGTATTATTTGGCTTGGAAACAAACTGATGGGAAACAGCAATTGTAGAGGACACTGAGGTCCTGCTTTTCTTTGGTTACGAGCTCTGAGAGAGTGGCAGTCATGACTTTTACAGGAAAATGCAGGTAGGTCTGGCCCAGTCCATTACTTTAAAATAGAAATAAAAAAGAAAGGGAAGGTGAAGCAGACATAAGTTTTTACAGCATGGATATGGGCACTGACCTCAACCAGATCCAGCTGTAATCTGCTGACTGCAGACAGGTTAAAAGTTCCATGACCCAGTTTCTCATCCAGACTGCTTCCTGGGTTGACATGGTTTGTAACCCTGTGTGAATTGTTCACTCCCCGCACCTTAGTTTCCTGAACTCTACAGGATGGAGATGGTGACATTTTCCCACCATTGTGAAGAGTTTTGAGATGCCTGGATGAAATCTGCCATGTAAATTTTAATCAAGGATTTCACAGTGAGTCAGAAAGTTGGTGCAGCTGATCAGTGAGGAAAGGAAGTGTTAATTGGGGAAGAAAGGTGGCACACCAAAAATGAAACAACACAAAAATCACAACCCATGCAGGATATCCTGGGAAGGAAGGTCTACATGCACGCCAAGAGAAAGCAAGAACATAGTCTTTGCTTTCCTGGCAATTGTTTAATGAACAATGGGTGACTCAGCTGCATAGCTGCAATACAGCCATACAGACTATTCTTTTTCATTCTTCCCTAGAAGGTACCCAAATTATGGAGGCTGTTGTACCTTTGCTTACATTTCTTCCAGCCCTAATGAAGAAGTCAACATATTATTATCGAGGCTGTTGGCTAACAAAGAAACCACCACGTTTCTCTAGTCATGAAGTAAGGCTTAGCTTGTCCACTCCCCAGCATCAGCATCAATACAACAAAAGGTAAAGTTCAGCATCCCCAGAACACTCTAGAGGCTGTTTGTCACTCAGCTGAGTGAACACCTCCATACTGGGACAGGCAGATTCCCCAGAAGACTGTCCCACCTGCACAACAGGACAGGCTGATCTCTCAAGAGATTAAATGGACACAATTCACAGAAGAACCAGGCCCAGCCTCTATTACACTAAAGATGTACTGCACTGATGCCAGTGCCATGAATGTGCTGAAAACCCTAGTGATTGCAGGCATGTGATTATGTAAAAATAATAAAAAACATCTCAGGAAGCAATTAGCTCTCATGGCTGTAAGGCACAGCTTAGAACTTCAACCCAAGGACTCACAAAGCTCAGAAGTCGTAACAAGAACTCCAAATCAATTGTATGAGGTTTTTTTCAGGAGGAAGTTGATCCATCTTTATTGGGCTTAATAAAATTTCCACTACGGTATAAACAGCTGCAGTCCTCCCTGATCCACACTAGGCTGTGAATGTTTCCAATCTGCCTTCTGGAGTGAACCAAGACTTGAATTCCCATTCAGACTTCAGCAGCTGCAAGGATCCAGGGATCTGCCCTTGCCTCTTTTCCCTCCTTGACTTCACTGGCAGTTTCACACACAACTCTATGGGCAGAATCCATCCCTCCCTCTATGTTTCATCTTTTATTAGCTAACCCTGCCCATGCAGCCCTGCCATAACAGGGCACTAAAGACACATAAATACACACACTTCATCTTTTTTTTTTTTGAAAAATGTATCTGGGCATTTAGTAAATGAGGGTCAATCGGGAGGGGAAAAAAAAGCATTTTAAAATAAAGAGCTAAAATCCTTGGGGGAATAAAAAAATTCTTCATTGCAGAATCTCCCCCTCCTCTGCGTAGGCACTTGCTAACTGAGAGTAGTGGCACTGTGACAAAAGTAGCAAAACCAAAGGCAGGCTTTACTAAAAGAAAAAGGGGGAGGGGAATTCTTCCACTGGCCATCTGTGAAAACAAGGCATGTGGCCATTAAATGCAGAGGCTGTAAATATAAATATACACAAGCTCCACAAGGCAAATGGCAAAAAAATGGGAGGAGATCGGGGATAGATAGGTAAACTTCCAGCTGAAGTAAATCAAAACGTTTCATGATTAGCGCCGGGTAAACCCAATTTTGGTCTTTGCAGTGTGCAAGCTTGACCTGTGTATTTAATTAAATTGGAGAAAAGTTTCAGGAGAAATGACAATGGGTACAGTAGTCCTGTTGAACAGGACTCTTTGACCATCAGGGGTCTTTGAGGCTGCTGATGGGGCTTACGGAAAGGCTGACATCCTGGGTGATGGATGGGTGGTGACACAGGATCTGCTCACCTTCTTGTCACACGTTTTGAAAACTGTCTGCTGTGTGTTGATTGCATTAACAAAGAGAGCTGCAACCTGCACACAAGAATTTCTGCAGGCAAAGAACTTCAGTAAAACAAAATTAAGAGAAGGCTAAGGAAAGGGGTAATAAGAGGGGGATATTTAGTTGTTAAGATAACATGTTAACTTTTGTGTTCTGGGACTCTAACAGCCCATTGTCTCCCGGAGACTGCCCGGTCCCCACATTGTATAATAATTATTCCAAATGGATCTCTGCTCATACAGCAAGAAGAGAACAAAAATATTACACTGATCATCTTTCCTAATGTTTTACAGGTCAGTGAGGAACAGAGTGGGCTACAAATTACAGGACATCTATTAGCAGTCTGCTGAACTTGCAGGGATAAGTGTGCATGTATGTAATGCCTGTGGGTAACAGCCTCTGCTAGTCATTGAGAATGCTAAAGTATTTTTCCAGTAAAATACTACAGAGATTATGAAAATGGGCAGGTTTCAACTCTTGCAAAGTGATTTGGTTCATGATGTCAGTACAGAGCCTCTGGACTTATTTCCAGGGGGTTTCTCCTGGTTGGGAAGCCCAGTTTGTGCCAGGTCCCAGTTCCAATCATTACAACTTACTCTAGTCTGACCCATGGTCTCTCAGTGTCTGCAGCAAGCACGGGGTCAGAGTCTGTTTTACCAACCCTTCTCTTTTCTTCTCCTTCCTGCCCTTCTCTCCTTCAGTTTTCTCTTGACTTTCTAGTTCAAATCTAACCATTAGGGGAAGAAAAAAAGTGTTATTGAAGTACAATTCTCTACTGCAAGAGAAATTTAAATCCCCTGAGTTAAACCAGCTACTCCTTATGCCTTTAGTAGTGAGCTCCAGTGTTTTATTTCTCAAAGGCAGCAGGATCTGCAGGTTTGAGATTCTTATTATCACACTCCTCCCCAAGGGGAGAGCAGGGACAGAATTCATTTCAGCTCAGCAGATCACAGCAGTTTCTTAAGAGTTAACTCTGCTATTCTCATCCATCAGGCAGCCAGCGAGGCATCAGGAAGGAATGATGGATGTAAAATTATTACAGGGCTGCCACCCGATACACTTACTGCCATTTGTAACTAACGCTGGAACTGACACACTTTTTTCATTATTAAACATCCACATTAAGTCAACATTGGTCACTGTCATTTCATGTTTGGCACTCTCTTAAGGGGAAGAGGGGGAGCTGGGGGTGGGAGTGGGGAGGATGGTGGGAGGGGGTGAGCGGGAATGGGAGGAAAGACACCCTGAACCCGGTGTTCCAGAAGCATGAGTAATAAATAGGCTCCTGCTTACAATGCTGGAATAAATATTGTTACAAATAGCTCTTTAGTTACAGCCCAGCAGACAAGTACATGTCAGAGCCTTTTAAAAGGACACACTCCAAGCACTAACAGGGAGAACTAGTATCACAGGTTAAGAAACACTTGAGCACAGGAGGTGTGTGTAGTGGGATGCACACAGCTCAGAGGGTGACTGCACCCCCACACATCTGAAAGGCTTGTGTGGCTGTGTCCTTACACAACTGCCTGGGCTGCCACCACCTTCAGCAGCAGGTGCCACCACCCAGGACCTGTGTTTGTACCAGTGCACACTGACACACGTTCAAGTACCTGCTTGTGTGCCCCCTTCCTCCTTTTTCACAGTTACCAGGGCACACACAAGTACTTGACTCTGAGTGTAGGCAGAGAATTCCTGGCTAGTGCAGCACATGTTTGTGTTGTGTATCCCTGACAAGAGTGCACTGTAGGCTTGGATGCACACACACACACATGCTGGCTCTTTGTGTACATCCCCTCTGCAGAGGAGCAGGCACTTTGGGGCTGAACAGACAGGCCAGAGTTCACCTGCTGATGCTGCCTGCTGTGGTGTTTGCACCAGCTGACAACCTGTGCTCTGAACTACATGTGTAATAGGTAACATCGTTTATGTATAGTACATATCAGGCTATAATTAACTGTGGATGACAATTACAAATAAAACTATGCTCCCGGGTTTCCAAGAAACCAGAAAAACATACACACTTCTCATTTATACGCCAAAATGTTTCCAAGAAAAGGAATGTAAAAATACGTTTTATTGCATTTGCAATTAAAATAGGTTTTAGTAAAATCCGTGTTCATCATGATGCTCATAGTTTTCACTGTAATCCTCTGAAAATCAAATCTGTCAAGATGGTCCAAGTTGGATGCCCATAAAGTGACTCACCCAAATCATCTTAGCCATTTTTAAAATATTTTCTTATTTATGACTCCTTTTATACAGTTTTTCTCTAATTCCACAAAATTCCTGCCTGACTACTGCCTTAGCTGGCATGTCTGGCTGTTCACAGGGATCAACCCAATCAACCCATCTGGGAACAGAAGCAAGATAACAAGTCATGTACGTGCACATGAAAAGCCCCAAGAGCTTTAACAGAGACTCACAGAGGTGATTTCCAGCCTCAAACCTGTCCAGCTACCCCAGCAAATATATCCCTACCAAGACTCTCACATACATTTTTGGAACTGCAGAGAGCCCACCTTGACTGGCAGACTGCAGTAGGATGCAGAAAAAAGCTCAAGGAGTCCCAGAGAATTCCAAAACTACACTAGGCACTGCCACAAAGAAGGGAGGAAAATTTGGGATAGCCCCAGCTGGGTTTGTTGTCTACAAAGTCTGAGGTCACTCTACAGGAAGGAGAGTCTGTTCTGTATGTAACTACAGACAAAATGTACATTTCTACATTACGGACACAGATACATCTTTTAATTCCATCCTCCATCTGGAGATCTCAGGGGCTGCCTCTAAGTCCCACAATGGGACCCTGAGCTTTTGCAAGGGAAACCTTCAGTGGTAACACAGTGCAGCTCTATTTCTCACTAACCACCTTCTCAACTACCTCATTTTTCTTCCTTTGAAAACAGGGAAGAGCAGAACAAATTTAGTCCAAAATGGTAATGCTTGCCTTCCTCTCAAATCTTGCTCTTAAAGTCCTAAATCAAACAGACATAAACTTTAGAGAAGTTGGAATATTTGCCTGGATCTAAACTTCATGGCTGGCTAGTCAGTGGAGAGTCTAGAGCATAAATGGGAAAGAAGAACAAGTACCTCAACTTTACAGCCTATGTCTTTTCCTCTGCTGGGTCAAATGCAAGAGACGGCTCAGAAGTTCCTACAAGTTAAAAAGTGCAACTTCTTTACTAGTGCTTAGTGGCTTAAGTGGTCACCCTAGAAACTCAAATGCCATTACAGTCTAGCAGGGCTCAGACTTGGTTCTGTCTTTTCTTTCAAAACCAACTAAAATTAAATAAAATGGAATAAAAGAAATCATAGAATCAATTAGGTTGGGTAAGACCTCTAATATCATCAAGTCCAAATCAGTAAGCCCCAATGAAGTTTTGGTATTAATTGTATCAGAATGCCCAAAGCCTACAGTTACTTTAGAAGAATTTTCAATTGAGCAAACAATTTTTTCTTCCTGCTACCTTGTAAAAGAACTCCTCTCTGCCCTCCATGAGCCCACCAGGAGGCACGAATTAGAGAGGAAAATAAACCTCAACTGGGGTTGAGGGTGAGAAGTGAAAACAGAAGGGTAAGGAGAATCCCAAGAATAGGAAAGTAAGAGAATAAAGTGAATGCAGATGGTTCCACTCCTGTTACTTAATCAAAAGGCTGTGCAGAGTCACTAGAGCCAGCATAAAGTCATGTGTTAGAACAACAGCTGATCTGTATTAAAGAAGATTAACTCGCAATGCCATGGTGGAGGGCCTGGGATTATTTTATGTGCTTCCATTGCCGAACAAGCCGTCAGCACAATTACTGCCCTCCGATGTGAATGACTGATCTGTAACCACAGCTAAACAGCATGCTGCTTAGGGGCCTGGGTGCTTCATGAAGATGAATTTCCATACCATCAAAGTGCTTTTAATGGGCTTCCTGATCCAACCACAAGGCCTGCTTTGCAAGTATATAGAACTCAGGATGAAGGCTTCCTGTCCAAAAGGATTTGGTCGGTTGTCACTTGACAATTCCCAGCCAGCACAAGGGAGGAGAGGGGGGAGATAGGTAGAGTTGTCTCTGCTTTGGAGGATTAAAAAAAAAAAAAAGAAAAAAAAGAAAAAAAAAGAAAAAAAAAGGGTACAGATGCTTTCTGAATGCAACCAACTGCTGTATCCACAGCTGAATTCAATGCGCTTAACAAATAACGGCAATTTAGCTATGCTTGCGAGGAATAGCTTGAGTCACTTTGCATTAGCATCTGGCTGAGTGTTAAAGTCATTTCTACATGGGGAGCAGAGAAAAGGAATTTCTGCTCCGAGCATCCTTTCAAGAATGCTTAAATATTTGAATATAAATTCCTTTGTGCTTGTGATCACTTCTTCTTATATCTGACACTCTGCTTTTCCCTTTTCCCTTCTGGTACTCTTCTATGTGAAATGCCATAAACAGGCTCCATCCTTCTCTTTCTCTCCCTCTCCCCTTACCAGTGCTCTTATTCTTCTAAGAGTGCACGTACTGCCAGATACCTATTACACTGACCTCCTTTTCCCTTCCCCTTCCTGTCAAGAAAGTGCATGAAATTGGAGTCATTTCTACATCACTTATACCCAGGATAGGCTGATGAAAAAAGTACAGTGGTGAGAGACTCACATGTACGTTTAACATTCATTACCCAGGCTGCTGGCTTCTCACAGCTTATTGATCAAACTCCATCTAAAAACAGGGAAAATGGAAAGCTATCCAAATCAGCAATCTGCTCATTCTGGACAATATTGTTTGACTCACAAGCTTCCTAGGATGCTGAATTTCAAGTTTCTGCTAAATAGCTGATCATTTTTATTCAATCTACTTATCTGCCTATCCCAGTGAATTGCACAAGACCTTAGAAGACAGAGCAAAGCCAGTAGAAGTGGTTTCGATAAAATGCAGCTGACACCGAATGTGACAACGGAGATCCTCGTTGTACTGCACCACAATAAGGCTGCATTGCCTCAGAAAAAATTGCAGGATGAGAGAGGAGCTGAGGAAAGAGATGAGGAAAGCACATGATGCTGAGATGCACGCAAGTGTCTGGATGTGTATCTTAGGTGGCAGTATTGTAAGGACAGCTCACTATAAATGTGGCAGGTCTATTTATCCTCCATAAGCCAGGGCACTGCATGGAAAGACAGGTATTTCCAGAGAAAAGCAGCAAATCACAACTGTTTCAGTGTATACAAATTTTGCTAGAGAATATTCACTCCTCGGTATTTTGTCACAATGCAGCTTCACAGGCCGCTCCAAAAGCTGAAGGTGGTTAAGGCCCCTGTGTTCTGCTGCCTCTAAGTTTCACTACAAATATTTGGTGCAGTTTGTGCTGTCGATTCTCTGCTTTTTCAATTTTGTTAAGTCATCTAACGTGACATGACAGTGCTACATTGTGGTGGTCACAAAATATCATATATGACAACCTCACAAGGCTAAATACCCAGAAGCTGAGCCTGAGTATCAGCAAAGCTTATGCTCCTAAAGAAGCTTGAATATTTCAAATCCAGCTCATCTCACAAACACATGTAAGCATTTCCATAAAGCAAGATTTCCACTTAGACCCTGAGATTTCCAAGATCACCTTCTCTTAATACACGTTGACAGGCTGGAACAGAGACTTAGTGGTCTCCAAAGTTCTTGTGAGGGCTTTAACTATCTCTGCCTCCTCCCCACTCTCCAAGGGGTTTTCAGGTCTCTCTCTCATGTCATCTTTTGGTTGTCGTTTTTATTTGCCTTTTCCCTTTTTTTGAACTACGCTGTTTAAGAATGAGGAAGGAAAAACAGAGCAAGAAAAAGGAGGAAAAGAAGGGAGGAAGTATTCATCTGCAGGGAGAGCCAAACGCAATCTCTGACCCTTTGCAAAGGGAGTCTTGGAAACTCACCTTTTCTGTCCTGCAGTTATTGAGCCCCAGGCTGTTCACAACAGCCACCTTCCCATCCAGCACCTGCTGCTCCCTCCGAAGCTGCTCCTTCATCTGTCGGGCCTCCTGGATTGCCTTGGTAACAGCATCGTGGTCATTTAAATAACCTGACGACGTGATAGAAGAAAGGATATCTTAAAAAAAGAAAGTTACAAGAAAATACTTTAGCTTTCATGGATGAAACGCAGTTTGTGGTTATTAATGAGAAAGGGTTAAAGGGTAAGGCCCAGAAACCCGTCTGTGCCTTATGATTCTGTCGTTGTGATGATAGAGCCACCTGGATAGAGAGCAGGAGAAAGCTCAGTGCCAAAATCATCGTTGCTGCTATTTGATCCCATCAGTTTCAATATTTCCCTGACACTGCAGAGGTTAGCCCTGTGGTTTGTATGCAGCAGGATGTAACTGGAGAAGAGTTAGGGGAAGCTTTGATCATTCCAGCAATCCCAAACTCTTCAAAACAGACCATTTTATTCTTCCTCTTCTTCAAACTTGTGAATACATTAAAATAAACCACAGGTGGCGGTGGTTTGCTATAGATATGAAATGCATAATGGCTGGAAAGAGAAACCTCATCCACTGAATGCTCCCCACCACCACCTGTCATTCACAAATGTGTAAGAAACCACAGCTACACGGACCTACATTCCCACTCCTATTCATGCTGCTAATAGTAGGTCAAATGTCCACTGTTTTGCTGCAAATTCACAGCCTAGGGCTTAGCCTTAGTAGTCACTGAATTATTTCCTTTTAAAATGTTACAAGCATCACCGGCACAGCTAATACTATTTAATTTTAAATGTGACACTTTGTCATTTTTCTCCTTTAGCGTACTGTAGATTATACTTATTATGATCTGCATGTGATTTGTAGGGTAGAATACTGATGGGAGACTCCAAGCCCCAGTCTATTTTTCAAACATTAAAGGAGAGGCTAATATCTATCAATCTGCCTCCCCCTTCCACATCCCCACACGTGTGCGCACGCACACGCTTCTTTCTGTCTTTTAACTAGGGCATAAAAACGGCATAAAATGAATCTGTAATATGAAATTGCCCAGAAAAGGGACTTCTGTTTGTGACATGAGGCTAAATCTAACCAGATCCATTGGTGAATTGTGACAGATGGAGGGACTGTGAGACAGAAGGCAGGCACTAATCACACACAAAATGACCGGCTTGCCTCAACATGTTCCATGGATTCCAGCAAACTTTACACCCTAATCCATTTTTAGAACAAAAAACATCTGGGCCATAAATCCTCTAATCTGCCAAAACACGCTATTAAATCCCATGATTTGTTGAAAAACACTAAGATTAAAGAAAGGAAATATAAAATGGCTAACTGCCGTGTTAGGAAAGTGTTATTAATACTCTTTCTTTGTCTCAATTATGAATGTTCTGTTCCTAAAGAGCCTTGTCTAATCATGTCAGATTACACATCCTTGTTGTATTGCTAGACTCTTCTATCTGATCCACTGATTGCCAAAAAACGTAGGACATTGTCTTGCTGCTTAAAACATTTCAGGGGAAGAAGCTGATGTCAGATTAGTTCAGTGCTGCGCCGCTATCAGGATTTTAGTTTGGTTTGGGCTTTTATTGTTGTTTTTTTTAGACTGCAGACAGAATGGGACTGGTATTCCCATTTTCCTTGGAGTGCAAAAACTAGAAAGAAAAGTTTCTGTGCAGTTTGACTGCTGTTAATTGTACTAACAGTTAGCTTTTGGCTAAATCCCCAGGAACCCTGAGAATTTTATATGAAATAATTTGATTCACGTTGCGTTTATCAAATGAGCCAGTTCAGTAATTCCCAGCCAATGGAATTCCAGTAATTCCAGTTTTCCCAGCATAAGGAAGAATACAGCCTGCACCAGCACAATGTTACCAGCTGATTTTTCTTTTTTTATTTTTTTTTTTACCTCCATTTTATCAACTTGCTTGGTTTCTTCCCCAGTTTGCATATGTTACCGATCAACCTCACATGTAGTCAGAATAAATTAAAAAGGAAGCAAACAAACAAACAGTTGCATTAGTGCTGGTTGTGCTCTTGATTAGACTGGACATAATACTTCCAATCTTTAATAGAGCTGAATTTGCCTAGGAACTGGAATTCATGCCCTTCTCCAGACTATGGCTTTTCCTGAATACTGCTATCTTTGAGACAGTTTGGCACATGACAGTGAATAAAAGCAAGCACTCCTTATGTTTTCCAGTAGCTGCCAAGATGCTGGTGTGCAGGGAAATGATTAATATAGAAGTGAGTTGAATGTAAATTATTGTTGTTTAGGGTAGGTGGTGAATTATTGACAGAGAGGTGAACTGCATTACATAAAATGCACTTAGTTACAAGGATTGCCAAACTAGCACAGAGATGTTGCAGATAATGGCAAAGAGCAGAGAGAAGTTGTTTCTGTTTTTAGTACATGGACATATGCCTGTTCCCAAAAAGAAATGCTTGGATTTAAAGTCATCCATGAAGCCATGACATTTGTGACTGCTCAGTCTGTAGCACAATTTATATGCTGTAAGGAGAGCTCTAGAAAGGGCTGTGTATCCGTATGCCCAAGTGCAGCTAAGCTGTTCAGCACTGAGCTGGAAGTTTTTGCCCCTCAAAGACAACTGAACAACACACGAGCTTTTCCTCACACCACTGGAGCTGAGGAGCCTGAAGAACTGCTTTCAGAGGACAGTTTTAATTTGAAGGTAGTGGTGGTGAAAAGTGACAGCTCAACTGCATCCCAGCAAGGGGGGCTGTGCACACCTAGGACAGAACCTGTGCCTTGTGTTGACAGCTCCAATCATTCAAAGGGTGGAGGTAACTGCCACATGAGTGTTTCAGTACATTTTTGTAGAGGGATTTATCACTCCAGATAAGAAAGTGATCCAGTTTCTCTACAATTTTAGGGACCTTAGTACCTTTGCTAAAAATGCTATCAAATTTTTTTTTTCATGGTGTAGCTCCTGCTGGAAGGTGACTTGAAATTTCATGCTCACTTCAAGTAGTTTCATCACAGTAACAAGTTCAACTTGTTTAACTTTGGTTGGATCAGACCTAGCAGTCAGCAGGAGAAGACTCTGCAGGATGTTCACCAGCCTTTCCTTCTTCTAGTCCTCCATTAAAGGATAAACCTTTGTTACAAGTACATTATGTCTGTCCAGCTCCTGCACCAGCTAAAGACAGCTTATCTTATACATACAGCATGCACAGTGATACTGCACAGCAACCTCAAAAAGTCACTTTCTATATTTGTAGCTGAGAGATATACAGCAGTGAACTCTATGTCATTAACAATAACTTAAGTATGTTATCTTTTGCTCTGCAGTTTTCCATGGTTTATTAATGGTATAACACATTAATTCTTCTTACAAGAGTGACCTTTAAAGCTCTGTTCATCCTCACAGCTTTTATCCAATTACATTATCACTCATTACAGGTACAGCATTTCAAAATCTGCATCTTGTTAAAAGAAGAAAATTGCAGGGGTCTCAAACCCATGAAAAGTATCAGATGTGTAGGGAAAGAAGATTGGAGAGGAGAGTACAAGAGATGCCTTGGCACTGAGATGCAGGTCAGATGCTTAACTCCTCATCTAAATGTGTTGTTCACTCTACTTAAGGAGAAAAAAATCTAATGTGAAAAAATTGAAACTCGAGGCATTGTGCATGGAGGCTTACAGGGTCAAGCAAATTAAAGATGAAACATATTGCTACCTACCACAGTTAAAGAGTGCAGGGTCAATAACAACAGATGAGCTAACAATTAGTCCTGTGGTATTTTAAAAAATATTTCTACAATTGTAATGTGTCATACCAAATAAAGTTTACTTCATAGCAGTGCTGTATCACAGAAACAGCTTCTGATAGGTTTGACTTATGGCTTCTTTTGGCTTTTTTGTGCCACTCCTGGAAGTGGTTGGCAGGAGATGCTTTTGAAGGAACATGACAGACAGTGGAAAAGGTACATCTACATCACTTCATCCCCAAAATGGAGCTTGATTTACATACTGAAATCTTAATTTAGGTTATATTCAATCACTTCATGGAATAAAGTATTTCAGTTACAAAGATGAAGAACAAGCTGTGTTCACATTTTGATTATACAGACAGGAACAGTCCCTTTAACACATCAGACTTCTAAAATCACCACTAAGATTCTTATTATTTAGATGGTCTTCAGGCAAAGATGTAATTTTGGCAGGAGGAAAAATTAATACTATTTTCTGAACTCACGTTAAAAACAGTCAGTCAGAACTTTTTGCAAGAATCAACATCAATTTTGGTTTTTCTGAATGAACCTCATGATCGTTTAGATTATTAAACCAAGGTAAAATAATATTCCATGCAGCTTTTGAGTGGTCTAATGGTTAAACCTGTAATTTCGGAAAGATGTAGTGTTTTAACTGCTAGGGATATTTTTGAAAGTTTACCCATCACTTTTAGATGACGTAGTATAATATCACAGGTCTTTAATGCCCACCATTAGACAGCTCACTGTCTTTAATGCATGCCATTAAACAAACAGCATTTACTAACTTTTATTGGTAAAGCAGTATCTGAAATAACACAGGTCTTTGTTTTCTGAGTCTGTAAAAATTAAGACACCCCTCCTGAAAGGTAGATCTCTGGGAGTTTCTTCACTGACATCAAGCAAACGGGAGTATTATGGTCAACCCATGACAACTTCCAGACCCCTGCCTAGCCCTGCTAAATGCTAAATGCTCATTTGCCATTAAACCCCACTAATTGTTATGAGGAGGGACACGACTGAGCTTACCTATTGTGTTAGCTCTGGCCGAGGGACTCGCTAATGCTGCTGGCACAGAGGACTTTAGTGAGCTGGCCCCACTATTTATTCTCAGAGTTGGCATGTGAGGAGAGGTGGGTGATGTGGGAGACTTGCCATCAGATGTCTTGGGTTTGGCTGAAAGGTTCAGAGGCTGGGCCACTTCATCCTGCGACAAGCACAAGAGAAAAGAGTGTTATTGCAAAGCTGCTGTTGGCACAACACCATCCAAGCACAGACAGTTGTTTTCAGCTCAGATGAAGTTCTAAACCTGAAAGGTTGTATGATATATATGAAGATCAAATGTGATATCATCTTGTCACTCCAGTTTGGAGCTGAAATGACTGATAAACCGCAAAATCAGCATGACATGATCAGAGAACATCGTCCTTTGCACTTTGGATGAGAGTTGTCTTTGAAGAAATTATTCCCATCAACAAGATACATGTTTTTATCATGAAAATGAAGAGCAATTTTACAGTTATATTTTTGTTATTTTATTTTGAATCTTATATTTATTAATGAAATAAGAACTGAAAAGCATCTTCCCTTAAAATTCAACCACCACCATCCCACTGAGCAAATGTTTTTAAATGAAGGGGTTTCAGTTGGGTTATTTTGATGATCCTTTTTGTGTGTGTGTTTTGTTTAGTTAGTTGGTTCGTTTAGTTTCTGGTTTTTTTTAGTTTTGGTTTGGTTTTTAACTTGTACTTTTCCCTGATCTTCCCAGGCTTAGAATTCCAAGCACAAAAATATCAAAGAAAATAAATACTTATCTTCCACTTTTAACAAGAGAGCAGGAGAAACCTGCCCTTTCCACAAAATCTGACACAATAACCTGGATAATTCTGCATACAGCTGTAGATGTTTTCCTCTTCTGCAAAACTGAACTTCAAGACTTCAGTAATTATTATTATTATGTGAAAATAGAAAAATTGGGTGATGTTTTTTTCAGGGCATCTGGAATTCTTCCTAAACCTGGCTTGATTACACAGGTGACAGACAGTGCTATAAAACACATTAAAATTCTAAGTCATGTATTTTTGTTTGACCAAAATAAAGTACAATAAGGGTAAAAAAAAAAACAGAGAAGGGAGAAAAGGTTTTCCAACAAGGGGGTATTTTAGAAATGATTTTAAGTGACTTTTAAACAGCCAGAACTAATGAATATGGTATTACATCAAATCATCACGTAATAGCTTAGCTCTTCTCTGACACTGTGACTTAGGAAAGTCATCCTTCAGCTAAAAGAAGTGTTCTCTCAACTGGGTTTCAGCTCTAGGCACTGAAGAAACCGATTCTGATCTCTGTAAATTGCAAGTACATTCAGTTTTATAGAATTATTCCTGACTTACAACAATGCAAAGCTGGCTGGAATGAGACTCGTAATGTTTGAGTGTTTTACTGTTACCACTAAGATATCTGTAACTACTATCATATAACACTGATTCTTTTCCACACAAGGTGGTGGGCTGCAGTAAAGAAGGAATTTTATAGTTGCCTATCGCTTGTGGAAGGATGATGTAGATGTTCATCTCCAAACACCAGACAATTCTGCAAAGCACTGTCATATAACTTTTCCATTGCTTAAAGAAGCAAGCTGTGAGCAAAGCACCTTTGTTATATTTCATTATTTTTACATGGTTTTGGAATAGTCACAGCAGACAAACATATCAGAGGCAACATGGACAAAGATGTCATTCCTGAAGTGGTGTTTAAGCCATCCTAGACACAATTCATGTAAAAACTAATTAGGGGGGAAAAAAAAAAAAGATGCATAAAATGTAATTAGAAACCTGTATTCAGTATTCTCAGAAGTGAACAGGCACCTAGAAAGCAGACTTCTGTTGATCTTCCAGGAGCCTTAAGCTGTAGGCTTAAAAATGTTACCAGTACAATCAGCATTCAATGTTTTAAGAAGGGATTCACTGCTTTACAGAAATACAAATCCATTGTACTAGAATAAAATAGGTAAAAATAAAGATAAGACAAAATAAAATAAAATTAGAATAAAATAACCTACTGGCCATATTGAAGGAAACTTGCTCTGCTGTTCACCCAATTCAATTAAAAAAAAAAAATCCCACAGCAGTGCAACTATAATTTTGCGAAATCAGTACTGAGATAGTTGCATCAAAGTTTTAAGTACAAATGAGCCAATGAACCAACCAAACACAGAGATTCTGTGCCAGACAAAGAACCCTGAAGAGCAAAGTCATCTCTCTGGAAGACAGCATCAGCAGCAAAGCAAACCTGCCCACAGACTCGTTGCAGTTCAACCCAAGAGGGTTAGTTCACATGCAACATTGAATTCTTGACCTCTGCTGGAAGTCTCAAGAAGAGGGGCTGATTAGTGTCAGATATGGTAGTAAAACCTGCAATGGGCTCTCTGGCCTCTGGAAATCTGACTGGGAACAACACCAGTTCACAGGGAGCAGCAACCAGTCCCTGATGGGAGTGGCTCTCGCTGCAAAGGCACCTTGGATTCCAACCTGCATCCTCATGCTGAAAGGTTTTTTCAGTCTCGTCCTTTTGCCTCAATCCTCCAGCTATCCTGTCCCTATAAAGTCCATTTCCTTGTCTCCCGTTGCTTCTCCTCAGTTCTTCTGCTCCCCTTTTTAAAATTCTGGTCTGAAGGCAAAGTCTTCTGCAAGTCCACTACAGAACAGTGGGTTTGGTCTCTTTTAATCTGAGTTAGAAACAGGGGAGGTGTTTTTTTCCATTACAATAGAAAAGGCATCCAGCAATGAGGCTGTCTGTGCTGTGACTATTCTTGGTAGTAAGAATGCTCTTCTTCATTCAAGTCAGCACAGCATTCTTGGAGCCAAGAAATATAAGGCCTTGTGGAAATAATAGAAGTCGACAGTTCCAGAGCTGATAAATGTCATTCCAAATTGCCCCTTCATTCACTTTCATTGTGTGCTCAGGCTAATGGTAAATTAATCGGAGGTCACAGGAGCTTGGTTCTCATAAAGGAGGATAAGTAAACAATTTTCAGCTATTTTATGTATTTACAAAATGATATTACTTCACTGTTCGGCCTTCATAACATTTTTACTTCTGTTATTTCAAAGAGCGTTCTCAAATCCTCGCTGGAAGTCAAATGCATTAAAAATTCAGTCAGACAGTTTAGAAATCCTACATTGCATCATGAGTTCGTAATAATTTAAGTAATTTCCTAGTGGAACTACACTGATTTATTCCAAAGGACTCTAAAAATACCTGGGAGACAGGTAATAACACACAATTGTGTTAAGTGTGAAGATGACTGTTAGGACCTTCACTCCTACAGTAGGTAAAACATTTCATGCCTTTTCCTTTCTGCAGCCATAAATTCAAAATCCTCTGCTAATTCCAGTTTCAATCAAGAACCGTACTGTCTTCATTATTGATCTGAGTCTGCACAACCACAAGAAGAATTAAGTGTTAGTCTACCTTTAACTTTTAACTATAAACCCTCCCAGCTAACATTTTGCCACGTTACAGATTAGGAGGCTTCACTTTCAGTTCTATCAAGGCTGTGCATAAGTGCAGCATGACAGCTGGGGCAAACAGGAGACACAAAAGAAATAAAAATAGAAGTAGTATCTTCACTTCAGGTAGATGGTATCTTTTAACAGCCAGGAGATTCAATTTTATGCAGTGGATCACAGAATCTAGAACTATTCCCTGTACTTAGTTTTTATTAGAGAAAGCATTGATTGGTCCCTGCCTTTTTCTGACATGCAGTTATTCTAAGATGCCATTGATAAGGGTTTTTTTTTCCAAGCCAGTATTTTTTTGAAGCCCAACATTTATTTATATATCACCCAAACTGATTAATGCTTAGACCAGGGGATGTTAAGACCCAGAATGCTCGTAATAACAGAAACACATGTGATGAAAGTAAAATATGATCTTGATTACAGGTTGTGAAATGTCTCTTTTAAAGGAGCACATTTGTCTGACAAAGAAAACCACAAAAACACACACACAAAATAAATGTAGAGAATAAAGCATAAGCAAAAACATACGAAGGAGGGCTAATAAAATGAAGTACCCATGGCAAGAGCAAAGCACTGGTAAAGAGATTCCCAGCTCCTGTATCAGAGCAGTGTCAGAACAGTCACTATTTTAGGGAGAGCTGGTTTACTTCCCAGGACTGGGAAGCTAATTTCCCAGGATTGGAAGTCTGTTATTAACCAAAACCTGAGTTTGGAGAACTTTAATTCCTTGATTTGCTCTAGATTATTTTTTCCCAGCTGATCTCTAGGTATATGTGGGAAGCCTACACCAGATTTTGGGGGGTAAATAAAATATTCAAGAGCTGTGTTTTGTGGATTCACTCATCCTGGACTAGGATAACTTTGAGCTGTCATATTTCAGTGTTAGACACGGGGAAAGTGCCTGATAAGAAACATGTAAACAGAAATACTGCTGGCAAGTTGAGTGTGCATCACACTGCTTTGTATGGTCCTTTGAAAAGGTAAAATGCTAGGTTAACACAAAGTGCTTATTAACATGGGAGGAGAAATGAAGGAGAGGGAAAAGGAAAGGCTTAGGCCACAGTCATACAATAACTTAGTGGCAGAGCTTCAGACAGACCCAGGAATTCTGACCCATGGTCACAAATCTTGAAATAGTTGGCTTAAATGGTGTCTTTTCTAATCTTTCAATCATGCTGTCTCTGTTTACTTTCTCTTAAGATAAAAGGTTAATTTATCTCTATGAAGAATAGATATGGGAAAAAAAAGGAGAATAAAATCGGATGTTGAGAAACTCTCTAAACAATTGCTTAAAAATGGCACTATTTCAACACCAAGAACTAAATAAATGACTGACAGCCCAGATGAACGAACCAGTCACGGAGAATGAAAAATAAAGTGCAAGGATGGGGAAGTTCCCAGACAATTCATTAGGATTTGATAATCTCACTCCCTTACACATATTTTAAAGATTAGTGTACTATTAAAATACAGTTACTGACTTACTGCACTGTCATTTCAAGCCAAGTGCTGTATCCCACCGTGGCACACACTGAAGGTCCAGGCTGCACGGTTTATTACAAAACCATGAACTACTCTGTGTATCAGCTGACTGGCAATACAAATGTGCTTAAATGACCTGGCATAAGCACAGCCCAGCCTGCTCTACTAAAGAGGCTTTTCATGACCTCTGGGAACACACTCACCACATCTTGCTGCTTATTTAAATGACCTTGACAGTACAAATTACAGCCAAATGAGTTAGAAATAAGAAGCCAGAGGTGGGGGGGGTTCTAAAAGAATGCCTCTGCCACCTCACCAGAAACAAAGCCTCATTCCCCCACCCTGGTCCTGTTTCGTGGAGATCCTTAATTCAACAGAAATGCAAAATATGAGGCACTTACTGGCATGTCTGGGGCAGAAGACAATGATGCTATTGTTGCCCACTGAACAATGCAGCCACTCAGTGGCTTCTCCATTCAGTCTTGTGCTCATCAGAAATGTCTCCCTGAAGTGTAACAGAAACTGAGGTGCAACAGCAGAGATGCAAAGAAAATCCTTTGGCATCAGTGTCCTTCAAGACTACAGTTGTGCACACTCTCACACAAAGATACTGGCAGCTTCCTTCACATCCCCTCCCCTTCCTCTGAAGCTACTCATGGTGAAATTATCAGTAGTGATAATAAGAAGCCGAGAGGTAAAGGCAGTTGTGAAACATGTTGTATAAATGAATCATGCTGCTGATATTATCCTCACTGATGAAATAATTGTATTAAATTAAGCAGGGATGTTCACATGACAGGATGGGTGAATTAGATAATGCTCATCTGCAGCTGTACCTCCTCCTGCCACAGTCTCAAGTTTTGATTAAGAATAATGTGTCCCTTCCTGCAAAGGTGGAAATTTCTCTAACTACACAGAAAAAGAGATGAGACATAAAACCAGGCATCTTGGTTATGATACGATAATAAACACAACAGAATTATTCTTCAGGTTCAGAGAAGTCAGTTTATCATACTCTTGCCCAGGAGTTTCATCCCCAAAAGTAGAAGGTGTGACGAGACTGGTTAGAAAGGAAAAAGCACCAAGGGCAGGTATTATGAAGAACTGTCTTCTTTCTTTCTGATTGTTCAAAGTGCACAGACTTTTCCTCCTGTGATAGCCGCAGAAATGTATTTGTCTGGATTTTTTTCTATACCCAGAGGAGCTTTTTTTTTAATGCTCTTGTGTTGTGTTGCTCTCAGAAGGCAGACACTTTCCGGGCTCAGTGCATGTTATCCAACCACAGTTAGTACTTCCAGATGTTACTGGTATTGCCCAAATACTCTTATTCATGGCACTCAAAAGAAAAGGGAAACTGAGTTGCCTCAGCTTGTGACAAACAGTCTTTTTGCTCTCTAGTCTGCTTCTTTTAGGGGACTACTCGATGAACAAATTACTCCCAAATGCTGACTTATATGCTGGGAGTATTATTGCCCAGTTTCCATTCCTGTTCATGGGGAAAAGTGGTGCAAGAACACGCCAACTGAATGTGTTTTTGTAAGACCAGGGACAGACAGGATTTTTACCCGATCTCCTTTTGCAACACTAGAGACTCTCACCGAGATGTTCTCTGGGGACTTTGTCATCTCAGAAAGATCCCTAACATCCTCCCCTTTCATTTTTCTTTACAGGAAGCCTAGTTGCCAGGAAAGAAGTCTGCAGTTACAAGGACTCATCTGCTGCCCTGGAAACCCCAAGCTTTGTATTTTGCCTGGTGTGCATGTTGTCACAGTAAAAAACAGAGAGCTGCTGGGTGGTTTTCCCTTTGTATCCAGTGTTGTTTCCCAAAGTTGTATGCAGAATCCACAAACAGATATAGGAAGAACAAAACAGAAGCATGCAAAATGACCTGAGAAACATGGCAGGCCCTGGAAGCTGGATGCCTTCCCCTCCAGCCCACAACCTTTTTATCCGATGTGCAGTGCTCACTCTATAGCATCTCTCTATTCTATCAGCCATGGAATACAGATGCTGAAATAACAGAGGAGAAAATGCCAAACAAGTCTAGGATCATCTTAGTCCTCCAGCTAGCTCAGACATGGAAGAGTGTGGGATGTTTCAGCTGCAGGGCAGCCTAAAAGCAGTGTCTGGGGAGAGAGCTACGTAACTCCTCTTCAAAGTCTACATCCCACGATGACCTGGGGCAAAGGCCTTCATTTTGTGCAGCAACTGGTCAGACCTCTGCACACAGAACTGTAAAAGCAACTCTTCGAAAGTCTTCAGGAAAGACAAGTGCTGCACTGGGGCCTCACCCTTTGGGGTCTTGTGGAGCACAAGGCAAGCTGCTTGGCCAACAGAATTCACCGAGGCGTGTGGCTTAGCAAAATGAGCACATTGGTATGTATTTACCCCAAATTCATTTGTTTAGTTTCACAAATCCTCAAGAGGTGCATCCTCCAACCCAGACTTGCAGCTTCTGGCTGGCTTTGGACTGTCAAAACGCCCACTATCCTTGTGAACTCTCCTGATAATCTCCCCAGACAAACAGCACAATATGTTTAAGAAGAACTCTAGGCTATTTTTGCTTGATCATGAGTTTTCAGTCATACCAACCTCTAGGGAAACCTGATGACTTATGAATGCTTTTCTCAACCTAGATCCAAACTTCAAGCATTCATTTTCATCCACACAGAAGTAACTGACTTGCTCCTATCACCATTATTGTGCTGCTGAAACAAGCAGAAGTGGGAATTGCTCACCACACTGCTTAGGACCCAGTATATGGATACACACTACATCATGAAACAAAACTGCAGGAACAAAGCTTTTAGCATTTGCTTGCACCTCATAATGAAAAAGCTCCTTCTCATTCTGCATCTCTAAGTGAGTGAAAATTTAACTCAGTAGCCTCATTTACAAGAAAGCTTCAGTGAAGCTGGTTCTGAGCAAATCTTCCCAGGTTTGGCCTGAAATGAGAAGGGACCATGCTGAGTAAAGATATAATAGGAGTCAGTGCAGAGAGACCAGCTGCTTGAGATTCTGCTAGTCTGTATTTCATGTCAAACTTGGGTGCTGTTGTTAGCTTTTTGTGTCTAATAAGTATTGTTCAGCTGTACCTATTTGTTTGGTATAATGCTGTTAATGAAGTGCTTCTCTAAGGTGGCTCAAGTCAGTGGCTAAGCAGGAAGAGTGATTTAGGCACAGGTCAGCAGGGACTGCTGCAGACATGGCAAATCTTCAGTGGAAGACAACAACTGATTTTTCATACTTTTAACCATGCAAATCTCTTTACACACGGTAAAAATCATTGGAGGGGATCACAAAATCGTGGGGGACAGGAAGGGAAAGGACTCTTCCTACAAAGAATGCTTCTTCCCAACTGCCCCCACTGAAGTCTACAGCAAGCAATAAGGAGCAAGAGGGGAAAAAATCACTTCTTCAGCATACTGTAGGAATATTAATTAATTAAAGCTCATAATTATCCTGACAGCTTTTGCCTTATTTTACAAATGGGAAGAATAAGACACAAAGTGGCTAAATGCCTAATCTCACACAGTGAGTAAACAGCTGAGTCATAAGGAAAAGCAGAGCAATGGCCACTCTTACACAGACCAGTGTTTGGAGGTTTCTTTGATACTGTACTGAACCTCCTAACGTGTCCAGCTGCTTCAAAAGAAGTTGCAAGAAGAAGCAGATAGTGATCAGATAGTTTGATCTGTGGTTATGTATTCTTGAACTTGTGCTGGGTAGAAACTGGAGTGGCCTATGCCCTAGAGCATGATGCCTTGTAGCTTGGGGTATTGGTTAGATTTTGGGTTTAATCCTTTCTATGAAATTCTGTCCCAATAAAACCCAGAAGGCTAAACTCGTGGAGTTGTGTCCTTAATAATGCCCTCTCCCACTCATACCAAGGCTGTTTAAAAAATAGACATTAGACTGGATTTTGTTTGCCACCTTAATGAAACCTCGACTCACCACCTTCCAACAAATAATCCCCAGTAAATGTTATGCAGAATGAACAGCAATGAAAACAACAAAACCTGAAAGGACGGGGAAGGACTTGGAAGGAAATAAAACAAGGACCTGCAAAGCCAAACAGCATTACAAACTGGTACATTTTAAATGAACAACAAGAAAACAGAAGCCACAGTGATCAAAGCCTCCCACCTCCTCTCTGTGGTGGATGACACCTTCGCTGGGAGCACACCACCACCTCTAACCCCACACCTGCAAAAGGAATTAATTTCAAAAAGAATACAGACCAAAGCGAACCGTATCAAAACAAATTAGCAACAGACCCCTCCTCCTGCTGTGGTCAGGCAGGAGAAGCAAAGATGCTGCACAGTTGCTAAGATTCAGGGGGAAAAAAGACAAAACGAAACGAAAAAAATCCCCCAAACCTAGCTGTCGAAAACTTTAGAAGCAAAAAGTCAAAAGAGCTTGAAAGAAAGATATTTCAAACAGCTTGGACAACTGGCTATGGACTACAAAATTCCTTTTCAAAACACACCTGTGCTTTCTCTGACTTTGGATATGTATCTATGTATTCTAGGCAGATTTCTCACTGAGAGGCAGCAATGTATACAGTGCTAGGAATAATACGTACTGCAAAGATAATATACACTGTATTTATTTATAGGTACATACAACTGTAAGAAAAATGTCAAAATATGTTTTGCAACTGTAGATACGACCTGCTTGACAATTTGTTTTTCCAGCTAATAGCTTTTCAAAGAAAAGCTATCAACACAAAACTCATCTGTCTTTAATGCTTGCGTGCTATTAACAGCATCCCAGATCACTAAAATCAAAATGATTTTACAACTCTGTCTTGCTGGATATTTTTTCATTTCACCTCCTTTCAGGCAGCGAGACGAAATCTAATCAGTAGTTCCAGACACTGAAGGGAGTTTAATGTACTGTGGGGAATGTTCAAAACAAACACATGCTCCTTACACTAAGTACTGCACTCACAGAAGAAGAATTTGTTTAATATTTATGTCCCATCATAATCACATACATGGGGTTAACTACTTGAGAGTACACCTGTTGGGAATGGTCACTCCTTTTTCTATATCACAGTCATGCTTTTTTTTAATTGCTGATTTCTTGAGTCATGCCAAAGAGATTTGGGTTCAGTTCCTGACTTTCCAACGAACTTTCTCTATAAACTTGAATGAGTCACTCATGATCTAATCTTCTGTGCACCGTCACCGACATCTTTGCAAACTTATATTACCAAATATAAATTCTAGTGTTTTGCACAAGTGCAAATGGCTACAGAAGCAAAGGGTCCCCTCTTTTGTCTCAATTCTCTACTTACAAAATGGGAGAAAATACATCAACTTTTTCTATGCAAGCTGGGCATACATCATATATATTTTTATATAACTGCATGGGCACACCACCATTTACAACCCTTTAAGTTTAGTATGTACTATTGATATTATACAATTATCCTAATGAACCTATTAATCAACCATAATAATCATAATTAAGATTGAAATACGTTGTAGTGGGGTTTTCTATTATTTGCTGCTGTCTTTACTGAATGCAGACTACAAGCAGAACAGTGTTGAAGGAGTATTCAGCCTCCCTTGGTGAACAGACTTCAGATCCTATTCCTGATTCACACCAGCAAAAATGAAATCACCATCAGGACTGGTATTGGGGCCAAATTGCTGGCAGGCACAATGAACCACTAATTGCTGGATTCATTAGTAAGACTCATAGTTTGTCCCCATGAGATGCTGAACACTTTCAGCTCCTTTTAAAACCTTGCATCTTAGAAATTAAAATTAACAACTGCAAAACTAGTATTTTTGTAATACTGTAGAAACTCAGCAGGAACTTGAAGTCAGATCACAAGAACGCCAAAAATCTATTATGTAAAATTAGGCAGATTTTTATCTACCATTTCCCTGTTAATTCTGTAGAACATGCATGCATCCACACACAATAGACACCCCATGCTGTTCCTCAAGCCTAAACAATTGGTTAAAATAGTTTTTGTAAAGCTGAAGGAGACAACAGCCTTAAAAAAATACCTTTCAAATAGCCCCAGTATCACACTGTTAAGACCAACCTATTCTTTTCAGACATAAAACAAATGTCTATTTAAGAGCACATCCAAATGTATTTCCATCACTCAGCCAGAACACATTCACCTCCCAGAAGCCAACACTGTGAGATGCAGAGAGGGAGAGAGGAGACCTTTAGTCCACCTACTGGCTTCACTGAAGGCAATGAATCCAGCCCTGGCTCATTTCAAGTAGAGTCAACTGTGTCAAAGGTTACCCACAAGCTATTTCTTGATGATTTATAGCTGATGTCTACAGATCTCCTTTTATTTTAATGATGACTTCAATACAGACGTTAAGACATTCTTTGTCTTCACAGAAGTATGAGAGAGGGAAGTTGACATCTTAAAAAAAAATTTGAAGAGGCTGATCTGCTATGTCTGAACAGGGCCAGCTCTGGGCAGTTTTATATCTTATCCAGAAGAAAAAAAAAAGGGGGGGGAGAAAAAAAAAGCCCCCTCATCCTTTTCTCTCATACTAAAGCTGCTATGTTTTTGTGACTTATTCTGGGCACAAATCCTAGAGCACTGACTCAACGTGTATGTCACCAGTTAATTATCATCAAGACAAGACACTGGGATACTTGGTAAGCATAAGATAATTTTATCTCTTCAGCAGTAATAACATGTATTTATATAGCATTATTTTGCTCTGTTTGAGCCCAGAGCAATTTACAAAGTGAGTCCCAAATGATACTATCATGGGAATCCTTCCACCCAGCACTGAACTGTAATCATTTGGGGGTGAAGAACAACAGTGCAGGAAAAGCAGTAGCAAGACAGACTGCATCCATTTGAAACTGAAGATGTCATGCTGGTAAAACTGCTGAGAGTTGTCCAAATGTGAGATTATTTTTAGCTTCAACGTTTGTGTGTGTGCATGTGGGCGAGTGTGCACATGAGCTCTGTGTGTTTGTTTGGCAATCAGCACCAATATGAACATTTTGGGTGCACCAGCCAACCTCCATCAGATTTGATCAAGTCCTCAAATGTCCCACATCTTTTGTCTACAGGGACAACGGGTAGGGAAGGGGATTGCTCTAAACCTCTCTCCTCAGGAGAAGACTCGGGTGCTTACCACAGTTTAACAGACACCAGAGGATGCCCCAAAGAGAGGAATTCTCCATTTGCAATGAGAGTCCAAATATTGTTGGATATCACCAGGAAACTGGGCTTTACCACTTCTGTTGACCTTGGAGCATCTGACTCATTTTAAAAGGAAGGCAGAAGATAAAGGATCTATCTACTTTGTTCTGCTCTGCAGTCCTCTGAATACCTGTGCTCCTTTCTTGCTTAGCCCAGCCAAAATGATGTGACTGCTGCTTTTCTCACTGAGCAAAATGTAGTTGGTTGGCACAGTACTGAATCTCCCAGGTATTACACCACCACATCCTTCTGCCTATGAGCTGCAGTTCACTGGGAGAACTCATTTCTGTGCAGAGAAATTGCTATTTCCAAGGCTCTGAAATTAAGAATCGTAAATCCGGACTTGAAATATAGTGGACAGAGAGTCGTACGACACCATTTTAACTTAAATCATGAACAAAATGCTACTTGATGTGCATTTCTCAGCCAAAATGTATGTGCTGAATTTTTCTGACCCCAAATTTGGTCTGTGCCTTTTATAGAAAACCTTGAAAGCACAGGCTATCCACCCATTTATGATGAATAACAAGGAAACAGAGATGAATTGATTCATCTCAGATTTTTAATTGCAGACTCTGTTTTCAGTGGACATCTGAAATTAGGATGAGAGTACCAAGAAAGGGAAAGAAGATAATTTCAGAGAAGACTAAGAATATTGGAAATAAGCACAAAAAGAGCTCATTCTGACCTGCAAGCAAAGGAGGAAAAACTCAAGAGTTTAGACTAGAAGGGCTCAAAACTTATCGAGGCAACCAACAGCTAAATTCAAAATATATTAACTTACATCTGTAACCTGAAGCCCATATAGCTTTTAGCATGGCTAAAGATAAAAATAATCAGTGACCTGGAATGACTGCTCTCCCTGAGAGACCTACCTTTGGAAAGAAAGAAATTCACAAGAACCTACACAACAAAAACACTCTCTAGAATCACCACACACATATGTTTTCTTCCTAACTGTACACCGAATAAAGCTGCTTTACTAAGTCTGTCCCTACATTCCTCCCTTTTCCACTGCACTGTTTCACAGTTTTCTCTGGAGCATTTCGGAGACGAATAAATGTGCCCCTGAAACTCAACTTTCAGAAGCTTTTTGTGCCCATTTTCCCATGGATATGTCATGTTGGGTTGTGTTTGTCACTCTACAGCTCCCGTTGTGTTCTTTTAGCTTGAAAGGCCGTAACGCAATGTGGCTGATTCATGACGTGACATGTCACTGCCCTGCATGTCAGGGAGAGCTGCAGGAACCCGTGTGCTTCATCTCCACACACACACAGCTCCTGCAAATGCCCCCTTATTCTGAATGCACTAGCAGGTGCTGGCACATCCACTCAAAAAAGTTGAAGAAACACAAATAACGTATGACATAGTCGAAGTCCCACTCCTTCGGTAACGTCATGAACTGAAAATACTTCTCTGTAGAGTTCCCATTAGAGACAAGGTCTTCCCCTCCATGCACTCCGTGTGTCAAAATACTGAACATCTTTCATCAAAAACCTTTTTCTTAATATATTTTTTTTCCCAGAGATACGAGTCCTGGCAAGAGATTATCTTTTCTTTAAAAGCGGCAGGGAAAAATGCAGCAACTGAAATGAAACAAACAGAAACTAAACTCATTCATTAGCACTAAAACTATGTATTTGAATTCATAGTCTGGCAGCATTCATGGATAAAGGCACATGATCAAGACCGAAACTTTAAACTGGTTTCATGTATTAAATCCTGTCAAATTACATCAAAATCCAAATGGTTTCTTGTGTCAGCTTGTGTGCCTCTGATTGTCCTTTGGATGTTCTTGAATGTTCTCTCTGGATACTACAGAACCAATTCCACTGGGAGATTCCATAGTAAAAAGTCTAATTCTGCTGAGAAGTATTTATGCCTTAGCAGAATTGCCAACATGAAGTCTTCAATGATTCAAGACTGAAAATTAATCCCACTTGATTAAAATAGTAACTCACAGATTAATTTTCTTAGCTGCTTTCAAAGCCTCTGAGATACATTTATACCAATCTATACGTTTCAGCCATGACAACCTGAAGCTCTTTTGTTTAAATGAGATTCTCACATACTCACATGACTCCAGGACCTGGGGCTTCAAGGAAGCTATCCATTATCAAATCACAAGATGCAGCCACACTGCTTTGAAAAGTATGTGTACTCTAAAGTGTTTTCCACTTAATATCTCTGAATCCCTCTTTTGCACCAGCTCATTTTACACTAAACAATTCAAACTGCATCCTCTACAACAAAGGTTAGTCCTAAGAAACGTGAGTGAAATATTTGCCAAGCATTTCATATAACTCTAAAGTTAATACCAACCAATAAGAAATTATCCTGTTGAATTTGAAAATAAAACAGATTTTTCCATTCTGCTGCTAAATGTTGCTTCTCTTCAGCTATCCACAGCTACCAGGGATTAGAGATTAAAATGTTTCAGATTAAAATATTTTTGGAGCTCCCTTGTTACATGATTATCTTTCAGCTGTGGATACAGGAATACTTACTGCAAAATATATTTCTTTGCTGCTTAGTTTGAATTCCATTCTGCCAGAACGTGTGAAGAGGACCTAATTTCAAATCTAGCATGTAACGTGGATGCAAACCACCCTCCTGCAGACAAAGCAAGCAGTTTTTGGAAGCTGCTAGACTGATCACATTAGAATTTGATTCAATCACTTCCGAAATTCACTTTCCACACTGAAAAGAAGTTCTGCATTTGGTAAAAGATGGCTACACTGCTGTCCACTACACAGGGGCAATGCAGCCTATGCACTTTCTTTTGAATATTAACACATGCCACAAAATGCTCAAACACTTAATCTGAAGCTGCAAAGGGCGAGATTTAATTCCTGAATTGAAATACCTGGTTCCCTTCTAGAAGGATCTGGTAGAATGAGTTCTCTGCTCCATTTCAAGCTGTCTCCTAATCCATGAAATAGGCATTGCTACAGTACTATTACTTGCACCAGCCTGAGCTCCTGGAATAAACACATCCCTTGACTTAGAGGCTCTTAACAGCTCAGAGTCCAAAAAATAAATTTCTGGAATAAAGGATGACCTTTACTTCATAAGAATTTCATATTCTGAAGGAAGTTAGAAAATAATCTGATATTGGCATAACTAGCTGGTTTGTTATCTATATTTAAGTTAGAGCTTAAATATTGGCCCTTCATCTTTTCAGTGCTGTGATACTTGGCAGCCCCCAGTGAAGAATGATATATCCGAAGCTGAACCCCCCCATGGTTGGTTCCCCTTTCTCAGTACTAAGACTGTCTTCTAAATATTTTTCAACTCCCCCCACTGAACGAGCCCACCCAAACGTAAGGAGGATCAACAAAAAAAACTGCAGCCAGAAAAATCGAATTTTTCTCCATTTCCTTATGCAGCTCCAGATTGCACGCTCTCCTAAAACCCTTTTACTGCTATTTTTAGGACTTTGTGGCCAACTGGCAACATCAGCTCAACAGCTATCTTAGTGGCATTAAAAACCCCCTGACTTTGTGACACTGTTTTCTTGTTTGGGACTATTCCAGCCTCTTCCTGCAAAATGCTGCTCTTTCTCATTCCAGTTCTTTGTTCCAACTGACACTATATGGGCAGTTCTGTCAAAAAGCTTCTGAGAAGTATTTCTAAGTATTTCACATATTTCTAAGTAACGGGGTAAGGCACAGAGCACAAATAAAGTGCCAGATCCCAGCACCTCTAAACTGAGGAGTTTAGGAGTTCTAAACTGAGGGATATTGTAATTGAACCTGTTTTTGGTTGTGGCTTCCTGAAAGTAATGGTGCCTCGGTGTTTTGTAGGAAGCCAATGATGTGGATCATTTAATCAAAGATAAGGAAAACTATCTGCTGCCCACACCACCACCTTTGCCACATAGGAAAAAGGGGCTATTTTATTAATTCATACCTGGTGTAGAAGCAAAGAGCAGCAGTGAACTTGTAAGGACATACTGCTTGCTTGTCTACCACTTTGCTTTGCATCTTTGTTGATCCCTGTCTGATTTGTGAAGACCTCTCTTTCAGAAATGCAGGAGTCTTGCTTCATTTGTGTTTCTCACTTTAGTTTCGTGATCAGAGATTTTGGAAGTCTTTTCCCCCTTTTTGTTATGTTTTCTTCTGTTTCCATTATAAAAAGTGCCAACTGAGTCTAACAAAGGACTGACAACTCTGCTTGAGAGACAGGCTCCTGCCAGAGAGACATGATATCAAACAAGAGCTGTGGACAGTTAATCTGAAAAAGCACCCTAGGGGCCCCTTCGTGTATCTAATTTATTTTAGGGCAGTAGGGAGTGGTGGGAGGCAGGCAGAATGCTCTGCAAGTCCCTACTGCTGCTACTATTTAGATACTGCTATTACATTGCTTTTATTGTTTGGGACACATTCTCTATTTTAGAAAAACACCTTAAGAAGTTGCATTAATACCCATCACTTCATTGTCCAGCACATGGTTTAAAAAGTCATTGTTTATATTGCTGGATGTCATCTATAGGAAGAAGAACAAGGAAGAGGAAAAGAATTTCAAAGATTCTGTCACAAACTCCACATCTTACTATTTGGGATCAAAACCACGGGCAGCAAATGAGAAAGGCTTCCAGGTAAAGAGATTACTGGCTACAAGGTCTCTATTGAGAATGGACAGGGGTACTAAAGAGGGAGCAGAGTGCCAAGCAGAACAGCACAGAGAAAGCAGATGAGGTCTCAGTTTACAGCTCCCTATACATCACTGCATCCCTCCTATAAACTTTTTCTTAATTATCTTACAGCTATTTCTGACCTGCTTAATGCACTGACAAGGGGATTGGGAAATGCAATCACTGAATAAATGTTTTGAATGTTATGATTTATAATATTCTAGTGCTAACTGTTACTCCAGTGCTGAAAAGCTTAATAGATTAATTTAACAAGGATTTTTCTAATCAGTGGCACATAAAGAATTGTGTCCAGCTTGGAAACTCTCAAAAATAGAAGGGATTGCAAGTCTTGGAGATAAAACTTTTGTAAACATAGTCTTGATGTTCTACCAGGGATGTTGTGTCTTACATCACATTAGGAGAACTCTTGCCCTTCAATCTAAAATACCTCAGCTCTCTCTTTCATGAAACTTTCCTGTTGCTTGGACAGGCATTCAGTGGCTGCTGAGCTCTTCACCCAATGATGAGGACAGTAACTGCCATTACTACATGATGCCTGACATGTGCAATGGGTTAGTTTCAGACAGGTTTCTTTTCTCTACTCCTCAGCACAAAGCATTTGCCCCAATCAACAGAATCACACCTGTACACAGCCATGATCAGTCTTCTCTATCACACATCTGTCCTCTTTGTAGCTGAAGCACTTCACTGTGCTGTGCAGAACAATTAGTTCATGTTTCCAAAATTACTTGATATCACTAAGCAAAAAGAAGTGTTATGAAAAAGAAAAAAACAATATCCCTCTGCATTTGAACAGCAATGCATGTGTCATCTGTAGAGCTGAAATGAAGTATTTTCCTTTGATATATTCAAAAATTGCAGCTCTGAGGGTATGAGGAATTTGTATGTCCAGTTATCAGGGAGGTGCCTATCACAGTCACAGCTTGATGTGGCAAGTGACCTGATGCAGATATGGACAAAACGGAGATTAATGTTTCCCCCAACATCTCCCCAGGATAAAATTGCACATTGTGCACTACCATACAAAAGAGAGAAATGAGGGAAAGGGAGACAAATATACCCAACTTAATCAGGGTTGCTTAGGATAGTCATCTGAAATGAAGTTCAAGTCAACAATTTGCCTGAAGTAGAATCAGAAATATCACAGAGATGAGTGTTTTCTTTACTGTGGTTTTTTTAGGGCCTTTTTCTTTCTCTTTCCCTTCAGATAGTTTCCTTTTTTTTCCCCACCGTACTTTTATCCTGAGTCAAGAAAACTTTCCTACCAAAAGTGGGAAGTATAGTCCCATCACAAGTTTTGACTGGGACAGAAAAATCCACAACCAGCTCCCCATGGTAAACAGTTTACTGATTTCTCCTAATAAAAATTCACTAATTTTTCCTGTGGTGTGTCTGAATTAAAGTGCCCGTTTCCAATGCCTCTTATTCTCCCACGTGCTTGGTAAGAAAGTCAACAGTTACTCAGCTGTAGTTCCCTAACCAGGCTTACCCTGCCTGGATGGGAATGGAGCAGTATTCCCTTTCTACCCTTTGTACACTATGAACAGGATGAGACACACAGCTGGTGCATGTGGCAGCAACTGCAGCATCAGCAGCAGACACTCCTCAAAAACAGAAGAAGTTCTTTTGGGGAGTCTCTGGCTGTCTTAAGGCTAATCTGTGCTGTGGTAGAGAGGCAAGCTCTAAATCTTTCAAAGGAGATTCAATTGCTGCCACTAGGTGACATGAAAAAATTTCAATTCCTTGTTTACTTAGGTGATTAGATAATGTGAAAACAAAGTACCATCTTCAGTTAAAGATTCACACTGATATTTGTCTGAATATTGCAGTCCAGGAGAATCTGACTGTGTATATCCAACTGCTTAGTGCTGTTTCTGGCTTGTCTGAAACACATTTCCTTTCCTTGTCACAACTCTCAGGTGCTACTGCTGAGCAAATAGTAACATCACTGCCAGAAGTATTTGAAAAGGACAAAAAAAAAATTGATTTGGACAATCTATGTGCTCTTGTCATTGATGGAGACACAACTGTAAGTAAGGTTGGGGCTGAGGTCACAACAAGGTTAAAAGAAAAGTGCCCAGGAATTCTCTCCTGTCACATTTCACACTGAATTGTTCCTGTTTCACAGCAGATGCTACAGACAATGCACTGTGCTCCATTAAATACAGAGAATCATTTAGCTACATTTACAAGCTACACTGAAAATTCACTCCAGAATTACTGTACTTGAAAGGTTACATGGAAAGGGCTAGAATATTGCATCAGGCAGGCACTAGATGCTACGTTTACACATGCCACACAAAAAGCAAGGAACAAAGGCAGGAATGAACAGGGCCCTGGCTGTTTACAAGTGAGGGTGATGTCACTGTTCTTATTCAAGAGTATAATGTACCTTATCTGAAGCCACTGAAGACCGTAGCTCTCAGCTGAGAATTTTGGTAGCATGGTAAAGGTCATTATTCTGACAAACATATTCTCTTTAACACTGGTTTTTTTTGTTTTACCTTGTGCACAGTCCTGTACAAGCAAGAGGCTCGAAGTTAACCACGAGATGGGCTGGAAGGTTATTCTGCCCATTCCTTGTCTGCACCCATGCCTGTTCTCTCCTACTTACTTGGGAGCCTGTAACCACCTTGAACACCCAACAGAGCAGCATGCAAGCATTGACACGATCAAAGGCAAAATGTGCTTAAGACAGACTTTGGAAATCCAGCACAATTTGGCAAACTTCAAAGATAGTTGCCTTTCAAACGGGTTGTGGAGGAGGCCTTGGTAAATTTGAATGGTATGATTAGCATACCGGCTGTTTTTAAAACTGCTCAAGAAGAAGCTGTGTTAAAATCCATTTCCGCAAGACACACGCATTTTCTTTTGGACAGGCTCCACTAGCTCTGTTTCTTAAATCAATTTTTCTGGCACGGATTTCTTCTTGGAAGAATGTACGACACCAGCTCAGCTTCCTAACCAAAACTTGACAGAATGTGTGCAGCACAGCATAACGGCATCTCTACTTCATGGCTTCCTAAAAGTTACAGCACAGAAACCTCGGAAGTGAATTTGACTCTTACAGGTCACATCTGTCGAAAGGCGAGGGAGACAAGAGGAGATGCCAGGGTAGCCTGCCCAGCACAGTGTTCAAACACTGGTGACGGCCACTGATAAAAGGTTTGCCAAAACGGGAGTTGCCAAGGTCTTAGAGGAGTTTCAGGGATGTTTTCAAGTCTTACTAGATTTAAAGGATGATCCTTGGCAAACTCCCCCTGATGCTTCTCAGCATTTCTGGAGCCAACAGTTGTTCCATCTGCTGCTGAGGCCGACTTTGAAGAATCCTTGCAAAGAGCAGCATACTAACTTTAACACTACACAAGAGAGAAAAAAACCACAGCTTTTCAGAAGTGACCTAGATGTTTGCCAGTAGCTTGACACACTCTCAGGTAAGACTGTCTCCTTGTCTCCAAACACTTGAGCGTATTACCAAAGCTGTGCCAGTGTAAACTGTGGGCTGAAAATAGAGAGTCAGTAAACAGCATTTATCGAAAGCTTGTCTAAGGCATTAACTGTTCATCTCTGGAGGTCTGATGTACAGTAACAGTGAGAAAGACCACCACAAACTAACTTCAAGACCCAAATTGCTGATTGGGGTTAAAAAAAAAATCATATTTAAAAAATGGCTGTGAAACTCAGACAGATACTCCCCAGCAACAGCTTAAAAAAAAAGTAAATTAAAAAAAAATTTCAGCAAACACAATAAACTTTCGGGGATGTTGAACACAAGCAATCTCTGAAAAAGCAAAGGAAGGTCCACACAGACACAAATGAAGGTGTTTAGTTTCAACACACAAACTTCAGTTTCTGCCACTGTGACGGGTTTGTCAGTGTGCCTTCTGAGCCAGGCCACTGCACTATTGTATAAGCTTTATTCTAATTACTGTAGGCTCTACACAGGTTTCTTTATCTTTTAGTATTATAAATAATTGTGCTTGCAGGCTGGGGTTCAAAGCTCAGAACAGCACTCGCACAACAGCACAGGCAGGTCAGGTGACCTTTCTCCAATTCTCCCCTCTCTGGTGCCGAGGACAGACAAAGTGATATGTCTGTCATACGCCATTACCATTAGAACAGAATCTTGTTCTTTTATTACAACTGAACTCCGCCGGATTTCTCAGCAGGAATGCTAAGTGAAATCAATGTCTCGGATTTCCAGGCTGAGCTTGGAGGTCACAGCCACTCTATCATTTCTCAGCATTAGCCCTTCTCTTTCTCTTGCGCTCTCTCTGAGCCTCCAACTGGCACACAGCAGATTGAAAACAGCATGCATCACAGGGCTTACGCTGCACAATTTTACAGCCTTTTGGAGCCCCCTTCCTTTCCTTTTGGCCCACTTTTTTTTTCCAATTTGCAAGTAAGTTTTTTTGTCTCCTACAGACCTGCAAGCCAAAGGCACTGGAACACCTACAAATATGAAAAAGCAATAAAACCCAAGGGAGAACAGAGAAGATCTTGACAGCTGCCAGTTAAATTGGCTCAATGCTCCATGTAACCAGCAGATATGGTAGGCTTTCTAATCCTACAAAGTGCCAATGCAACTGCCATGAAATACTTACTGTGCCCCTTAGATCTCATCAGACATTCTACTTGTGCACAAGAGAACCAAAAACAACACCGGGATTTTAAGTGCAGGAGACCTCACAAGCTACTAGCCACACACAACCCCCCCCAATAAAATGTATAAAATGGTTTGTTAACCATAGATACAGGGTTGTTTTTGTTTTTTGTATCAATCTACCATCGAGCTTTGTGCACAGCTTTGTGATTCCTCACTCTAAGAGAAGAGGCCAAGCCACGGATAAACTTTGGGAAGTCAGAGAGCCTACACTAAGGAGAGAAGAAAGACAACACAGATGAGCATGATTTGTTAACACAACGGCTACTGATTTCAAGTCATGTCTTTTATTCCTTGAACACATATCTCACTGAGCTGACAATGGTATTATTTATTTGTCTGGTTATTTTTAATCTGTGCTGTTTTACTGTTAGGGTAAAAAGACACAAGACACTACTGTCAGTTCAAGGAATCTCTCCTAATGTGATAAAAGACATGGACAGCATGCTAGAGGACACCAAGAAAAAGAAAGGACACATTCTATCAAGCTTTTGCTGTCACCTAATAGGACTGCTTTTTCTCTGCATCCCTTAGCTAAATTCTTCATAGTTGTTTTGCGACAGCTCAGACGTGCCATTCCATGTTGACCTGTTAGTTTTGCTGAGCACACACTGAGCTCACCTTCTCTGACTGCATCTTTTCTCTAGGTGTATCTAGTCACACACTGAGGGCATTATACAGATGTGACTCGCAGCTGTGAGCTGGACCTCTTAAATAAGTATGGATCAAACTGCCCAGCTATGACCAAGATTACTCATCAGAGCCCACCACTCAATGGACAGATATCAGTTCTGCTCTATGACACAACAGACTTTGGAGACTTCACAGAATCACACAATATGCTGATTTGGAAGGGACCCACAAGGATCATCGAGTCCAACCCTTAGCCCTGCACAGGACCACCCCAAAGAGTCACAGCATGTGCCTGGGAACATCATCCAAACACTGCTTGAACTCTGACAGGCTTGGCGCCATGATCACTTCCCTGGGGAGCCTGTTCCAGTACCAAATCAACCTCTGAGTGAAGAATCTTTTCCTAATATCCAACCCAAATCTCCCCTGATTTAATTTCAGGCCATTCCCTCAGGTCCTGTCACTGGTCACACCAGAGAAAGAGATTAGTGCCTGCCCCTGCTCCCCTCCTCCCCAGAAAATTGTACACTGCAATGAGGTCTCCCCTCAGTCTCCTCCAGCCAAACACACCAAGTGCCCTCAGCTGCTCCTCACATGCTTCCCCTCAAGGCCCTTCCACCATCTTTGTTGCCCTCCTTTGGATGCTCTCTAATACTTTAATATCTTTCTTATACTGAGGTGACCAAAACTGCCACAATATTCAAGGTGAGGCTGTAGAGCAGAGTGGGACAATCCCCTCCCTTGCCCAGCTGGTGCTGCTTTGCCTGATGTCCCCCAGGCCACNCCCGCGCCCCCGCTGGCCCTCCCAGCCGACTGACATTCAACCTGCTGTCGACCAGGACACCCAGGTCCCTTTGTCTGACACTGCTTTCCAGCACCTCATTCTCCACACTGTACTTGTTCCTTCACACACTCCAGCTCTAACCCAGGACAGAATCTGGCCACAGATGAGGTGCCCCAACACCAACTTCCTGGTTGACAGGAAGTACAAAAAACTCTCGGAAGGTCGTTGTCACCTTGCTGGAGTTCTGGCAATAGTGTTTCTGTCTGTGTATCCCATGAAACTCAGCTCTGTTGGCAGCTCTGGTACTGCTTTTGGCAAGTGATTCCAACAGATTATAACCATTCCAGTTGGGTTGGAATGGTTATAATCCAATCACACAAAAAAAAAAACAACCCAAAACCCTAATAGTTCTGGGTTCTTGTGAGCTTTTTGGTTACTGCCCTGTGGAAGGGAAGTACCTCTAGATAGAAAGTGCCATTATGGCTCAGATCTTGGGATTGATGGAGTTTATGTCCTGGATTCCCTTTGGAATTGAGACCCTGCACAGGAACGATAATGTGCTGGGGTTTAGGGTGCTGGGGCACCCTAAACACCCCAACACCGCCAGCCAGAGTCCACGTTGAAAGGAAACGAGTTGTGTGCTGGACCTGTGACCTGTTACTGAAGAGGGAAAAAGCACTGGGGTAGGGACTGCAAGGGAACCCACGGCACCTCAGCTGAGGTGGTCTGCTACAGACATTGTGTACGAATACATGTTTGCTATCACTGCACTGGGGTCCTCCCACTGGGAAAACGGCACCACAAATATCCTCCCATTTCAAGGAGCCATCCTAAAAACAAAGCTGCTGCAACTGAGAGGCACACAGACACCCTTCAGAAAAAAACACATGCAAGTCCCCACATTGCCAAAAATGCAGTGCTGCCAGGCCTGGTACAGTACCTTGCTTTTGGGCGGAGGGCTGTTTGTGCTCTTGTCTGTGTGGATGCTGGTAGGGGATACAGCAGCACCGAGGTTACCCTGGGGTATGCCAGGTATCTTGCCTCCTGGAGACACTTGCATCGCAGCAAGTTGGGCAGCATACAACTGCTGTAAAAAGATAAAAAAAAAAAAAGAAAAAAGAAAAAATTGGGGTGGGGGAGGAAGAGAGAAACATCAATAAATAAATATTCTTCTCAAAACTTCTACTGCAGACAATATGTTTTCCTTCTGATGCTATTTTTTATTTAGCACATGTGTATATCAAGACAAGAATTGTCATCTCAACTTCTGTGACTCATTCCTCAGGGGATGAATGAGAGACGTCACCATGAGAAATGTCCCAGCATCCCTGTGTGCCCAGGGATTCAAAACAAGGAACAAAAGCTAATCTTCACGGTTTGCCTGAGCTACCAGGCAATCTTTCCTTTCCTGAGATGACTCAAGCATAAAAGCATTTCCCCCAATAATCTGTACTGACCCCTGTGAAACTCACATGACATTTGATATGATGGTCTCTGTGCTACCATTTGCTGTTTTGCTATTTTACTTGCTATGTCTGCCCTATTTGCACAGGCTGCAAGGTGTTTAGGTAAGGGATTGTCAAAATTTTTAGTGCTTACTGTGAGAGTCCACTCTCAGTTGGGTTCTAGGGAACCACCAGCATCAATATACATATACACATATCGATGGTAAAGTACTCTCCATTAGCTATTAGAAACTCCAACTGAGTCTAAGAACCCTTTCTATGATAGATGCAAAGCAGAGACACTGTGGAATTTTTTTCCCTTCAAAACAAAACCAGTAAGGCACTTCAAACATATATTTCACTATTAACCTATAATCATAGTCATCTGTTTAAAGTTTAGCACTGCAATAAGAGTTTATTGGGCAGAGGTCAAAAGCAGTGAGAAAGCAGGCAAACTGCTCAGGTGCCTGAGTAGTAACAAGGCTTTCTCTCCTCAGGTATTGGTTTCAAAGGTTCACACCACGTATGGTTAGTGGTGTGCAGTACATGTGTGATGTGTAACACTGAACAAAGGTACTCTCTGCCTGCAGGTGCTACCAGAGCTTCTGAGATGTGACAAGGGATAACATCCAGCAATATGGAAGTGGATAAGGGGGGTTCAATATGACTAAATCTAAGAAGTCTTGTTAGTACTGCTTAGTTCTTTTGCTGTTGTTTCTCAGTTAATTTTATATGCTGATAAAGGAATAAAGGTCAGACTGGAGAGCACAAAGAAACGTTGACCCAAACCAGCAAGTCTGAAAGAGGAAAATGAGGATTCATTACAGAAGTGATGCACATGGAGCTGTGCAAAATGTGCAGACACTGCTAAAGTGAGTTCAGTATATATAAGCCCCGTAGCAAACAATTCACTTGATCAAATGGGCAAGATTTACTGCTGCGAATCTTGGATAACCCCGGACATTGTCTTGTGGTTTCCAATGCAAACTCTTTCCTTTGCTACTGCATAATTATTTCACATAATTAAAAGTAGCCCATTGCTTTTTTAGGTGTAATCAGACACCAAGTTCCTACTTATTTCTTTTTCATACTTTCTATTATTTTTTGACTTTTTATTCTTTTCAGTTTTGAATCCTTTTTATTTCTTTTCTCTACTTTGATCGCTGCTTGTCCTCTACTTTTTAATCACCATTTATCCATTCCGTTCTGTTTAGTCTCCTTCCCTTTTCCTTGTCATCCATTCATTCATCTGTTCTCTCCTTGTCTTTTCCTCAAATTTATTTATTCATTTATTCTATGTGTTACCCCCAGCAAGTCTGAGCCAAATAGATGCAAATCAGCTACAGATAAAAGTCATCAAAAACAATCCAGCCACAAATCAGTCACAGATTCAAATGCATATATTTATCAGTTGAAGCTCATATCCATTCATTCTTTCTAAAGAGGACTAAATCCAGCAGGGAGAACGGAACAAGTGCCTCTGTGAACCAGAGAAGAACTGCAGCAGGCAGTTCAAGGGAAACCAGGTCAGAATTATGTGTGAATTAATGTATCAGAAGGGCAATGGCTGTTTAAGAAATAGGATACATGACTCGGGAACAACTCAAACGTAATAGGACTCTGGAGGTGTCAGAGCACATCCAGGGAAAGCTTTTCCTTTTCTTTTGCTCCCTATTGAAAAAAAAAGACAAAACAAATTGAGGCAAGTATGGGAAAAAGACAAAAGAAAGTCAAACAGCCATTAGGCAGGAAAGGTTCAAGCTTGCTGCTAATCTATAGATTAGATATCAGAGAATAGGTCTAGTTCACATGTAAAGGTAAAAATAACATAGTCAGTTTGGACACTTAGCAGTCCTGAACTAACTAAGCAGATCACTGACAGGCCATACAGGACTAGCCTGCTGAACACTGAGCTTTCCAGAAATTTCTGTAAGCCCTCGGGGAAGACTTTTCAAACTGACTCTTTACTCTGGAAAGAAAGGGAAATCTCTAATTCAAACATAACTCTCAACCTTCTGTTGAGGTCCAAAGACAGAAGCACAAGAACTAGACTGTATGAAACACACGCACAGCACGGTCTCCAAGAATCTGCACATCTTACACCTTCCTGGTCCCTGAGAAATGTGCTGGAGGCCGTGGCTGCTCCCTAAAGTACTGTCACCACATCTCCCTGACAAGGCATGCCAAGCACATGATGACTAAATAAGCACTGGGAATGAATTGCCCTATGCAACAGCCCAGAAGCTGTATTTTTGGGTGATAAATGGAATATATGGAATTTCAAATCCATCTATTCGCAGTTCAGGGACAGATATACCTGAAGAGAATGCAACGCCCAGTACAGTGTGGAGTAACCTGGAAGGAATGGTGGAAGAAAATTTATAAAGCCTTCATTCATGCTTTGTGAAAACTTCTGTCCTCCTGTTATCAGATCCAACATCTCACCTCCATTTAACTTATTTTGAGAATTAAAAACAAACATGAAATAAAATTTTATAAGAGCTCCCTTGTTGAAGTACTCTCTTGGAAAGTCCCCTCCTCCAACAGGAACCAACTATTCTACAGAAAAAGCAGTATCAGGCCCAGCTCTAAAGTGAATGAGGTTATGAAATTGCAAGGGTCTGAATCCTATTTCACCAGCAAGATTTCTCCTATATCTCCCTCAATTTCAAAAAATGGAGAGAAATACACAACCTGCAGCACATTTCTTGGACTGTCAATAATTTTGAGCTGTAACATTATTGAACTTGTCTGTTCATATTTAGTTGTTTTAGGAGATGATAAGCTTTAGCTTACACTCGGGGAAAGGCTAATGGTGTGACCAAGTGCCATGAAACAAGACAGCTAAACGACAACAATTCATGCATTCATTTCACAGAGAAACTCAACTCCAACAAAAGAACATTTCTACCCCTGCTTCTCCACTAGAGTCGCAGATTTTGGAACACTGCATGAACAGACCTCTGTTGAAACATTCAACCATCATCTAAAATGTACCCTTAAACCCTTCACAGTAATGAAACCGAGTGAATGAAATGAAAATCAAACGAAATGAATGAAAATCAAGAAGTGCAAGGAAAATGATGTTGTTCTGTATCACTGCTTTAATACACTGTTCTTGAGCCTCTCAACTTTTACCCCAGATAGAGACTCCTGAGGCCATTCCTGCTACCTTTAGCTAACCTAAAGACTCAGTGTCAAACTCCAGGAGGTCCTTTTGCTGCACTACAACTCACAGAGGACTTTTAATCTATAGGGTCTTGACTGGTTCATTGTGACCAAGGCATTCAGTTGGAATCAGTGAAGCACTACTGCTTTAGGCAGGTATATTTTTGCTATACATAATAAATAAGGATAATATTCTCAATTTAATAAGATAGATAATACTTCTTCAAGAAGGCAGAATTGGGCTTCTGAAAAAGCAATTAAAAAGTAACATCTATTGTTTGTTTATAACGAAATGACTATGTTTCAGCTCCCCTGCCCATGTGCAATATTGCATGCCTTGTTAATGTTTTCTCATTAACCTCTTACAAAAATCTGTATGGAAGCAAAATCATCAGAACAAAAGCACAATGTGATACACTTTAAAACGAGCGGGAGGTATCATTAATTTTTTAATGTTGCCCCTCTGTTCTTAAGCTGTGAAACAAAAATTCCCCGCTCTCCCCAGGTCACCACCCAAACCATCTATAATTCTTCCAATATATTAAGCAGAAATATTCAGCTGAACTCTCCAAATGGACCAGCCCTAAGAGCTCTTGGCTTGATGACTCTGTAGTACATCAATAGCAAAGCCTTAAGGTTAAGCCAGCTTTGAAAACTTTCCCCTTGGGCATTGTTGTTACATGTTAACAATGCTCATTACTGCTTGGAGGGTACACTAAAAATGAATTCTTGTTCTATTAATACAGAAAATGAGAATGAGATTTAATAGCGATTTTAAAAAGGGTTGAACAAAGTGCTAGCAATTACATAGGCAGAGATAGTTGATTCAAGCACCTATAGGCATTTGGATTACAGTATTATCTCTTATTAAAATATTTTTATTAGTGAACAGTAGAGATTAAGAGCTGTTATTAAAAAAAACACAGAGAGACAGAGACAGGTGGCACTGGAAACTGAATCAGTTACTGCAATAAATTTGTTTCAGCTATAACTAGTTTTTCAATCAATATACAACAGTGATGAATTTACAAACTACTGTGCTTGAGTGTTTGAACTGTTAACTGAGCCAACACTTCAATTTCTTTGTCATTCTGAGACCCATCATTAAAAATATACACATGAATGGCCCTGCTCTTTGTTTTTTTTGCATAATCTGGGGGGGGAAATGGTACAAAATGAGATTTGCTCACTCAGAATACATGAATTTCATTTTCTTTACCTCAAAATTTATGCTTATATAGGGCATGAGAAGTGTTTGATTATGACAGAAAGAATTAATTTTGGATGTGTTTGGGTGGGTTTTTTATTGGAAAAAAAAAAAAGACCATGAGAAATTAGAAAGAAAAACGAATTCACTTATACAATTTACATATATCCTAGTGTAAGATTTTTTTTTAAAGGTGCTGACAAAATAGATAAAAAGTTAACTAGAGAAATCAGAATTAAAGCTGCACTCACTAGTGATTGCTAGCAATGCTTTCTAGATATTCTATGAAAAAAATTCTTCATTTAACTCCTCATTACATATTTGAAAGGAACGAGTGCCAGATTTTCATCTTCCCTTTGTCTGAGTTTCCTTCAAAGGTTGTTAGTCAAACATTTCAAAGGGACACGCTAATTTGTACATTCAGACTTCAGCAAAGGCTTTCAAGTGCCATTTGTTTGCATCAACTGGGAGATTTTCAGAAAACAAAGATAGTATTTGAACACCGAGTCAATAAGCTTCGAACCCACTGCACAAAGAACACATTGCAGAGCTTTCACTCTGGGATAACTTCAGTTAGTAACAACATAGCTCGAGATCTTGAAATGCACTGATAGCATTTTGGTTTATTTTTGGGTTTATTTTATTTTGTGTTGTATAGAATTCTGAACAAAGTAGGAGAATTATTACTGTTCTACCATTTGCCTGTATCACTCTCAATTGCTTCAAGAAACTGCCCTGGCTCCCAGTGCCAAGGTATTTCAGAGAGACTTTCTCTGGCAGAGGACCTTGCCTGAATTAGTTTCCTTTATTCACCAAGCAAAAAATAGCAAGCTGGAAGGATTCACCCCAAAATTGTGGACCACACAGAGACTAGAGAAGATGCAGTAACTGTTGAAAAGCTACACTGTTCTTTCCCATGGCCACAGAAACCAGCTAACTTCCTTGGAAAACTCCCATCCTAGCTATGCTCTGTATTTAGCCCAGAGGGGGGAAGACAGGTAAGTAAATCATGTATCAAGGAACAATAATAAATATTTTAAAGTTAAGACAGGGGAAGTTAATAGATAAGTAATGTACTGCTTTTAATCAGAGAGAATTGGTAACACTTGGAGGAACTCTCTAGAGAAATTGTGACTCTCGATGTTTCAGTCAAGATCAGATGTGTTTCAGGAAGATGAACTTTAAACAAGGAGTTTATTACGCTCAATAATATTTTACATCTTGTTTTCTCAGACTAAACAATGTAATAGTCTCTCTAGCCTTAAAAAACCTGAGACTTAGAAGGAAACATTTAGAAAAACAAGTTCTCATTAGAAAAACTGTGAAGCATTCACAAACAGAACAAGGCTTCATTTGTACACTTCTTGCAAGCAAGTTACAAGCCCAGCCTTGTAACCACTATTTCTCTCCTATTAGAAAAACATCACTTTTAGAATCAGTAACCACAAGTCTGCATAAAATATGATTCTGGTAGCTGATCTCTAGAGTTCCAGGCCTGCAGCCCTTATTCCTGAGAATAATCTCACTGTAGTCAACAGGACTGCTTTGCCCACGCCAGGATGAACGCACTAGTTCTTTTTTATTTGAAACTGCCACAGCATGACCAACTGGGGATCCAGAAACAAGGCTGGAGTCCAGGTCACTGAAAACCTGAATGAGCCTTAAGTTTGCATATGAAGTAACAGACTTCCACTGCCATCCATTCAAAACAATGCTTGCTTTGCTTGTGGAACAGTGGATAAAGCAAAACCTGCAGGTATAATTTATGGTAGCTCTGAGTTTTCTTAGAAACTGGTTGAATCTTGATGGCTAGGCCAAAGATTTTAGCTAAACTACAACTACATTTGTATGTACAGTAACTGCTATGGGAAGGACACAACCACCACGCTCTCCAATGTTAAGCAATTCAGTTTTCCTTGAAAAGCAGCCTTTAGTTCTGCCAATGGATAAATGCTACTCAAATATTAGCAAGGTGAGACCCAGCATCCATGACATCAACTGACTGGTCCTGGTGACACAGGAAGACTGCAGGAAACTCCTGATTAGAGCCTAGACCTCATGGCTCCTTTGTCCCATGCCTTAACAAGAAGACAATCCTTCTACAGGATGTAACTGGGGGAACTTATCAATAGACACTTCCNTGGTAGTGTAGACCAACAAACCACAGTGATGCGTAACTGAAGGAGAGGCATTCCCTTTATCCCAGGAAACTGCACTCCCTTTATCACTGACTATTCTGTAATGCAGAATAGAGCTGACTATTCTATAATGAAGATGAAGTGTTTGGATGAAGGTTCCACATGGAGACTGCTCTTCGAGTACAACTTCTGCAGATTAGAAGCTTGAAGTCAGTAAAGTGGCCCAGACATTGTATTCCTGTAGGAAAAAAACCTCACTACTGCCTATTTGTTTACCACAAGTATGTTTCCCAAGAGCTTTTTCTTTACATATATCCAGATTTTTGGCAACTAGCTCAGAGCACCTGACTTCAGTAAGTATAATTTCTCATTTGAGAGACCAAAATTCTATGAGTTGCCATTTGATAAAATACTTGTTTCATATTGCATTGCTTTACTTGACTGGTACTGTATATAATCATTCATTGTTATCCATTAAGTGACTAGAGCAGTTAACAGGCAAACACTGCCAGCAGAATTACTTTAAATAAGGTTCTATATATTTCAGATTGCTGGGCTATAATTAAGGCATTTCACTATTTTATACGATTTCCTTAAGCAACTCTTTCTCCAGTTTTTATTTATAGATTTTCTGTTTGCATTTTAAGTTGTTGTATTGAACAGGGAATTAAGTCAGGAAGACTCTGTGCCTGCTTTAGGACTGATACTGAATTAATTACTTCAAATCTGAATACTCTATTTCTCCTGAAGTTAAGTGCAGAGCTCATAGTAGAAAGATTAAGGTCAACTGCATTTCTTATTTTAAGAACATGGATTTGCTGACTTGAATGCTGATATGGCATCAGGTTCTTACATCTTGATGATTCTAAGATTCCTCAGTGACTTGTCTCTCCTCTTCTTCAGGAATAAAATAGCAAAATAGGTATTTTGCAGTACAGGTGGACCACGGGACTCAGCCTGCTCCAGAAACTCTTTTGTGACAAGTTGTCATAAGAATAGAATCCTAAAATACTGATGTCCCTCCTTAAAGGTAGCAAAAAGATGATAATAACCCACCCACAAGCAAGTGCCAAGTTGCCAAATCCCTTTGTAGGAGGGGACAAGAAATAAATGTAAAAATTTACACTTGGATATTTTTTGTTGTATATATCCTAAAGCTTCCCCATAGTTATATCTTCATTTGTTAATTTTGATACCAAACAGGGAAATAAGAAATGTATTTTTTTCTAGTCTTCATAGTTTTTATACTTTTTAGCATTTATACTTTTCTAGCGTTTAGTCTTTAGTTCAGAGTATTTCTGAACCTGTATACAGAGGTATCACTGTAGCTGTTGTCCTTGGAGGTATAAATTGACATTGTTCCTTGGTTATCTGACACATACAGGAGCTCAGTGACATCTACTCAGCTCATTCAAAAATTTAATTTGCTCTTTAAACTGAGTTGTATTATGTGGTCAAATGGTCTGGAAAAAGGCTCAGGAGATAGGGAGTGACAAACTCTTAGTCCACCAGGAGCAAGTTTCAACAGAGCTCTCTTTCACAGGCTCAGAGAGGCCTCCCTGAAAAGAACACACAAAGAAGAAAGTATGGGTAAAAGAATAATACTGAAAGGGAGGAACCACTGATGGATAGGTATAGGTGTTATTCAAGACAAAGCTTGCAGAAAAGGTCAAGCAAACTTACTAGATCTGTAGGAAACTGTCATTCTAATCCCAGACAGAGAAATTGCCTCAACTTTGAACCAGAATATTTTTGAGCCTCACTAAATCAGAGAATGTGTTCCAACCCAGAAACCAGCTGAGTTTCACTATGGTCAGTCTTCTACTGTTCTCAGCAGCGAGTTCTATCCAATTCCAACTCGTGGGAGTGCCTAACTTCAAATGAGTCACAAACTGGATAACTTAGATGCTTAAAACCACGTTTGTTAAACGGGGCTGCTCGCAGTTAGGAGATGACCGGCTACCAAGAGGGGAGTATGTGGAGGGGAGTGCCATTATTTGGCAACTAAATTGCTTAGAAGAGTTGAGAGAATAGAAAAGCCTCAATGAATTTCCTTATTTTGGAGTTGCCTTAATTATAGAAAAGTCCTCCTTTAACAAATTAAAGTAGCAGAAGCAACTCAATAGCTGCTCGATCTTTACATTCTTTGATTTTATGATAAAAATAGGTGTGGTCTGTAAAACTCCCCCTCCAATGGAGCCCATAAAACTCCAGAGAGCCTGAAACCTCTGTGAAGCTTTGGCAAACTTCTCAGGAAATAACATAAGAAACTGTTTTCTGGTTCATCTCACTATTTCCATGCTTCCACTGATGTAATGGGAAGAGTGACACTTTGCATACCCTATTAGGATATGTACAGAAGTTTAGTTCTTAATTCTTAGACACTTTGTTCCCCCAAAAGTGGTCTCTGAAAACACCTGAAATCCCTCAGGGTTCAGTTGCTGACTCTCCCTACAATGACACCACAAACACTAAGGTGCAATGGCACTGCATGGTCAGACTTCAGCCCACACACAAAAAGCCCTAAATCTCACCTGAAACTCACACCAACGTTCCTCTTTTGGTACAGGTTGTACTCGAGGTTTGAGAACCTGTAGGCACATACGACTGAAAGTCACAGGGAATCACATCTTTTAATTTTCATATCCCTCACATCACCCAGGCACAAGAACTTGTGCAATGACCTTTGGAACTTTACATTCAGCTGAGAGGAACACCACGGCTGCTTCCAGTTCTATCAATCTGTATGGACAAAAAGCAGCTGCTGGAACCTCATGTTCCTCTATCAATTTGACCAAGAGAAATGCAACCTTCTCCACATTTCTCCATTTCCATCCTGATGCAAGCTGGTAAGTTCCAGACTGTTCCAGCTTACCTGGGTTTCCCTGTGGAAGTGCCCCCTCTTTAACTCTTCAGCATTTTGCTTTTAAGACTAGACAATGTGAATGTAGAAATACACCCCACCAAATTCCTCTTATTGAGGCAAAAAGAATGCCCTTCACTGCCACAGGACTGTAACCTCTAACTCATCTCTTCAAGAATTCTATATAGCCTCATATTCCATAGCCAGTGATGTCCACTGTATTAACACTAGTTAACTAGTAACAGGCTCTATAATCCATTAGTACAGTAGATCCATCCATGACCATTTATTAAAGTAGATTTTCATAACTTTTTTGAAGCACTGAGTAAATTAAAAAAAAAAAAAAAGAGGAAGACATAAAATTCTGGAGTGAAAACAGTGCTTTTCAAAAATTGTCTCCTTCATACCAATTTTTAGTATGGAAATTTTTATAACATAAAGGTGGATCTTCTTGTCCAAAACCATGAAATACTGAAATTACTGTGCATATTTAGGAGACATTTTTCAATTGTTAATAATGAGGCTGGGTCCTAAAAAGAGCTAATCTGTATTTTAAATTTGGCATCTGGAAATTTGGATTAAGAGGAAAAACCCCAGAAACTTTTACATTTTAGAAAGAAGTACCAAAACACTGAACTCTTTTCAATTCAAAACAAGAACCAAAATTGATGTAAAAGCAAATTTTAAATTGCTTCTGGATGAGCATTTGTCTGCGAAGCAGAAGGGGTTTGCAATGGAAATACCAAGAAGCTTTTACTGTAGTCACACTAACTAGAGCTGCTATCATGAAGTAATAACATTATCCAGAAATCTTTGTTCATTACCTCACTCCTAATGCCATCCCATTTCACTTGAGTTACTTGGGTCTGATGATGGGGTTAACGAGCAAGGAGGTGTTTGAGTGGGTGTGAATTAGGGGCGCTGCTAAAATAGAAGCTATTTTAGTAGTTCTGTGTTTAATATAGTCTGAAGCTCAGTAATTTTTTTTTCAGGTAAAATACTCACACGTTCCAAGGGTAACACTGACTTTGGCAAAGCACAGATAATACCTAGACTTATTCATACTACACGGAGTATTACAGAGGAACTCATGCTTCTATTCCTTCCCTACCTCCATCATTCCACCCACAAGTTTAACATAGCAGGAATTCTAATGCTTTAATTTCCTGCGTTCAGAAGTTTTCCTCAAAAACTTGGATATTTTCAGCGACCATGACAGAAAACACTGCTGATAGCTTCTCTCCCCCCATCCCTGTACTCCACAAGCCATCTTCACATACTGCACAGCAATCCATTACAATATGTTCTAACATCTGCCTCCTCACATGATGTACGACCTATTTGATTGACCCTTTTTATGCTGCTCCAAGACTGGCTGTTCATTGCAGTGGGAGGGTGAACAGTACTCATTGCTTCTGCAGTCAGCAACTGGTAAATGTATCTCCGTTCCAGGAAAGACTGGGAATGTCAAGCAGGGATCCTTCTCACTTCCCTCTGTATAGCAATGACCCACTCCATACTGTCCCTTCCTTTATTGCTATCAGGGACGGACATAAAGGAATTCTGAGCAGTCCAGAATAGGGAAGGTCTCTAGTGGGTCCTCCCATCTATCGCTAATATATGAAACATTTCTGCCAATTAAATTTTTCCGTGACAAATATTAACATTACCCAGTGTTTGTGACTCCAGTGTGGGAAGCATGAATAATGCAAGAAACAGTAAAGTCCTCCATTACGCTGGGATACTTCTTGTTTTTGCCAAAGTCAGCAACTGTAAAACATCTCTCAACTTCTCCAGTTAACACCATAATACAGGCCTTTGGTCAAAGAGATCATATTTGCTACAATAAAAGCAGCATCTAAAGTAACGTAAAAACATTTGCCAATATCACAGGCATTAAATGCAACCCTTTTTCTCACCATCTATATTTTCTTCATGTATTTAACAACATTAAAATGCTTCAGGGTCACTGACAATTTTCCAAAGTCGTGTGGCAGAAAACGGAATGAACATGGCTATGAAAACATGGCTATGGGAAGCAATGTCCTGAGTCCAGCACAACGGGATATCTCCTCTTCCCAAGGACAGAAAACTCAACAGACCCAGGAAAGCTACACACACTTGCTGCTTAAAAAGTCATCTGCACTGACTGCAACTCAGTGACTTTCACAAATTCCAACCACTACAGAAATATGAAGTCAGTTGGTCTTGAGGCTCCATGTCCCAACAGCAATCACTGAAATATTCTGACTTTATGGTACACCATTACTTGCTTATTAACTGGAATTGCCTGGTCAAGTGAAAAAGGAAACTGAAACACAGAAGCCTGACACAAAGGGGGAATAAGTGGAGAATCCACCTGACTAGTCTTGAGCTAATCACCCTTAGCTCCCTTTATAAAAACTAGAATGGAACCTGCAACTTTATGCCAGATAAATTATAGCTGTTAGGCAGCCATGGCTAAAGATGATTCTTATCCCATCATCCTGAGTACAAATGAGAAAAAAACTACCTAGTCTGTGCTCAGCATGTCTTTGTCATTTTTTAAATTTTGTGTCAGCAGCTGAATTTTTTAGAGAGAAATATTTCTAGCCTCTCTGAAACTCAAAAAACCCCCACATTTCCTTTTTTTCTTTTTACATAAGTCAGATGGAAAGCAACTTTGTCTTCCTCAAAGCTGTACAACTGGTGAGGCACACAGCTACATTTTCAGCACCTAACATGTGGGAAAGGGCATATAACTCCCCCAAAGTTGCCTGCAAATTACTTTGGATTTGTGTAGAGAACATATATGTTAACATAAAGTAGAGTGTGAACCCAGGGAAAATGAAGACAAACACTGACAGCTGGCCAATCTTGCCCTTCTTTACTGTGTTTGCTTCAAATATAGTATGTTTGTAAGAATGTGTGAAATACTTTTGAAAATAACAGTTATACTCCATTTAGTTTTAACAAGCAAAGGAACATATAATTTACAATCCTCCTCAGAAAGACCTGATTTACTAAAATTTATGGAGAGACATCAGCAAATACCCAGGAGGAGTTAGAAACCTAACTTATTCAGTATCTTGCACATTTTGGAATGTATTCAGATTTTTTCCTCACATGTCCAAGGTTATGCTGATTTTATATAATTATTTAATTTTTATCTTCAATTTAATGTTGCAAAACCGATCAGACCAATGCTTACACCATACACAGTATCTTTCCTCCAACAGTGTGGTGTTACCACATTTCAGAAGGACATGAACAGCAACTACAGTTTCTTTTTCCAACCAAGACAGGATGCAAAAGAAGGAATCTCTGCGTCCTGCATCCCAGCAGTGACTGGCAGCCAGCCTCTCTCATCCTCCTCTTAGGGAATTTTGAGAAGGAGATTCACACTGTTAGGATACAATGGACATATGTTGCAGGGCTCATCCCCAATTAAATAAGATCAATTATGGCAAGTTAGATCTTCGTCCTTCAAATACACTTCTACTATGCAACTCTGAGCCCTGTCCCCAGTATTTAATATACTGCAAGCATAGGAAGGATACATTGGAGCTTCCCATTGCAGAAGAAAGAACTTTGACTGGAAGACAACCGTCATCCTGAAAGGCCTTTTCCTTCAATGTGCTGTGTGGGAGGATTATACTGATTTTAATAATCTTAGGATAAGCAATGTCCTCGAGGATGTACATCACCAATTTTCTCATGAGATTGAAAATATCTTACTTTCCAGTATTTATAATTAGTGTCAAACCCTTTCCCTTAGAACCACCGTTTTTAGAGATGACACCTATCAGCTTTTTAGACTTTTGACCCTCCTTGAAAGTAATGCATCGTGTAAACTGTAAATTGTTTTGACTAACGAGACTGGTAGAAAGTAGAATATGTCCAGGGATAGTATAATGTGCAGGATTACTCAGTATTTGCAGACATGGGGGGGAGTCCCTAGTTTTAGACCTCCAGCCTCTTCGAACTGAATTGCCATTTCTGCAGTAGCTGAAACAAGCAATCCCAAAGATGGGGATCTATTCTCCTTGGCCTAGAGGAAATCTAAGAAGTTGTCAGGGGTATTATCCTTCCTCCCTCTCCCCCCTGCTTGTCTTCCATATTCCGATGGCTGTTTATGAGCTCAGCTGTCATTCTTTGCACCAGGGAAAGATAGATGGGACACACCAACCCCAACCTAAGTGACCTTTGGATGTGACAAGATTTTTAGGTCAGTCCTGCTAAATGGAAGCCTCGGTGTATCGAGGCTCGCCTCAGGGTGAAATTTCCAGTGAATTTATTATCTCCCAATGCCCTTTGGACTGCTTCCCACCATCAAACACCATGGCAGCACTCGGAACAGGAAGAAATACATTAACTGGAATCTGATCGTTTTAAAAGGTTACAGCTGCCCAAATATAATTTAATTTCATACTTGCCCTTTGAGGGTTTGGTGTATATTTTCATTTTATGACTGCAAATGATAAAGCTCTTAAGATTCCAGGCAATAAAAAGGAAAAGGGGGGAGAAAGTATTTTAAGGGTTAGAAGTCTATTCAGTTCATAGTCAATGAGCAAAGTGACAAATCAGTTTTTTTTTAAAATCTAACATTTCCTCATTTTTTAGTAGTCATTTCTTCCTACACTTTATGGGGAACAATACTTTTTAGTGAAATCAAACCTGTAATGCCACCCAGCGTGATAGGAAAGAAACATTTGCTGTGCAAGCACCTACCTATTTTACATCCCTTAAGGACGTGCTTCAGAGCCCCAATTAATGGGAAGTGAAATCTGAATGAACTGATGCAAAAAAAAAAAAAAATCAATCAGAGTTGAGTAAATGCTTAAATGTAAGCATAATACCTTGAGTTTTATCTGGGTGGGCCATGGTTCCTTTTAGAACCTCTTCTTCTCTAACTCCTGTCTGAAATCAGGTCATATATCCAGGTCCATTCCCTCATGCCCCCACAATAGGATAAAAATCAGGGAACTCAATGCTGGTCTTGGGGCATTCAGTCTGGTTAGAGTCCCACACCTGTGTGATAATGAAATTCTAAGGGATGAGTATGTGGGCTATGACATCCTAGAACACAACACAAAATGCTGGGAAATTCTGCTCATTCTCTCCTTTTCTCCACGTGAAGTGAAAGCAGTTATGATGCACTGAAACACAAACTACCACACAAATGTGAGTTTGGCCAGCTTGGACTAGAGGTAGGAAATGCTGAGTACTCGTGTCTTTCACTGTATCCAAATGAAACTGAGTTACCAAATGAACACCACCTCACCATCAAACAGTCTGATATAATTTTGATGACTGTCTCCTTTCCACAAAACAAAACACGGGAAAAATAAAACAGCTGCGGAAAGGAGGAAGGATTAAGTGTGAATGTTGCATATCCTATTTTCAAAGCCACCGTAAGAAATTAATTATTGCTGGGCTCCCAAATCCCTTCAGGGCTCTTTAAAAATCTTTCCCAAGCACACACTGACATACACCATCCGAATTACTTTCACCACTGGTGTATCAGACCAGGGTTCAGGAAGAAGCAAGGCTGCCATGACAGGGGGAATGGGGCGAGCAGGGTTGATAGCCCTAAAAGGAACCATATTCCAAGGCAGCTACTGGCACAGCAGGACAGCGAGTTAAATGGCAGGTATGAACAACATGATGCATGAGGGAGGTGATTCTGTCCCTCTGCTCTGCTCTGGTGAGACCCACCTGCAGGGCTGCATCCAGCTCTGGGAGTCCCAGCAAAGGAAGGACATCGAGCTGTTAAAGCAAGTGCAGAGGAGGCCACCAAGACCACTAGAGGGATGGAGCCCTTTTCCTATGAGGAAAGGCTGAGAGAATTGAGATTGCTCAGACTGGAAAAGAGAAGGTTTCAGGGTGACCTAATTGCAGCCTTTCAGTACCTGAAGAGAGCCTACAAGAAAGATGGAGAGAGACTATTTACAAGAGCATGTAGTGACAGGATAAGGGGGAATGGCTTCCAACTGAAAGGGAGCAGGTTTAGATTAGATATTGGGAAGAAATTCTCCACTGGTGAGGCACTAGAACATGTTGTCCAGAGAAGCTGTGGATGCTCCATCCCTGGAAGTGTTCAAGGCCAGGTTGGATGGGGCTCTGAGCAGCCTGGTCTAGAGAAAGGTGTTCCTGCCCATGGCAGGGGGTTGCAACTAGATCACCTTTAAGGTCCCTTCCAAGCCATGCCATTCAATGATTCTATGTATTGCTTACCCTAAACATCAAAAAGCCCTGAGTCTGTAAAGTAAATATTGGAATACTGAACAAATACCAATGCAGAACCGCTATGGAGAAAGTAAGTGATATTTAAGGACACTTTAACCTACTATAAAGTGTAGCACATCTATTAAGTGCTTCTATTCTGAATTTTCTAATTTTCAGCAGTTCAGAGTTTACTGGTAAAATCAACATCAGAGATAAACTAGGACTTCAGCCATGTTCCTTTGCCAAATTCAGCTAGACCCATTTGGTTCCCTTAATGAAATAAATAGGCTGCTGTATTCTATGGTAATGGCCCAAAACACTTTAATAACACTATCACAAGCTGTAATGTTTTGGTGTATTAATGGAGAACACACAGTTAAAATTTGTAAAGAGCGTTTTGAACCACAGAAAAGAAAAAACTGGAAAAGAAAAAGGAAAGGCTTTGTTGTCAGATATGATTTCTGCACTCCAGCATGGAAAAAGGAGTAACCTGCAGAGTGGGCACTTCATCTTCAGAAGGGCAGTGAGCTGCTGGCCCTGCTGCCCAGGTGTGCTGAGGGACAGGCAGCCTTCCCAGCACAGCACCCACAGGGAGGCACACAGGGATGCTGCTTTTCGGGTCCCTGAGCACAGCGGGCAGGAGGACAGGTACCACCCCTCCTGGCACCCAAATCTCTCAGGGATTAACCTCATTCCCTTGCACACAAACTGGCAGCCCCAGGCCCCTTTGGGAGAAACAGATACTGTCCCTACAGGAAGAATCTGAAAAAAAGCCACTCCCCAGCAGTCCCCAAAGACAATGTGACTCCCTCAATATGCCACAGACAGATTGCCCCTGTCAGCCACTGCTGGTGCAGAATGTGGCACAGCTGTGGTTACCAAAGCAAAGTACAGCTTGCCATGCACCTACAAGCCTCTGCTGTAGTGCAGCTTTTAAATAGCCAGAGCAATCACTCTAAACAGCAAGACACAGAGGTGCAGATATAGTTGGAAAATATTTAAAAAAATCTCACTTTCTACTACCACAAGAGCATTTGAAACTGTCTTACTGCTTTCCTATTGTATTGATAATTATAGGATACTGATTTCAAAGCTTCTCCCAGCTTAAAAACTCACAGACTTTTAAAACTGTTTTTCTTTCTTGTATTCTGCTTTTTAGTTTGGTTTGTATTTTTGTCCATTAGGGAAAGACAGTTCACACAGTAGCTTGTGGCAGTCCTGCTCTCTGCAATTCCAGAGTCTGTCAGCCTCTGAGATAGAGGACTTCACAAATTTTCCACAGATTTCTGGTCACATAAGTTATCTGGCATGTGACCAGTCTCTACAGCTATGGGGTCAAGGAATGTAAATCCAGTAGTCTGCAGTACTTTTCTGCTTAGCCATCCAATGAATGGAGAGAAACAGAAATAGACCCCTGGTAAAAATGACAAACAAATAAGGCAGCTATGCAAAGTGAAAGGGATAGTTAGAAGCTAGTCTAGGGATCAGACTCAAACTCAAGAGATCAGCAGAGCTCACGCAGATTACAAAATTTAAAAGCTAGTCTTGGGGACCCAGGAGCCAGAGGTGCTGCTGCCTTCACATTTTCTTGTTCAGATTGATCACACAAAATCCATCAGAGCTGAAAACACTAAGAACCTCTAAAAGGAGAAAAGGAATTTGAGGAAACTGAGTCTAAGTTTTGAGGAAATAATTGCACTCCGACTTAACCTCGGGAACAGGCTTATGCTTTCAAGGCACAACAGAATAATTAAGTGTAACACACTGAAAGCTAAATCTCCAGACTATAGTATCCTCTATTGAGCTAAGTTCAATTGATGACTTTGGAAAGAAAACAAACAGAACAAGCATCCTGACCCCAGTGGTTTGTTGCCTAATGCTTACATCTACAGTCTACAGCAACTAGGTATTTCATCATTTCAAACTTGCCTAACATTGTCCTCCATTCATAAAAGGTACTCAAATATCCTGGCTGGTAAAAGGAATCAGATTTAAGACAGATTGAGAATAAGAGCACAGGAACTTCTAATGGCTTTCACTCTTCTTGGCATATACAATTTATATCACAGGTCAGTGATACACTTCCCATGTACATATTTACTATTCTGTTTGTTTATTTCTATTCCATTCTGATCTAAGCTCTGGAGAAAAAAGAATGGTCATAAACAAGGCTGTAGTAAGAAATAAGACATAAATCAAAATTGTTACACACTCACATATTTTACCAATCTGCATCTAACAGTTTTCAACAGAGAATTTCTTGTGCTAAGTTTTAGGATGCATACAATGCAGTAACCTGATGTGGACTTAAAGAAGTGAGTAGTTTGTGTAAGTCAGTGTTTCTCACCACTGTTATTTGCAGCATTGTTCCTCGAGCACTAAAGCATGTCCATGTCAGTGATTTGCAGTTTTCCTGGGTGTTTGCCTGACAGGACTTTCTGCTCAGGCACTGTAAACATACACTATTGGCAGAGCTCAGCACGAAGACAATGAACTCCAAAAACATCCAGAAAAATTCACTAGTCTGACTGCAGCTTTCACGTTTTATAGGGGGCCCAGGAACCCCCAGTTTATGGTTTCAGAGCAAGTCCCCCCACAGGCAGCCAAGCCCCACTCGATGTGGTTTCCTGTCCTCTCCCCCCGCCGGAGAGTTTGCTCAGGATTATACAATCTGATTTGCATGATTATATAATCTTCTTTTCAGCAACATCCCTCTGAAAAGAGCAAACAGCATAATAGGAAAACCAGTATCGTAAGCCAACTCTTTCAAAACCCAGTGTCTGGAATGCGCAAAGGGCACAAAGTAGGGGAAAAAAAGGGGTTTTTTGGTTTTGTTACCAGATTTTTCATACAAAGCTTTCCAGGGAGAATTAATTCCGAATGAATGTAAGCCATGAAACACCGTGTGCCATGAAACACAAACACTTCACAGGTTTGCTCTGTGGCCAATACAGGGAGGGAAGCAGCGTTTTGGTTGTCTCAAGGTGTATGTACAAAGGTTGCTATTTACTTCTTTTTCAACAGAAGTCACTTTGGGGCAGTATAAGACAATTCTCACATGGTTTTGCCTCCACCCTTGTTTCAAATACTGGTGGGCAGGTGCTGCCACTCGTGCTATTTTGACAGTGGTTTTGTCTTACAGCTGGTTGAACTCCCAACATCGACACCACCATCCCAACAATCCAAAGTCCTGGTTATATTGTACAGAAATATAAGCAAAGTCTTAGCTGATATATATGCCTCCACTTCTTTCAGACACTTCAGACTTTGTCCTAGACAGGACGTTGTGTAAGTGAAGACTGTCATACTCCAATCTGCAAACAGGCTCTTCTGCTGGCTGCTAAAACTACTTATGATGTCAGTTACTTTAGCAATATTCATCTAAAATTAATGCCTTATAAATAATCAAGGAGTAATCTGCTTCCGTCTGTCAGGCTAACCCCAAAAAGAAAGAAGTGTAACATTTTTGCAAGAGAAAAGAAATTAAGGCTGACCTGACCTCACAAGCACGCTTGCCAGACAGTTACACACTCTTTCTTGCATGACCTATTTTTCCCTGCTCACACCACGGAGACGTTTCAAACAAATGGCCAGTAATTCAGTGCTTGAAACACAGAGGGTTGCCACCCAAACAAGACAGTTGGGCATCTTAATGGCTTTGTCAGGCTTCCAAAAGTTTTTAGTGACTTGTTATCTCTTTTCAAGTTGAAATAGAGCTCTATTTATCTAGTCCACGAAGGCCAATGTTAAATGTCCCACTTTTGCAGAAATCAGGGTACTGGGTATGGATCATGGCCTAACATCTTGCTGCATATTACAGGGTGTGAATGGCCTATACAAAAAGCACACTGAGTACATACATGGTGGTTTAGTTACAACACAAACTTACATAAGGAATAACTTACAGATAAAGGAAGTGTTCATAGCTTAAGTGAGTGTTCCTATAGCCAAAGTTCCAATGCTGGAATACTTTCAACTTGCTTTTGAAAGATGCTCAGAACTACTGCCTGCTAAATTCCCGTAAGATTTAGAGAACATCTGTTTCTATTACTAGAATCGGATTCTGTACCAGTTATCAAGATCCACATCAGCTGTAGTATGAACTACTTAATACCCATGGCTTCTCATCTTTTTAATTTGTGAGCAATCTTCTTAGCAGAGACAAAAACCAATGTATCACGACATAGCAGCCTATCTACAACAGGTTAACTTCTCTGAGATACCTTTGAGATCCACTGAAAGCATTAATGGTACCCTAGCAGAAGATCACTGAGTTATCCTGTGATCAGATATATGAGGGCACTACAAGAAAAAGGCACAGAAATGGTCATCTTTTGCTAATTCACAGATGTCAAGAAGATAGGAGAAAGCTTGTGGCAGAGAAGGACAAAGCAAAATGGAAACAACACGAGTGATAAGGTGAAAGAAAAATAGGATAAATGTGAGCATATGGAAGATGATGCAAAGCATTCAGTTTCCTCATGGTGAGGTTTATATGGAAAGAGATGACAATATGCAGCTGAAGGCTGGTAAATAGCAAAAAGCATGGAAAAGACTTGTTATTTCCATTGTCCAGGTGTCCAACACCAATGGGAACCCAGAGGGTAGGGGGAGGAGGAGTAACAGCAGTATAAGCATCTTGTAATAGGTAAAGGGGGTTTCTTGAAAACTGCTGGGCTCCAATGCTTGCCTCTATGGGCTGAGGAAAGTCGGAAAAAATGCTGCTTGCACTTTTTCCAGGCTATTTGCATATGTTCTTTAGTATGCAGAATGTCTCTGTATGTAATTGAATTGTTGTTTTTGCCTCTATTAATACATATGCAAATGAGTCACTAGTGCAGCTGTGCTGTATTAATCATATGTGTGCTTCTGTCTGTCTGCCCTGCAGGCTCAGGGTCCGAGGGAGGGGGAAGAGGGAATTCAGTCTCTTTAACCTACAAGAAAACTCACTCATGCAGACAGAGGTCTGCTAGCAAACAGCAGGCCTGAGTTACAACTGGAAGGCAGATAGGCTGGTCATTTTTCAGTCTTTTTTCATTTTTCATAGATATGGATGGAATCTGAAAGTTATGCAGAAGGGACTGTTAATCTAGATAAAATGAATATGCTACCACTGCTAATTCTTTGCCCTGGAGGGCTGGGGAGGGAGTTCTAATCTGACAACCCACAGAGTAGCTATGATATTGTTTTATCATGTGCATTTACTGTCTGTAAATGTCCACTGTGTGTATGCTCAGACACTCACAGTGCTCAATAAAATACGAAACATCTATATGTAGTCTGCTGTAATGATTGTCTCTTGTAAATTGATTGGATTTGATAAAATGATGTGATCAAGCTTTTCATTCAAATCTATTTTGATAGAACATATTGAGTTTACCCATAACATTGTATAAGATTATATCAAAGGCAAGTATGGGCTATTTAGACACCAACTACAAAGCACATTTACCCACCATGAACAAGATTTATTTGAGCTGATATGTTCTGTGGATCATGCTTTTACACAATCTACCACAATCTCTAGCTCTCAGCAGGTGTCTGGAAAGCGAGGACTAGTTCCACCCTGGTGTTGCAAGGCTTGCTTTTGGGTTAACTTAGAGGAACTTTTTTCATTTAAAACACAGGGATTGCTCAAAAACACTCTTGGCAACCAACAGCCCCACACCTTGTTTACATAGTTTAACAGATACCTTAAAATCATCACTAGGACTTCATAAAAAAATAACAAAGCCTGGAATGGACTTTCCAGTTTTTTGAAGACAACTTACCCCATACCCACATAGAGATCTTCACCCTGTTTAGACAGTCATAGCTTCATGCTGGGCCCCACATTTTTCCATCTGAAGGACCCCGGACCTTCACTGATCCCTTTTAAAATGCCCATCTTAGCTACTCGTCTGCAGAACAGGTGGCAAACATGCAGTGGCAAACACATTCCCTTACAAAGCCACAAAGAAGTGGTGGACAGAAGCAGGGAATACAGAATCTGCGTAATGCAGCAATTTAAAAACTCTTTCAAAGGGCATCCACAAAAACACACACATATTATGGTGCTTTATTACTCCTATTATTATCATTATTTGTGATGGCCACCAGGAAACAGCATCACGATACAATGAGCTAATGGCAGATGGACAACTGCCATCTTTTGGTTATGCTAATGAGAAATGTCACTTTTCATGCACTTATTTTTTTTCCCAGATGTGTGGGCTCACAGTGAAAAACTAATTCTACTTTTTTATGCTTAAGTGGGTTGAGTGAGTATTGTAATATCGTAATTAAACTGTGCACTAATGATTCATTGCCTACAAATTAAGTCAGAGTCCAATTACTGAGAACAGGTAAAGTAAAAAAGCAAACAGTGAAAGGATACTGATTCTCACTGTTGAAAAGCCAGCTTGGATGGTATTTAAAGGAAGACACTGCCCAGCAAATAAAAGAATAACCTTGCACTGCCAAGAAACAATTTACCTTCTTGTAAGCAAAGAAGTTACAGTAATATCCCAAGGAGGTCATGAATGCAGATTGCAGAGTAAATGAATAATGGATAAAATATTGCCATCTCTCGGCTACATTCTGTGGAGACAATAATGGGTATTGGAATTTTCTTCTCAATCAGAAATAATTAATATGTCTTTGCACTCTAGCAAGTTGACTCCCCAATACAAGGAAAGAATAAAGTTTTCAGTATTCAGACACATCACTGTAGTGTTCATACACTTTTTTCAGGGTCTTCTTTCACAGATCTGAGGTGTTGTAACACCAGAAGGCCAACTACTTAATCTGGTCAAAACTGGTTATATCTATGGATTACAGAAAGAAATTAATAAGAGATATGCAAATCCCCCCCCAGTAATTAAATGTGCTTGACAATTAATGCATGAAAATATCATGACACCTATTTAAGAGCAAGGAGAAGGTCTGTCATCAGCAACATTTCAAATAAGACTTAGGGAGATACTTCACAGTAATAACTAGAACTGGCAAGTGGAGAGATGTAGCTTTCCTGCAATGGTGCAGAAGCCAAAAGGAAGATGGTATGTAAGGAAAAAAAAGGTATCTGATTGAACAGGCAGTGCTTATGATTTATTTTTTTTTCATGGGCAACAGATGTTTTATATAATACTCATATGACCATTGTAACAGTCTGCCTTCTGATCAGTCACTGTATACCTGTTAAATATCCCTATCCTTTCCATTTCCTTCAAGAAAACAAACCTGGAGACCAGAGATGATTATGTGACCCTTAAGATATCCAGAAGCAAGGTTTTCCAAAGGAAAACTTGTAATGCGTCAAACACCTAAACAACAGCAAGATGAACAACTTGGAGAAACCCTCAAACTCCAAATGGGTTTAGTTTTTCCTCAAAATCTAGTCACTTACATCAGTGCCTGCTTATGGCTCAAATTCTTCCAAAAAGCGTGGTCCAGACTATGTATGCTAAATTCCATTTAAATTCAGTCCTTGGTATGAATCTTCCCACACAACTAAGGGAATTGCTTTGTAGTAAGAAAAAATAAATTGACTCAGGTCAACAAAGAAAATGAGAGACTAAAAAATTTTGCCAAACTATTTTTCCAGGTATGTTTAAGGTCTAAATCTGCTCATCATCTTTATTCCAATGACTGGTGTTCAGAACTGAGACCCAGTTAAAATGCTTTCACACGTACATGTGACACTAAGTTCCCTTCATTCATAACAGTGACAGGTTTGGTCCTAATGTTGAAAACAATCACAATAATTGTTTCATGCTAAGATGAAAAATTTGAAGATCTGCACTCAAAACCTTTTGTTTTTTCCCAAGAGCAGATGTTTGCAGGAAATCTGTATTACATCAGACTGCTACCCTGTTTTGACAGGACACAAAATGTCCCTACAGTAACACTACATGGGCAGCTGTCATTATACATCCAGCATTATCTTTCAAGTAGTTATGGGTATATACAGCATTTGTATTTCTGCCAATTAATCAGTCGTTGTCACTATCTGGTTATCAAATAAGCAATCTGGGAAATCTCAACCAGTCACACTCCCAATGGTGCAGATTCCTCTCACTTTTCAGATCATGTAATCAGGTTCTGAGTTTCCTAATGCTCAGAAAGCACTCAGAAAATATTTTTTCTCAGAAATTATCAGATATAAATTTATACTGAATTTGCTCAGACTTCTGGAAACATCTATTTCATACTAGCTAAGCCCAAGATGACCAGTATTAGAAAAATCTCTTCAGTTTAATTGGTGTAAAACTTGCTACATGGTATCTATGCTTACAGCTTTGAATGCTGATCTTCAAAACAGAGGAATTTAATTCCCTCTTCTGCTGAACCATCTAGGAAAAGATTGTGCTCATATAAGGCATATAGCAGTACTTTTGATTCATTAACCTTATTGAGTAGAGCAGAGTAGCAAGGCTGTGTTCAGTTTTGCTCTTGTTCATTTGAAGCAGAACCACCATGCTGTATCACTTTTTAAGAACGAGACTGTATGGTATTTATGAGGGAAAAAACTAACATAAGAAACTCAAAGGCTAACCAAGAGGGAGTTTTACTGCAATGAGGGTGTATTTTAAAATGACACTTCACACAACATTCAGGACTGAGGCTTCTCATTAACAGAGGAAAGCTAAAAACTTTTTTTTTTCCCAAAAGGCATTTATGTCATTAAATGTAGGAATGACAAATAGCACTTTATCAGAGGACAGGTTCAAGCTTGAATCACGTTAGTTCCAGCTTCTCCAACATGGCCCCATCCATCTACTCCTTTTGCAACACCAACAATTAAGTCTTAGTTTCCATTCTCATTGAGTCATTAGCCTCTCTGTGGATACTGGAAATAAAGGCAATCACGTATGGCTAATTGTGGCACATATCAGATGACAGAATCTGTATGTCCCAGTGGGAACTCAAAGGAAGGGAGAGAAATGGAAGGCTTCAGATTACGAACCCGTCACTGGGAATCAACAGGGGATTTCAAAATGAGAGATTACATTTTCACTGACAAAGAGTTTCTTTGCCCCTGGAAAACAATCAGGTGTTAGCTGTTCTTCTATAAATACAGTGTGCATTCCATTTACAAAAAGAAAATTCAATTTTGACAACCAGGGATAAAAAAGTACTTCCTGTTGATCTCCCAACATACTACCAAAGCCATATCCTGACTTAAAATTCTCTAATGAAATAACAAAGATGTGTTTATCACTACACAAACAAACATGAAAAATTCCTTGGTTTTGTCTTCACTAAGATAAAGTTGTGTACCAAATTCTGCTGGGAGCAACAGGCTGAGCATTGTGTCACCTCCTTTGATCTCCCCTGAAAACCACTGCTTTAAGTACACAAAGTCTGAAAGATGAGTGATAGGGAGGACAGAAAAAGAAGAAAAGAAGGAACATTGTACTTTCCTGACCTTTTACCGTCTGATGACCAGATGACAGAGGGTTTGTAGGGAACACTATGGTCATATGTAATGCAGGGGAATGCCTGAAGTAAGTAGAGTTCCTTCTTGAAAGAGACTGCAATGCCATTTAAAGGTGGGTTTGGAGCACCTCTTCATAAAAAAACATCATGAATGTTTCTTTCTGACTCAACAAAGTCATCACTGAGCCAAATTGTATTTGAACACAGTTTGGAAGTCATAATCTTTCTAGGCTAGCAGCTACACCAGATTCAGCTCCATCCCTGTCAGCACAGGTACTGAGTACTCACTATATGATAAAACCTTTCTCGAAGCACACCTAGCCTGACTCTTTCAAATGGCACCAGAAGTTGAGAGGCATGTTCAATTTCTATTAGAGAGGTTGCACTGATAGCTAAAAATCTCTGATAAGATATGAAGAAAGACAACTTTAATTTTTTCCAACATGTACATACCCTTAGAGATCAAGTCTGAAAGATTTAAGGGAGTCTACAGGGTTAGTAATTTGAACCTCTCCCACTGACTGGCTGCCAAAGTCTCCCTTTAATTCCAGACTAAATAACATGTAGCAAAACAGCATACATGAATTTGGTCAATATTTTCATTTTAATGTTCTCCATTGCACAGAAACAAGAGGCCTTTGAGGTTCTCAAATTTTCCACAACCTAAACTTATCCTGAGATATTTATGAACTCAGTCACATTTGCACAAAGCCCACCTTTCAACAAGAAAACTGTCATTGTGATAAAGCCTATTTTAATCAGAATACTTCACCCACAGCATGCATAGATACAGCCCAAAGCTGGTCTCAGAAAGAAAGTAAACCATTCTCCCAACTTACTGGAGCACTGATGCATTATTTTAGGACTAGCTTGAATGAGAAATAAGAATTAGACTCAGACCTCTGTTTCCTCATTGCTAGCCAGCTCCATGTTTGCTTTTCCTTTTTTACTCCCTCTTTCTTTCTTCCATATGTCTGTTCACATGTGTTTGGCTATTGTAAGCACTTTATCAATACTGATGTTACTGCTCAAAATTAATTTCAGAGGTATGACTTTTATGGGTCCCATGATTCTTAAGCCGCCTACGGTATTTGTAACTCACAGCATCAGGAACTAACACACAGACAGTGTAGCTTTTCATACAAAGGCACAATAGGAATGAATGTATTAACCTCTGTGGTGCATGGAATGTGTCAGCTTACACACTGGCAGCTATTTCTGTGGAACTCAGCTAACTTCCGCTGGCTGTGTTAAAATAAAATTAAAAAAAAAGATCCTCCCCAGAACTATGTCCCACGCTCTCGTACTCTGGCCAAACAACTGAAATATCTGCTGTCTACTTCATACTGATGTGGGCCAAACAGAGACTGAGAATGCATTTCACATGTACTGGTTATAAACACCGAGCCTTTACAAACAGGTATAAAGCCCTGCTGCTTCCATGTGACTTGGCAAATAATAATGAGGGGACACAAACATTTGCAATGGAGAGAATGGGATTTTTTTTTTTTGTTCCTAGAAAAGAGTGTCAATCCAGATTTTATAGAATTAGAGGTGATTTGGATCTTGATTTCCTTTTAGTCACAAATTTTACTCAGCTTTGTCTACCATCAAAGCATATATGGCAGGTAGCAATATTCAGACTGCAACAATGGATCTCACATTTACTTAATTCCAATGACTTGATAAGGGTTGTGTGGCTGATCAGTAATATATGAGGAAAATCTGCACTGCTAGTGTTAAGACCCATGGACACCCTAATACCTTCAAAATTTAAAATTATATTGGCAGTTTGAAAATCAGATACATCTGGCTACCAGGCAAAGTCTTTAATGTAGCTGAAAAAAAATTCTTTAGTATCTTTCCACCTGTTTTCTAATTGTGTATGTTAAATTAGGATAATCACTAATTATCTGCACTACAGCAGTGCTGAAAATGCTTGGGTACCATAAAACACTGTAGGAGGGGCCAGAAATTGCTCTGAAGAGCTTATGGCCTAAAAGGACATAATCATGTTAACGACTTTTAAGCAGTTTAAAAGTGCTTGTCAGGACAGAGCTTTTCTGCCTGGCAATCCATTTCCTTTTGGTGGTTTACACCTAGACAGCCTTTACATCACAACAACCTAATGGAAAAGTGTCCTCGTTTCAGCTGGGATAGACTTAGTTTTCCTCTTAGTAGCTGTGTTTTGGATTTAAGGTGAGAATAATGTTCATAACACACTGATGTTTTGGCTGCTGCTAAGAAGTGCTTACCCTAAATCAAGGATTTCTCTGTTTCCCATGCCAGTGAGAAGCTGTGCAAAATGCTGGGAGGCAGCAAGGCCAGAAGAGCTGAACTGAACCGGCCAAAGGAATACTCCAAACCAGAGAACGTCATGCCCAGTATATAAACTGGGAGTAGTTATCCAGGAGGATAACAGGCTGGTCGGAGGATGGAGAGCAGCTCTACTCGACATCACTTGTTTTCCTTGGGTTTTATTCCTCTCTCTCGCTTTTCACTATATTTATTATCATTGTTGTTATTATTATTATTATTATTATTATTATATTTAACGTTATTTCAATTATTAAACTGTTCTTATCTCAACCCATGGGTTTTTACTCTTTTTTTCCCCTCCTGACTCTCCTCCCCATCCACTTTTTGGAGGGGTGGGCTGAGCGAGTGGCTGTGCAGTTCTCAGTTGCCGGCTGGGGTTAAACCACAACAGTAAGACGAGCAAACACATCACTATACACAAATTTAGAGGACAAACCTAAAAGTAGTTAAATTGACAATAAAGATACAACAACGTGACAAGAAGTTCCTGCAAGAAAAAAGGAAAACGTGTCTCGTTCCACAGTTCTTTTGCTTCAGACACAAATTTTACGCGAAGAGAACAGCCCCGAGCCCCTGTTAATTGCATTGTGTTCCAATGGAAGAGAAAACTGGTTTTCATATTTACTTAACCTTTGCCTCCTGTGCATTGTGCTCAGACTTACCTGCAGTTGGAGTGGGCCTAAGCCTGGTGTTGCTGCGGCAGCAGCTGCCATGGTAGTTGGGATCAGCTGAACGGGGTAGGGGTCACCTAAGTAAGAGAATAATAGAGGCGTCAGCACCTTTTATCTACTCTCCACCTGCAAATTAAAGTCCTGCATTCACTCTTTCCAAAAGCCCTCTTTTGTGTGCCTTGTTGAGGCCTAATGAAAAGCTCTATTGTGCAGCCTTTTACTAACACTCTTTTCACAATTCTGGCTGAGAGAGGAACGTGAATAAAAGGCACAAGCAATTAAGGCGGAAACCTCATCCTTTTTCATGATGTATTTAGGGAAATGGAAAAAAAAAAAGTGCACATTGATCAGAAGGCTGCACTTCAAAAAAAGGAAAGAAAGAAGATGGGGGTGGAGAAGAAGAAAAGGAAAACAGTACAACCTTGATAAGATCACAGCATTAGAAGGGGACAAATTTACAAGCTTGTCCAGAATATGAAGTTAACCAAACTCTGCTCACTGTTAGTAAACTGAGCCTCACGCAGAGCAGAAATGGCACTCAATTGACTACTCTGCTTTCTTTTAGGTGAGAAAAAACCCTCACTGTAGTGTCAGGCTTTGATCCCACAAAAGGAAAAAGCACATGAAGTTAAGGAAATCAGATACAAGCCTCTGAAATCCCTGTACCAACTCCACTTCATGCCTTGGGATTCAATTTTCCTTCTGAGAGAAAACTACTTTGGTCTTAGTAAGAACTGCGTTCTGCTGAACAAGATAAAGAGACTCCGTAAAGGTTTTAAGAAAAATTGCAGTCATTTATAAAGGAAAATTACCTGAGATGACAAAAATTGAGATGGAGACCGATATATTTTAATGTTATGGAGTGCTCACTTTTGGTCACTCCTCACATATCTGATTTGTTAAAATAAACTTCATACTAGCCCGTGCACAAACTATAAGAAAACGGGTAGAAAAATAATAGAAGATGTTACACACATTATATTGCTTCTCCAAATGATAAAATGTTTGAGTGCTTTCCACTGAAATAAGGCACATCAGAGCATTCTGTATGTCCCTGTGTTCTGGTGACATGCATGATTTCTGTAGCATTGAAACAGCCACTTGAAATGAGACTATAGAAAGAACAGAATACTTTATCAGGAAAATCTACCTAAATATTCCTGTACATTTTATTAGAGAGGCAGATTAAAAGTTTTCCCCTTTATTGTGCTTTTTTGAATGAACTGGGAAAAAGAAAAAAAAAAGACAATTAAGAAGGTAATGCAGGGTGCTCTGTACAGTCATTATTAGTTATTATTGAATTAAAGTTTATAATGTTATCAAGCCTTAGTTACAGGAAACAGAAAACAAAGGGAATGAAATTTATCTAATGTTTTTTAAATGTCAGAAATAAGCTGTGTCGGTGTGCACACATTCAGGAAAACTGCTAACGTTTATTTTTTTCCTTTTATAATGCAACCTTCTTTTACTGAGATCTTTTCATTCAAGCATTCTGATTTCCTGTTAAGAATTAAATACCACAACTTCTAGAAATGAAGGGCCAGCAAAAAACCAGGCTGGCAAAGCAACTTAACAGACATTTAAGTTAAATAAGTGTGCATGCTTATATTTAAGAACATTTTAAGTAATGCTTTGCTGACTGAAGCCTCTTTCTTTCAAGGCCTACCAGCCAAGCAATGGGAACCCAAGGGTCCACCCAGGCATCCCCATTCACAAATGTCTTTGCACCAGCACCAGGCCACAACCTCTCTATTCATATTTGTCAATGGGCAACAGCTTTCCTGACTTGCTTGGTTGTTTTTTTCCCCCAGAGGATGCCATTGTTTTACATTTTCCAATTTTACTTTGCTTTAAGGCAAATTTGAGGCACCCATTTTCCTTGTCGTATCATGGACTGAATTATAAATTTCTCTGACTTGAAATTTTCTGGAGAGCTGTCTTGTGATCCAAGCAGTGGGCTTTACACTTGTGAAGACATGGGGAAAAAAAAAGAGATGCTGGGTCAGGGTCTACGATGTTTAGCTGCTTTCACACCACTAGTAGTCCAAAGGCTAATCTCAGCATCATTCTGAAAGCCTCCTCTCTAGAAGAGGACATTTTGATCAAAATACAGCTATGAAAGAAGATAAAAATTCTCAAGTTTCTCAACCAAAAAATAAAAAGAATGAGGAAAAAGTTTCTCACTAGGATGATGATTCTTATAGCCCATTAAAATTTTTAGTTTCGAGTTGTGTTAAAATATACATATTAAGAGAGAGCTTCTGTGCTCTGTCCATATTCCTTCTCTCCAAACACATTTAGAAGCCTCAGCCCATCATGCTAATTCATAAATCCCACTATTCTCACCTTTCTAAACAGCCAGCCAGATTTTCATATGCTCATCTGTTGTGGTAATTCCTACCCTGTATGGTTCATTTGGCAGAAATAGCAAGGAGATGTGAGATAAGAACATGCTGAAGTCCCCTTGGCCACAAGGATATCCCAAGACCACATGCATGGTTCACAACCACTTGATTTGGAAATGCAGGCAATGCCTCTGGGACTCCTACTAGGCAGCAACTCCTACACTAAGACGTGCTAACACAGTTTTCTAAATTCTAAAGAAAAAACCCAGATTCGTCCTAAAACCAGACTATAGCTGTGCTAGGCTTGCCTGTCTACCAGACAGGGTTTCTGTCAGCTTTAAAGGGTTTTACATATATCCAGGGCTCCCAAACAATCTTAATGAACAAAACCAGCAAACAAAACCGAAATTCTCCTGCAACCTATCACAAGTCTGCATGCTTATGCTTTGGTTGTACTCTCTGTTATCTTGTGCTTATTACAGTCATTTAGCACAGGAGACAAAACACAAAGGAGCAAGGAATATGCTCAAATGCTGTGTCATGGCCTGGGCAACTCAACAGGCCAGTGGAAGAATCAAGATCAAAACCTACAGACATAGTTCCCTTTCCAGGGCCATTTTCAGGCCCCTACCCATGATAATGCCAAGCACTTACATATTCACATCACAAAGTGCAGGAACTGCCACCCCTCAAAATACTAACAAAAGCCTGAGGTCTTATCTGATAAATACATTTTTTGCTATTACTCCATAAAATGATACGTCTTTCTACTATCCTTAAATTTATTCCCATATCAGAGGGAAGTTTTTGTCTGAGCAGTTTTAGCTAATTCTGACGTCTGGGAAATGCATGTCTTAGCTATTTCATTACATCTTCAGTAAATATCTTATTTTTAGATGTAAAGAGTGGCTACATTTTGTTCCCAAGCTCTAGGAACATTTCAGGAATGTGAGGCGAGATATACAGTTATTAGAAATAGCTATTTCCCAAGGCAGCCACAAGTTTGCACAACTGGAAACACCAGTGAATTCTCAACCAACTACATTACATTTCCACTTACAAAATTCACTATTAATCTGCTAATGCATGCAGGTGGGAGTGTACCTCCCTGCATCTCTCAGAAACATTTTGTGCAGTTCTTTCATGTTCCAAACTGCCTCTTGTTATGTGTGAACTTTTCTTATAAACAAAGCATCAGAGGGAAGTTTTGTTGCTGTTGTTTTTCTTTAGTACACTATATGGTAAAATCTGGAGCAGATCAAAGGCTGGAGTTTTTACTGTGAGAATAATGCAAAATTATTTCATTAGCTGATGTATTATTCTCTAATATATCATTATTTCCCAGCTACTCAGTGACATCACTTTGAAGAACAGAATTATTGCAGACTGACTACATGAAAAGAGCACCAAATGTGATGCAGCACCCAAAGAAGTGACAGGGATATGGGGTGTGTTGGAAGTGTTGGTGCACAAGGAGAACAGCAGCAGCTCAAGGAAGAAAGAATGCAAGGCTGAACCCTCAATTCCACTCCAATACTTTATTTCTCTATCTTTCTTCTGGTCCATCTTCCGCAAACATACCCAGAACCTCTTTCCTGATAATTTATGCACTGCAACTTCTTTCAATTTCAAATCACACCTTCATCCTTGCCCAAAATAATCTTCCAAGATCTTGCTTACAAGAGGATTTTTCATGAAGTACATTCACTTTCAAACCACTCTTTCCACAAACTCCCCTCTGATACTCCACTGAAAACACTTTTCTGTGAAAGTAAGTTGTGGTACAGAGCCAAGTGGACATCCTGTCCCAAAACACAAAATGTTTAGGCTCTGTGTTTAGGAACTTGATTTTCAACTGACTAGCTACCAAGTTCATGGGTATTAAACGATTCTATACTTGTGGAAATACAACAGTGGCTCTTAAACCCTTTATATGTTTTGCAGAATTTTATTAAAGCAGTTTAAGAAGTTAAAAAACATTAAGGCTTTTTTAAAAAAGAAAAAACAAAACACTAAAATGAAGCACAGGAGCTAACATTATGCCTGTTGCACCATTCACTCAAATTCCTAAGATGTTTTTTGTGTTCCTTTTTCTGTCACTCATCTCATTTATTCTCCTCCATGGTGTAATCCCCCCTAGTGTCTTGTCTTGTCTCCTGACAGGCTGCAAGCTCTTCAGAGCAGGCACAATTGTCTTACTTGCTATATAAATCAAGTTACATGCTGATGTTAAATTATAATGTTTTGACAGGATTTTTAAGTTGAACCTGATTACATGAAACAATAGAACACTGATTTTTTTTCATGAAATTTTCTTCTCTTAAAAAAGAGGATACCAGAAGAGGAGAACTAGGACGTTTATTTCCCATGATTTTTAAAAACTCATTGTTTTCCTCCTACCTGTCTTTCAGGGACAGCAAAGGAAAAAAAGTTGGAGGTCATGGAAGAAGGAAAAAAAACCAGAGTAAAGAATATAAAGAGCAGGAAACAAAACCAAATTCTTAAATTATCATTTCCCAAAGCAGTATGCTAAATTAAATTCCATGAAAAAATACTGGAATAAATATTTCCTTATAGTAGATTTCGTTGAAAGAAAAGGAGTCCTACACTATCTTCCCCCCCATTTTTGACAAGTTCTAGAAAAAGCCACCATAATTTTACACTCAATTTATCACTTAAGTGTATTTATAATGAACAATCACAGCTGATGCCTAAGTGACAGGTAAGCCACTTCATCTCTTCTCACCACTCATTCATTCTCAACCTGATCACCATTTTCTTTTCATTTTTTGGTGTGATGGTGGACATGCAGTGAGAATAAGGAGAAGCTCTGAAAGACATGAGCAATGTTTGCCTGACTTCTGGCTCCAGGCATTAGGGATTTAGAGAAATTAAAAAAAAAAAAAAAAGAGTACGAAGAAGACACTACCTGGCTTCCAAAAAGATATCCATGATTTTTTTGAGGATAGTTCTGGACAGTATTAACCAAGAGGTCAGTCGGTTTTGTATTTTAGAGAAACAATTCAGTCTACAGAAGGGGCAGCTTGGGAGGGACCTCAAAGCAGCTTTCCAAGCCCTGTGAGAAGGTGATGAACAAGAAAGGGCCAGGCTCCTCCTGGCAGTGTGTGGTTGGAGGGCAAAAGCCAACGGGCACCAAGTGAATCAAGAGAGGAGGATCAAATCTTCCCCATAAAGGACAGCCAGATGTTAAAATAAGCTGTCAAAACAGGGTTATGCTCTCTCTGCCCTTGGAGGTTTGCAAGCCTGAGCTGAGTGAAGCCCTGAGCAATGTGATCCTATCTCCTAGAAGATCCTGCTTGGAGGAAGAGGTTGGATTACAAACCTTCTGAGATCCTTCCAACCAGAATAATCCTATGATTTCCAGAGTATCCATTTTTCATTTTTTTATATACCTGTTGAATAAATGATAGCCATTCAAAAGCTCCAAGTTCCACGGAAACACAGTGTATTTCTGCAGAGAATTCTGCATGCTCATGAATTTAAGAGTCAGTACTTTTACTTGGTTGCTCAGCAGTGGATAACAGTGCCACACCACTAAACACTTTTCTCTGGCCTAGAAACTGCAGAACTATCAGCCTGTTTTTACAGGACTCCATTGTTTTGCTTCTCTGCTTTGTTTTTGCCAGCATTATTGTGAGAAGCCACACTGAGATAGAGGGCTATGGAATTCTTTCCCTTAGAAACAGTCTTTAGATGTGTTGTTCTATTTTGCAGCCTTGATGCCTTCCGTTGCATTTGCAGCCTTACAGAACTGACACATTCTCATGTATGCTAAAAGGCAAAGTTGTTACCAAAAATTCCTCCTCCTTGCTGTTTCTATCCACAATGCTATTACTCTTTTCTTATCCTGGGGGGAACATGAGGGTTTAGTCATATGCTCATTCTTTTCCAAGGCATAAACAGTAGCCCTGAAAGATGACTAGTATCTTTATAAAGAAGCTACAGTATGTGGTCCTCACAACACATGGTTCCTATTTTTGTCATTCTGATAAAAGCATAGCAATGTCAATATTTTTTTCTTGTGATTTGGTGATTGTCAGTGACCTGTATGTCAGCTGACACAGCTAAATAAGAAATTAGCACTCAGTCTCTTTACAAGGCAGAAACATGGACACTGAACACAAGAAAAATTATAAGATGGTCCACATGATACTCCATTAAACAATGAGACATGTGACTTACTAAAAAACAGAGATACATCAGCAAATTTCCCTGAGGAAGTTTATGGTATTTAACTCCTAAACATTAATTTTATTGTACTGTATGAGGAACCAATTAACTGAGGGTTTCATTTTTATCAGACATCAGAATGATTGTTTGGAACATAGATGAACAGTAAATTCAGCATATTTCAATTTTATTAGGCTTGGCTTGTTCATCTAGCACATTTTTGCCAATTTTAAAAGGTAATTGGATATTTCATCGATAACTTTTCTCTGTAGTATTTTATTTAGAACACTTCCAGCAGCAATGAGCTGGTACCTAAGACACATACAATGTACCTATTGTATATTCACATTTTTCCCCCTAATTGGATATGGTTGAAATAGTGATTAAAGTGCTATCAGGAAACCTCGTGTTGATGACATCTGACTGTGAACACAATATGATTTGTTACAACAAATTATCCACAGGGGAGAGGAGCAACGGGCAAACAAAAAGAATTCTTGTTTCCAAAATTTGGCACATTTCCATAAAAATAGCATAGGTATCAGCACATAAAAGGCTACCTAGAAGCTTTCCTGAGAATTTGCAAATACCCTGGAAACTGTACTTGGGGTAAATCCCGTTCCTGGAAATACAGACTTAGCAACTATTGTTTCCTGAGAACAGAAAACAAATCCTAAAAATCTCCAAATAATTCGGTTTCTTGCACACCTCAGTTTAGCAACCAAAGTGTGCTGTTCTTCATCTTTCAGAGAAGAAACTCTCTGGAATTCAACTGCTTTAATCATTCTGAAAAGCCTCAGGACTGATAAAACACATCACGCTGATCTAAGTGGCTACTCAACATTTCCCTTTCTTTTCAACATGACCATCAAATGCTTTAACAAGTGTTGGAATGCAGCTTCCAAAATTAATCTTACCACCACTAATTGCGGAAGACCCATCTTCTTTACAAAGTTTTGGCTGTTCTGTGTCTTTTAGTGGAAAGTTAATTGTGAAGTGCTGCAAATGCAGAAGCCCAGGGAAGCATTCTGAGCTGCTGCACTCTGATAAATTTGTTGAAGAACACCCAATGCTGAACACCCTGAGAACCCTGTTCTCAGCCTAACTCCTCCTGCCTTTTCTGTACTAGGTCCCCAGAAGCAGCCTTTTCTTGCTTTCCCAGATCTTTATTTCATTCCCTTTATTATCTGTTATACAGGAGATACAACCATGCCTTAATATTCCACGTGCAAATCTATACGTATGTACATTAACAAAAGGATCACACTACCTACAACTGAAGAGCAGCCTCCTCAGAGGCAGAACTATGCAATTTTTAAAGGGCACAATACAAAACTTCTTCTCTTCTATCACACCATTTTTATGCTTTCAAAGCACTTCACAAATATTAATTAGCTCTAAATAAATTCTAATTATTTCTAAGAGTGGCCCTAGCAGATCTGTATCATCTGGTGTGAAATCTGACTTCAGTGAAGTCAACAGCAACAGCTCCTCAGACCTCAGCAGAGCTGACATTTCACTTACCATTGCTAAAATGCTGGGAGTTGTGTATTATCTAGGAAATATGACAAGTAGAGCTCATCTAGTGATGGCAGTAGGAACAAATGATAGGGTTATGGAATGCTGGCTGAGAAGAAAAGAAGGGTTAAATGACTTGAGCCAATCTGTAGAGCCAAAACATGGGAGAAGCTTTGGGAAAAGCATTAACTGGGCTCTGTTTGCTTTCAACATCAGCTGAAATGGAAGGTGCTTGTCTGCTGCTAAACCAATTTAAGTACTTGGGATAGTGGGGTTAACTCCTAACATCTGCTCATGCCACAGGACACCAACTTAGTTAACAACCCACCTTGAAATATCAGCTCTTTATAAAAAGATTTGCATTCTACAGCTATAAAAAAATTACATATTATGTGTACAATAAAGAGGTTTGCATAAAAGCAAAAATGCATGAATTTCAAGTAGCATACACTGCATGGATGGTGCAAATAACAGATAACCAGTGTTTTTCTTGCTAATTGTGGACAATATAGTCTATCATGTACTGCCAACTTATTTTTCTCGTAAGAAAAAAATACTTAGGTTGTAAATAGTAATATTAAATATTTTATATATGCAATTATCACTAGTTGTGGAGGTTAAAAATCAGCTGGAACCATAGATTATGAATCTTTTTCTCAAATAAAAATGTAATCCTAATAGAAGTTCCTCTCTTTATCTCTGCCAACTTTACCACCACACAATATGCCATAGAGAAAAAAGGGGAAGTGTCAATTTGTGTAAATTGTCCCTTATGTAATGCAAACCATCTGTTTAAAAAACAAAACAAAATGAAAAACCAAGCCACTCCCAGGCATGATCTGCTAGGGAGAAAAAGAAAGAAAAGCAAATTTAGTACATTGAATTGGAAGCCAAAGACCGTGACCTGCCATGTAACCCTGGAGAAAATATTTACACCTCTCCTCCCTGTATTTACCCGATTTTGAAAAATATTTGGAGAAGTATAATTGAGTAATTTGCTCTACACATATAGAGATTGATATTGTTGTATTCTTTTGAGCACTTCATCTGTCTAGAATGTTTTCAATCAGGTTGGAACCCAAGCAGAGGAAACCTCTTTGTTTTCAGTAATACATCACACAACGATGCCACCACTGGGTCAGAAGGTCCCCGAGTCCTCAGTCACTGGAACCTGGCCAAGTACAGGGGGATAAAGCATCTGTATACTTCTGTCCTGTTATTCTATTGTTCTTCAGGCATCTGCAGTGAAGGCAGTCTAGACAGACCACAGCTATTAACTGTTACAACTCTTTTTGTCTTATCTTCAGTCAAATTCTCCATGTAGAGAAAAAAGTACTCTCCGTTTCCAGTCTCTCTCTGGGTAAGTCATTAGTGTGTTGGGAAACACTGGCTGAGGAACCCTACCTACCTACACTCTCTGAAACCACTGGCAGACAGACATTTGACCCTCTGTTGGGAGGGACAGGTAAGCTAGTTTGCTTTCACTACCTAAGCTGAAGGAACATAAACCAGCAGTATAACTAGCTATTCCTAATTTTTCCTCTTCACTGACGTCGAGGTTTGATCACACACCCTCTCCCAGCTGCAGCTGTGCTGGCTGAAGAGCCCACCATCCCCAACAACAGCCCCCTGCCAAAGGTCACCACTGGGACCAAGCTGCTCGTTTAATCCCTTCCCAACATGTTTCCATGCAAATGAGCCAGCTCAGTTTAGGCAATTTTAACAGAGGGTCCTTGTTATCCCAGGCTGGACAGAAGCAAGGTAGGGAGTGCTCAACCAAGAGGCTGGGCCTGTACCATGGAAGCATCATTAGCTAGTTATGGAAATACTGCTTGTTGCAACAATTGTCTCTTCTTTCTCCTCCAAATTTTCAAATCTTCCTTTTATTGAAGAACAGCATAAGAAACTTTTCACAGCTTTTTGTTATTTGTGGCTGGAACTGAATTGTCCTATGAAGACTCTTATTATTCTTACGTGCCAGTTGTTAGTGCTGATAAATAATACAACCATTACTAGAGAATTCTTTCAAACAGCCACACAAGATGATTCTGAAAAATGTATCAGTAAGTTCAGAAAAAACGTATCCAGACAAAAGGGGAGGTTCCACCAGAAGGACCAGGAAAAAGTAGAAGTTAGATTCCACTTTTATAAGGCACATAAACTAAATATAAAACACAGAATGGCAGTCACATAAAGATGTTGCTAGTGGGGTCTTCCGAAGTTCCTAGGAAGGCTTTGGATCCACAAGCAAACTCGGTGAAAGTTAAGACATTTAACCTATTCAGAAGCTGAGCAAATTGATCTGCTGTATGATCCCTGCTGCTGTTCTGTGCTGGTACCCCCTTCAGCTCAGTTCAAGCTGGCACAGTTGACTGCACTGAAGTTTACAGAGCAAGCGTTTGCTAAATATCCCTGAGACTTGGCTCCTAGTGCCTTTGTCACTCTGCAAATGAAGATTTAGTCTCCTAAACCACTCAGGTGCTTTACAAAGTTTTTATCCAAAGCTCTCTGGTTTACAGTCTACTACATCTTTGCCAAGTGGACTGATATACAGTAGGGCAAGCAGAAAAAAACGGGAGAAATATGTTTTAATGGTCTGTCAAAAACATTATTTGATGTGAACATGTAGTTTGGAGGCAGCTAGGTTTTTCACTGCTCCGAGCTTTCCAGGTGTAACTAAATCCGTATATGCTCTTTTGTTTACAATAAACTGTGAGTGAAAAGAAGAAATCCTTTGGACTACTTATCACTTTTCCTCAGCTTCTCAGTCAAATTCAGTCAAACATGCCAAGGAATCACCAAACACAGAGCTGTTTTTCCACTGGCTTCTGCTCAGTCCTAGACCTTGGCATGCTGTTAATTCCAAGCCTTACTGCCAGGAGCAGCAGCAACTTCGCTCTTTCTTCTTTCCCATTTTCAAGGTTACACAAACATGTAATGTCATATCTACTTCATAGATGTGAGGAGCTATAGACTATCTCACAGTTAATGTGCATGCAGTAAAAAGAAGGGAAAAAACCTCCTCAACTCTATCCAAACTAAACTCCATTAACATGGAACTAATTTAATCTGCCAGATATGTCTAACGGGGTGCTTTCCTGACCTTTTCCAGGCCTACAGTCATGGTAGCATTCATATTCAGTGTGGGTTTCAGTTAAATATTCTGTAATGTGAATCACTACTTCTCTCAGAGAGAGACTGAGTGTGAAATCACTGGAAGAACTGAATGAGCCTATGTTTTGGCACTGCTGCTGCTGAGGGACATGAAATGTTTCGAACAGTAATTTTCAGTAGTGGTCCCAGTCTGTAAAATATTAGGAAAAGGTATTAAGTGGCCAAAGAAACTCAAGTACTACAATGCTCAGAGCTGAAAGAAATCTCAAATAGTGGGCTAAGCCAGTTTAACTCAAGGAATCTTTTTATTTTCTAAGTTTACAAAACTGCTGCAGTGGCAACTGCCGAGGAATTCAAAACAACTGAGGAATTCATGAGTTAGGCAGTGATACAGATGGACACACTGACATGGACATCATAAACCTAAACACCCACGCTAGAGACAGAGAAGGGTAGAACAAGCAAGTCCTATAACTCGGGAGGAAACGGGTGGCAAAAGAGTTATACAAGCATAAATATGAAAACAAGTCTATGAAATTCATGCTCTAGCTAAGTCTATTCAGGGACATAGAGTTCCTTGATTATTCCTTAACTTGTATTTATTATCATCCTGTTGACAGGAACATGAAATCCTATAGAAGGCTTAAATAAAATTTAAAAAAACAACTAGGGAGTGTAGAAAACAATACAAATCTTTCAAAGACTAAAAAAAAGTAGATGCTGTATTTTTTAGTGCTAGGCTCTCATAAATATACTCATAGTTTGTGTTAGTCCATCAAACTGAAAGGCATATGCTATCTTTGATCTCTGTGCAGAACCCCCGTTGAGATTAATGTGAGTTCTGTGTGAAGAAAGAGACTAGAATAGGCCCTCAGTTCACAAATAGTAAGCAGGCTGCTTCAGGAAAAAACATGTTTTCTTACAACAGTGTTGAAATTTATTTGGAAGTTTCAAATAGCTTCTCTTCAGATGCAAGTTCCTATGTGTGGTCATGAGCATGTTCTCTTGTCAAAAAGACCTGTCAGGGAGAAAGTGCACAAATATACCTGTTGTGTGAAATGTTTTGCTGTCATGTTGAAGCACATACTTCATCTCTGACAACCTTTTCTCTTAAGATAAGGACTAATCCCCTGTTTCACGCTCAACACTGCGAGTTAAAGGCTTTGTCCAACGGTGAGGTGATGCTTTTATACAGATTGGTATGAAACTGTGCCCTGTACCCACTTCCAGCTCAAAAAATCTACAGGACTTACTGCATCCCGCTTTGTAGCTGAAACCAGGAGGAAGGAGGAATCCTTGCTGTGCAGCTGCTGCTAGGGTTCGCTGGTCTGGAGGGAACACGGGAATCATTAATGGAGGCAGCTGACCCTGGACCTGCTGAACGGGAGAGGGAAAATCAAACACGGAATTTTTTCTGGGGACAACGTCTGCTAACATCTTTTCTTTTACTTCTGATCTGAGAGGTCAGCTTTGAATACGTCTCTCCACAATGGGGTGTTCCAGTAGCATCAGCTACTCAGCTTCCCCTTGATTACCAAACATTTCATACGAACTAGATTAATCCAAAATAAACTGGGAGAGTCCACGAATGCATACCTGTATCCCACTTAATTACTCCCCCCGACATTCCACGATGACTCACTTATCTTTGACTGTAGGGTGGTGTTTTCTTCCCTATTATTGCACTGTGTATCACTATCTCTGTCTCAGACAGTAGCTTTCACCCTGACTTGAGTCCAAACACAAAGACATTCCCCTCAGAATTACAAATAGCAATAAGTAACCAACAGCACAGACAGTACTATTTTTCTGCCTGTACACATGCACTTTTTGTACAGGTGAAAAGATAAGTCTCTGAGATGGTAAGAAAAAAGGCTGGGATGCTTTATACACCAATAAAACACAGCTCTGTCTGAAGTGTTAGCTCTTCAACTCTGCACAGCAACTGTACACAACCATGCAAGTCAGGAAGTGGAAAATATTATATTGTAAGTGGATACTGCAGGGGACTTAAGACATGCAGAAATTAGTCATCAAAACTGGAAGTTGGCCATGGCACAACGTCTAATACCACTGCTTTCAGGCAGTTCTGTCAGAGTTTTTGATTGCTAGAAATGGACATAGTCTTCGTATTTTGCATAGATGAGAAACAAAACGTTTGCCAGATAAAAATCCTAAATGACCAGTTTTAATTAAGAAAACCCCGCTGCACTAACCAGATCAGTCAATAAAGGGAGACTGACTGAGTTTCTAGGAGAGTTTGTCTAGATTTTTAGTGCCTTGTAAAGCTAAGGCACCAGAGGTAGATTTGTTATCAAAGACTACAATTTAGTTTGTGGTCCGTAGCCTTAAGAAATGAGGAGAATTAGGGTATTGGTAGACAGCCTTTTATGACCAGAGGCATAAGAAGGTGTTACTCCCTTCATTATGGCCTGCAAAACAGAACTGGCAAAAGAACCTGCACAAGCTCCTTGGCTGCCACAGTTCAGACTACAGCATCTCAATTTTAATTTAATCTCCTGAAAATCCAGGAGATATCTCAGGTCACCAATACTGTTACAAGGCATAAGAGTGACATGAAATCTGGGATGGTAACCTCTTAATTTATGCCAGGACCTGTCAACACCTCTGTCTGTGCTGCAACAATTTGCAAGGATGGAGTTCAAGAGCACTGTTGATGGAAATTCTTGCAGTGGGAGATTAAGATTGTGACTGAAGCTAGAGTAGATGTAGCTCCAGTCACTGAACAAGCCTGATCCATTTTTTTGTTACTTCAGTATTTTCCTCTCAATTCCCATTGTGTTAACAAGAAGACATTAATACTTTCACCTGGATTGCTGGAGAAAAAAATGACATAAAATGTGATTTATTCTCTATCCCCGTTCAGTCATTCTAGAACTGCCCGATATCTGCCTTTTCTTCATGTATTTTTTGTTTGTTTTGTTTGGGATTTTGGGGTTTGCTTTTTTTTTAAAGACAAAGACAAAGTAACTATATTCTTTTAGAACAAAAATGAACAGCCGTGTGGAATTTTTGCATAGTACTCTTCTTCGGCAAAGAGCCACAGAACTTTTTTTTTTTAAAATGGTTTCCAAGGATGAAAGTGACTTTGCCAAGCAAAGAAGCTTCAAAACAGGACTCAAAAACACTAATAGAAAGACAGATGGTTCTACTAAGAGCTCTGCTGCCAAAAAAAATGTTAAAAAAAAAAAAAAAAAGGAAAAAAAATGGAGTGATGTTATTGAAGCTGACTGCAAAGTTCTCTGATGACTGCAAATACTCTTGTCCCACTGCAAGTGTTAACTCTGCCTCCAGGGCTAATATAACTAAAGCACCACACACACACAAATTGTCATTGCCAAGCCCACAATGTAGCACAAGTCTGCACTTGATTCCAAGTGACTGCCAAACACACGAGCAAAACACCACACTGAAAAATTCCCATTTAGGAAAACATTTACCAGGAAAATGCCCTTTCTTCTTAACTCTGACTGCTGCATTTCATTTTTCTCAAATTGTTGCTCCTCTTTATCTCTCCAAGGGGCCTTATACCCACTAATTTCAAATGACACAACCCCGGCTGCATTAAGGAGGTAAGAACTATAGAGTGATGAGGATGGTTTGCATGGATACAGAAATAACGCAGTCAAAACAATGTGATTTTCATTCCAGGATGGAATGTATGTAGCAGCACTCACAGAGCTACACTTCATCTTCTCCTAAATATAAATAAATGCAAACATTAGTTTATTTTAATCCGATTACCTGACACAATACGATACAAATGAGGGACTCCTCGTTTTTAGGGTTTTTTTATGGCTTCTTTAACTACTACATCTTCACTTCTGTTATGTTTATTATTATTAAGTAGAACTGCTAGGATACAACTGTTTCAAGTGGCACCAAATACAGTTCTCAGTTTTACACGAAGGGCATGAAGGGTATTTTCCTCTCTTTTTTTATTTTTCTCTTTTTTAAGCCATTACTACGTCAGTTACATCTCTCAAATGTTTATTATATAGTTTACATACTTTTCAGTGTTTTCTTGGATGACAACTTCTTGATACTGCATTTCTAATTTGAATATAATGGACAGCAAATCAGAGCTCTTTTCCAAGCCCTTCAATTTGTTCTGCTAGCAGACATACATGTCCAAAAAAAGAAATACCTCTTCAACAACCTAAGGATGTACATAGCTGTCAAGATTCTCCACTTGCCAGTCTCTCTACATGATCACCTTAGTTCTAATTTCCTAAAGGTGAAAACTGTATTTTAAATCCTCACAAAATTCCCAATGGATTTTATAGGTTGCAATTTCACCTTCTAACTTCTTACTACTTTATGATGTTAGTTTGGATGACAAAGATACAATCTTCCAAGGGCCTGTTTTTTCACTACATGTACTATTGTCATGATGTCAACTGATCAGAGAGCTCCCTCATCTTCCCTTTAATTTGAATGCCACATTAATTAGAAGTGTTCTTGGACTACACGACAAACTGCAGGGGCACGGGACACACAGGAAAGGCAGAACAAAAAATGAACTGAATGTCATGAGAGCCAAAATATTTTATACAGCCAATTCACTAGTCAAGGAATTCATACCTTCCTATCTCTGACAAGTAATCTGGAGCAAAGTGGAAGCCCATGTTACAACAAAAGATGTACCACTTGACATTTAGTTTAGGAGAAGTAGCAGCCCTTAAGGAAGATGATGCACAACAGTTCAAACAGTCCAAAAAAGGTTCTCTAATTCATAATGGCCACAGTAAGTCATCTTCTGACTGTATTTTAAGAGCATGAGAAACTCCAACCAAGTTTGACCTAGAGCCAAAATCAAAACCAAGGAACCTTCACACTTGCCACTGAAAATCCACAAAGGAGACCATCCTTAAAGAACTTATCAATGCAAAAACCAGTATGAGCACATGACAAGCAACTAATAATATATCTACTGTCCAAGTGGGAAACTGAGGCACTCACAGTTGTCTGTAGAGATTCTTGATTTTGAAAAGCGCTTCACTGTATCTTTATTTGTTTTAGTGCCTTTGAAAAATCTTGCCCCTAAATGACTTATCATATCAAAAGAAATTTGTTAGCAAACTTGGAACCAATTCAAGCTGTTGAAGCCTGGGCCAGCATCTTCAAAAATCTGTGCATGTCTTTTATGACTGGACCATAACAAATCTAACCACACAAAGATGTTCATTCAGTGCAGCCACAGTTGGATTCCCAGCATTCCCAGCTTCATTATGATTGTAGCATTTCTGCCTAAATTCTGGTCTCCTACCTACTTTTAGGAACATACTATGGTTACCACAGCTACCTAAGCAGTATGTTTTTAACAGTTACCCCTACTGTTTGTTACTAGCTCCTGCTGTGACTTACATAAATTTAGATTGCAAACACTTGACAACTACAGTTCTACTCTATTTTCCGTAAAGTGTCACATGTGCTTTGGGTCACTATGTAAAATAGCTACGCAGATAAAATAGTTTAAAGAAGAAAGAAAGAAGTCAGACATTCAAATGCTAGGAAATGCCAGAATCAGGGTAGCATGCCTGCCCTTATTTTTGTCCTTTATGCCCATGAATCCCAACAGTTTTCCCCCCTCACATTACTATTGCTTAATCTAGAAGGCTCGTAATATTTCTCAAATAACATAAAGCCACACTTTCAACAAACCTCAGCCTCTATAGCAGCTGCTATTAGTTCTATTTATTTTCTCTTCATTTACTTTCCCCCATTTCATTTCCGCAGTTGTTCATTACATGTTTATTAGCATCAGCTTTTATGTAAGTTTTCCGCTCTCCAAGGTAAATATCTCAATGCATTTCCCAGCACCCATATTTAACACTTTCCACTGAGAGGCAAATCCTGCTCGTCCACCCACCTCGGTCCTTCAGAAGCAAGTCTATCCATTTTGGTGATGGAATAATAAATTAGTCAGTGTGAGTAAGAGTGGCTGCTAAAAGCAACACCCTCTGCTCTACAAACTGACAAAACTCTGAGCACTACTTTACCCTTGAACTGTTTAGAAGATGCCCTTCAGAAGCCGTATATCTTTGCTGAAATAGAGTCTTACATGGCTTCTTCATGTAGAAGTGTGGCTAATTTTTATTTTCATTTGAGTTATTCTCAGCTCCCTCAAAGAAGTTCAGATTTTACATTCACAGAACAGTGGATGCACATGAATTATTCTATTAACTTCAAACTGTTGTATGAATATCTTCTTGCCTGCGTCTTGTTTACAAGTTAAGCATCTCTTCTACTGTATGTGAAAGAATGTAATGCACGTTTAACATGCAGTAACATAAATCTGTCCTTCAAAAATGACATGTTTAATTGCATCGGTCCCCCTTCCTCCAGAAACACTTGGCTCACAGTGGTGCACACTATGCTGAAGGACTGGATTCTTTAATTAGCACGTGTTGGCCACCTCTTTCTCTCTCCCTCATCCACCCTCCCTTGTCTATCTTAAGGGAAATAAAAATATATGTCCTCATATAACTACAATCTGCTATTTTCCCTTACAGTGACGTTTAAAATAAGAAAAGAAAACGTTGTTCTCTTTCTCTTCCCTATATCAATTCCCTACACTGACATATGTGTGTCCTAAATCCATACAGCAGGGAGCTCTGCCTATCCAGGTTATCCTGCTGAGCTGGAGGTGCTTTTTACAGGGTGCTCTGTGAGTGCTTAGGATGCAAAGCAGAAGGTGGATGGCAAGAAGCAGAGATGCAAACAGGAAGACACTGATGGGACAGAGAGCACATCCATTCCACCCCATGCTCTGTGGCTTTTACCACTGTAGAACAGCTCACTCCTCTGCCAGACTGGTAGAGGGTGTCCTGGCAAAGAATTTTGGGAAGGTTTTTCATTCCTAATCACTACTTGTAAATTCTTCTGCAGTGGATGATTTGGGTACTAAACATTATTCTTCCCTTTGATGTGTACGAGGCTCACACAATTCATACCAGTACTCACCAAAATTCCCCCTGTCCACTCAACAGCTCTCACTGTTCTCACAATTGTTTTGCAGTAGAAAACATGCTCACTAAGTGGCAATAGTTTAGGAAGCACAAGGAAGGGTATTTAGGGAGACATCTCCATCACTCACCACACACACAACACATCCTCCCTATTACAACTTCACTAGCACAGGAGAGCTCTCTTTGGGGTGTGGTATGGAAAAAAATGATTAGTTTGATAGAATATGGAGACAATCCTTACCAAGGAATGGTATATACACAACTTGGCTCATGGAAAATACATGGAACAAACTTTCAAAAAAAGTGAAAAGCATCTCAGGAATTACAAAAAGTTTTTTTCATTTTAAAAAAGCAATGCTTTTAAGGCTGGAAACTTTCCATCTTTGCTCAGTCCTGCAAGAGAATCCAGGTGTCACAACCAGCATCCATCTCCAGTTCATCTCATCAAAAAGTCTGTAAATAAACACACACTCAGCCTTTATAAGTAAAGCGCAGAAAAGTGCCTTAAAGTGCCAAATAATACAGACAGGAGCTGTTTCCATGTCGATAACTTGCTTCCAAAGGCTTCCTTCCTCCACTTCATGCTACAGAACAAAATGCACTGGTGAGAGACAACTCCAGCAGCACTTTGAAGGACAGAAGCCAAAAGGACTTTTTGCATTAAAGAACATCTCTTGGATATCTCCAAAGGAAAAAGCAGTATTACTTATTCATTTATGTAAAAAAAAAAGAGAACTTCAGAACCCTTTTTTTATAATTGATTTGGTATATAAAAAAAAACACAGAGAGGAGAGAAGAGCAGTAAGATGCCTTTTTTTTGCATTTGGGATGACGTGTAACAAGAAGTATTCATGCTTGTGCCACTTAGCATGTAAGTTACCTACAGGGCAATTCTGCCACAAAGGCATTGGAACAAATAGCCTAACTGAAAAGGAAGAGGCTACCTGAAATAAAAAGCACATAAACTGGAATTCATTTCAATATGTAGCTGCTTTAAGACAAAAGCCTAAGAGTTCACACAGGAATGGCTGCTCCACACTATACAACAACCCAGTGTGTGGTGTTTTCTGGTGAAATCAGGACTCTCAGAGCAAACTCCTGTAATTCAGGTAACAGCTACACTGGAAGACTTAAGTGCACTCTCAAAAGAACCCTTTCTAATCCAAGATCAAGTGCAACACTCAAAATAATTTGCCCTTTCACTTTTATAGAAGAAAAAGATCCATTGTTTGGTTGATTGAGCCACTTGTTTCATGAAGAGGTTAAAGTTAACCGAGGACAAAAAATTGGCTTTTGAGATGTGATGAGCAGTGTTTCAGCCAAATTGACTTATTTCACCTTACTTAATATTCACACAAATATTATGTTTCTCATGGCATAGCTTCCAAGCACCTAGGCCCCTTGTTTAAATGCTAGTACTCTTCCTAGAAGAATAAGCCAGGACTATAATGGAAACCTGCCACAAACCTGTGGCTGTCAAAACTGCTGATTTATATGCTATATGGTCCTCTATTTGTGCTTTTGTTGGCTACCACAGCAACTTGCTCCTAAGTGCAACTGTCATGTAGCAAGAGTTAATCTGCAAAGTCACTTCCTTCAAACTGGAAAATCTATGAACTTACATTAATGACTGAAGCTACCTCCCAGCATATGATGGAGCACACAGTTTCCAGATGCTTGGCTAATGCTTTTCCCAATGAGGTCTGGACCAGTGCTGATTGCTCTAGCAGTAAGATATTCAGCCAAACATTTGTCAGTGAAAAGAAAACAGGTGTGAGGTTTCCTGATGTGATTTAAAAGACAGCACGTAGGGTAATTTCTTGAGCAGCACATGTGGACTGTTTTCTAAAGTTAGCTGATCTATGATATATTGGTTCGGTTATTCAAATTATAATGTACTATAGGTTGATCTCTACATGCCATGAAGAATCAGAGATAAAAAGCAGTACGATTCCCTCCTCATTGCTCATAGCAGCCTTCCAGAAGTCACCTGTATACTCTTCCTTCTGATTTTCCATGTTCTGTTTTAAAGAGTTTTGCACGTTGCTGACCCAGCTCTCTTTCTTTTCCAAGTCACTTCTTTGGTATGGCCAGTGCTCACACTTCACTGGATAAGAAGTCTTTGTGCAGCAGTGTCACAGATTGCAGTCAAAAGGAAAGAAGGTCTGGTATGAAGCAATGCTGCAGAGGATGCAGGGCAGAGCAAACAGGGCAGTTTTATTAACAGGGGATGTTTCTACTCAGGGATGGCAGAGTAACAGCTATAACAGTCCAGAGAAGTGTGGAAAATCTACAGGACTTTCCCTGTGAGAGCACAGGGCTTTTTCAAGGGTGACTCCGAAAATCTTAAGATTATTAATTAAGGAGTAGGCTATAAGAACAAGTAGGAATGGGTAGAAAGGCTCAGAACTAGCACGGGATTTAGAGAGGAGGGAGAAGAGGAAGAGGAATCATCAAAAAATGACTTTTCAAGAACTTCGTGAATGTTGGAAGTCAATAGCTTCAGGTAGGGAAATAAATTTTAGTGTTACACACCATCACAGGTAGGAAGTTTGGCTCCTTTTGACAGATAATTCTGTGACCTAGCAGAAGTCCCCACCTTGCTATCTATTCAGCATCTCTGAGGTGCTTTTGGGCTCATCCCAAGTATTGTTTTGAATGTTGTCATGAAAACAGAACCATAAAATGCTTGGCTGTAAACCTGCCCAAGATGGGTTTCAGGTTGAGAATGCATCTTAGGTAATGTACTCCAAGTAATTTTCTAAAATAACTACTAAGTGATTTCTAAATAATTTCTAAATTTATCCTAACCATGGTTCTTACCCCTGTGTACACTGAAGCAATGCAGCTTTTGGGGTGTGAACCTACTCACCAAGGATTTCTTTAGTGCACTTTCCCCAAAAGATGAAGAAATGGTTGACAAGAGCAAGGCTGATGCCATTACACTCAAGCAAGTGGTACTTTTTGTCAGATGAAGTTATTCAGAGGCATCTGTATTAAGGCCAGCTGCTACACCTCCTCCTTTACCCCTTGCTGATTTTTCCCTAACATATTCAAAACCCAGTAACTAACCATTTCAATGTATAAATTGCAGCAGTATTTTCCCTGTCTACTGTTCCAAACCCCCAAACTGTTAAACTGAATCAGGGAGAAAATTCAAATTAGGAAACCACTGTATTTGAGATGGTGTATAGATGATGGCCAGTTCCATGACCTCACTTTGCACACAACAGTAAGGTCCAAATTCAGGAACAGACCAATATCTGAGAGCTAAACCACTACTAGTGGACTGCCTTCTTCAGAGTTTGGTGTTTTATTGATGACACTCGTGGAGAAGAGCTGGGAATCAAGAGCAGAAAGAAACTTACCCACTGCTCAAACACTGCTTGATGACATGAAGGACCATAAAGGAAGAAACATGAAGGGCATGAAACACGAAGGGAGTGGGCATGCCATGGCATGGAGTGGGCACTTCAGTGCCAAGTAAAAGGTTTGCAAGGCAAGCCCAAGCCCTCAGCTGCTCCTCCTCCATCCCCAGCATGGCAGGCAGGGCAGGTATCAGCAGCGAAGGCTCCCTAAAGCTTCCCTCTGTTCCTCAGTCTCTCCCTCTAACACTCTTGCACAAATCACCACAATCTGGCCTTCTATTTCAACTATTTCACTCATTATGAGTCACCCATGACATGTTGTTTGCAATGATTCTCTGAGTAATTAAAACAAAATATTTAAGTCTTATCAACTATTACAAAACAATTCCACTTCCATAACCCTTAACACTGAAGTCTTGCTTACCTGTGTTGGTAGACAGGGAAGACAAGGAAATTATTAGAATTATGCCTTATAATGTAACTACTTCTTGGTTTGGTTTGGGGTTTTGTCGTGCCAATTTCCTTGATATTATTTAATGTAATATCACCAATCAGAGAGGAAAGGGTATTCTTTCAAGCAAAACTCTAAGGTTCCAAGACGTGTTTTTCACCCAGCATCTCTTTGACAAGTGGAATATCATTAATTAAAACAAACACAACAATTTTAGTGTGTAGGCAGTGGGCAAGAAACAGGGGTTATTTAATATCATGTAGTGGGCAGAAATTCAAAACCAATTCAGCTGCTAAACAGTGCAATGGTATAAACAAACATGAAAGTCTCATCAAAGTCATCCACTTAAAATCATATTACATAAAAAAAGAGAGAAAAAATAGACTTAAAGGACTAAAAACAAATAAATCCTGCACTAAAAATCAGCACCTCTTCTAGCTTTCTTTAAATTGAAAGGTTGAGGAACAGTTAATAAAACTGTATACAATCTAATACAGTACAGGGAAAGAAACATTCTTCATGGCATGACCAGTACAGACTCTTGCAAACTGTGTCTGCTCAGAAAATCTTAAGACTAAAATCCATTGACTAAACCCTTGGAATGCCCCCCCATTTTTCCAAATTTTACTATTATTGAATCAGCTACATGTTTCAGTCTAAGTCTGGTCTTCAGAGACATCAGTTTCAGAGCACAAGTTGCTACAACTCAGTGTAATTATTTTCTGAAAACAAAATCAATAATAATCATTATTATTATTATTACTACTATTGCTATTGTTATTGCTATGATTATTATTGTATACTGAGTTTTATTGCTTTCTACAACATCTTAAAAACCCCTGCACTTAAATGTGATGGAGAAATGGCCAGGAAAACTCAGACCAAATGCTAGTAGAAACCTCTGTGGAAAATACATTTCTAGTACTGGATAGCCTCTAATTACTGCCCAGGGAAATGCACAATAAAGACCTCTTTTTAAACTTTCAGCTGCTCAGACTTGTTTCTGACTGTATCTTCTGCCAGTGGAAGTGTTCCTCCGTAGAGTTCAATTTTACCACCAAAAGTTGGATTTGAAAAGCGAAATGGATTCAAGTTGCAGCAGAAATACTATTTCAATAGATCCATCACCACCCTTCCCATTCATGTGCTGATGCTTTTTCCCCCACCTTGTTACCAAAATCCTCATACAAAAATGTTTTTCACAAGTTTTGTTTGGGAACACTTCTTAAATAGGACTGAAGACAGTCTCTCATTTTGTGCCTACAATTTAGTGACAGCAATACACTTAAAGCACAATTAACTGTGGATAGACTGCTAAAGTTTAGACATCTCATCACCCGATTTCTGTGTGCAGCCAGGTAACCAGCTCTCCAAATTCTGCAGCTTCTTACTGCACTGAATTGCAGGCACAAATATTTTGACTGCCCAAAACATTTTAGCTTTTTTCCCATGGCTGTCTCCTTCAGTTCTTCCTTGTTTTCCCTCCTCCTCCTTTATTATTAAAAATATGAGGAAAACAACTAAGGGGAGGGGGGGGGGGAAGAAAAAAGGAAGGAAAGACTATAAGCAGTTGTTTTTTTGGCATTACATATTTTGTAGACGTATACTATGCAGTGGAGAAAAAAACTGTCTGCCTCACAAGGGCACCTATCATCATAAATCAGTTTTTAATTTTACTGGTGGATTACAGCAATCAGATAAACATTTGCTGCCTGCCTCCCCTGGATATTTGGATACTGCTCTTTGAATTGGCTTGGCCCCCAGATGTAGTTTAGGTGTGGGAGTCTCACTTGCCTTAGAGCTCCCAAAAATACCTGACTGGGGTGCAGACAGGGCAAACAGAACAGCATTTACAAAGCAGATCACACACATAATATATGAAGAGCAGGATCTCACAAGAGGGGGAAAAGTACAACATAATGAAAATGAATAATCTTTGGGTATTTTCTTCCTAGTCTGAAGTAGTTCTTGAATGTACAATCATTTTTTCTGGCTTGACTGCCTTTAAATATACACATACCATACTCTTAGTTCAATTTTTAAGCCATTATAGGTATTAGAGAACAATTTACATGTGATTTGCATTTTTTTTCCTGTGCCTGTGGTTTTGGTAAGTCTTCCAAACCTAATGACTGTTCTTTTGGCCAGCAACATAAATGCTGTAATCACACAATTATTGTGCTGAGAACAGTTTAATTCAGCATTTTGTTCTCAACCACGGAACAATTACTCAACAATTTTGGTTAACCATACTAGCTCACTGCCTGGAGAGGAAGCAGAATATTCACAAAACCTATTGTCTTACATAAAGGCAGTGAGTAGATTCTTATCTATTATAACTTTCCAGCATCTCTTTCTCTTTGAGGTACTTCCATATACTCTCAGTTAATGAAAATAAATTACTAGCAGCACACTGTATTGGCTTATTCATCTCTATCTGTTGAATGCTTTTAATTGTGCATTTGCATACTAAAGAGAAAGGTAGATGGGATGTGTCTGGGAGAGAGGGATGTAGCAGAGCACTGTAAGAAGCACTAAAAACTACTACAGTGATCCATCTGCTCTATTCTAATCAATAACCTTGGTCATACAGGACTCATTTTTAAGTTCTGCTCTCAAGACATCCATTTCTCTTTAATAAAAGGAATATAATAATTATAATAATAAGAATAGGAGTAAAAGGAATTTTCTGATCATTTGGTTTATTCCTAAAACTGTTTCTATGGACAGATTGCTGACCACAAAGTACTCAGGAGACCTCTTTAACCACATCAGAGACAGAGAACAAAGGTTTAACCCAGAACACAGTTTCTGGGGCTGGATGTTTGGTGCAACTGAAAATCAGGGGATTACTAAGGTTCACTAACACAAAGCAGCAATTTTCTTCTGTGCTACTATGGGACAGTTCCAGCCTTAATGCAATAGTGATGATGAACCTCATGGCACTTGTCATGTCACATGGAGTGACCACCGAGTTTGGATGAGGGGAGAGTGGGAAAAGCCCTTGAACAGTCTTTACTCAGTCCCTGATACGACTGAGGATGTACAGATTTATATAAACCCCCCAATATTGTTTTCAGATAAACAGTTTTGCAAATGTTTATTCTCAGTGGATGCTTCGTGTTTCGTTTTGGTTTTTTTTTTTTAAATTTAGGCTTTGTGTGGTATTCACAATAAAGTGAATGGAAATTACTGAACCTTAGTAAAAATAGATTTAAGTTAGTTAACCAAGTATCAGGATCCTTACATATTTTCTGCTCCAAATTTCAGTTCTGGATGCATTTTACCTAAGCAAATATAAATATTTTAGTAATTCCTTTTCCACTTTTGTATTTTGTTTTGACTTGCCAGTCACTGGTAATATTTTCATTCCGAGCTGTGAATCTGAAAAGGACAACTCTGGCAATGCTGCTGAACAAGTAAAACTAAACTAATTAAACAAAGCTGACTCAATAAACTTAGTTTCATGGTTAAGAGAGATCAGAAAGAAAACCAGCAGCAAACACGACAAAAACATACAGTAATATTTGATTTTTTAAATGCCTTTAGCTTTTAAGAAGTGTTCAGGTCAGAAAAGAGACTTTGTAACAATAATTATTTCTTAAGGGCAAAATTTGACCTGTAGGAACTTTGTGTTGAGTCCTTGCTCTGCTGAAGTCAATACAAATTGACCCCGACGATACTCGGCAGAAATAACTTAATTTTAAAAAATAACTTTAATTAAAAAAAAACCCACAAGACATCTGTGCAGCAGAACACAGGCTCAAATGTCATCATCACCCAGACAAAGGAAGGCACTACCTTTCACAATCCTGCCACTGTCCTTCAGGCACCTGTGTGCTGAGCCTTCCACGTGCTGCCAGTGCTGCTCTGTCCCATTTCTGGGTTGTGATAACCCTCAGGCAGGAGCTGAGCATTTAGGTGTTTAGATTACAGCAAATCCAAGGCATGGACAAGAGGAGAATTACACAAAACTCCTGGATCACATCAGCAGGTGCTTTGTATGTTTAGATGCCCCCAAAGCTTCAGACCTGGACTACAGTTTCAGAATGTCTGACTAAATGACTTCCAGACAGGACTTGCATGTGAACTCAGGAAGTGTTTTTGGGACCTTCAATTTAGATGCTCCCAAAGGCTATCTAAGCTCTGTTAACAGAGATTAAATCCTCTTTATTTGATGTGACCCTAAGCCAGGCAGGTAAGAATTCTACAGGAAATTACATTACCAAAAAATGTTGTAACCATTTCAGAGTTTCTTATTGTGCTCATACTCTTCACACAGAACACCACGTTGCTTGTGTTTGTACATGGACAACATTAACAAAAATCCAAAAAAAAGCTACATTTCTGCAGTGAAATGGTTTTGAATAAAACAATCATGGAGCTCCTTGGCACCTAAAGAAATGGTTCAGCACATAAATTTCTGGCTTACCAAGTGGCCTTGGAACCTGTTAGATTTATACAAGCACATTAGAAACACTTTAATGTCCCATAACTACAGACACATCTAACACATGGTAAGGCAAATGAAAACCTATCTGAAGTCTTCGGCTTCAATACCTTTCTCCAAAAAGAAAAGGACTATTTTAGCAGTTCAAACCTGAAATATTTTGCCAGCAAGTTTGTTCACTAAAATGTGACCCATTCTGAACACATCAGGTCCCTTTAAGACTAAAAGTCAGAGCTATGTGCTCTGAGCCTTTTCATCAAGATGACTCATTCATTCATGGGCAGCTTGGATTGTATGGCTGGCTTATGGTAGCACTCTAAATTAGTACTCACACAATGGAGAGCTTATACAATTGCAGTAGTCCATATCCAGTAAAACTGCCTTAGTGCCTTGAATAATGGGCCTTGCTAAGTCTCTAACAGTTCTGTAAGAACCTCTAAACAGCTGCACACAACACATGACCTGTGCCATCTTTACAATGCCTGCTAACCATGAAAGCAAGCTTTGGGAACTATTTCCTCTGCACCCTCACCATTGGAGAGCATCAATCCCTTTGCTTTTTAGAGAACAAGGGGATTTTTTTTCCCCTCTTCTTTCTTTCTTTCTTACTTTTTTTTTTTTCCTTTTCCTTTCCAATCAGCTCTCCACTGATCATCCTTCACACTTTAGCCTCTGCCCCAGAATACTCCGGACAATAGTACTGATTCCATCTGTGCTCTCCATTAAAGCCCTCATAATCCTCCTCGGAACAGCTGGACGCTCAGACTCCACAAACAGACACTCCTTCTGGGGAACTGTTTGGCTACAATTACGCTGAGCTTGTGCTTATTTCAAGTCCCTGCCTGCAAATGCCTTTCGTAGGGTCCCCTAGGGCTGCATGGCAGAATGTCCTGATGCAACAAAATTAACAATACGTCGAGACAGAGCCACACTCAGGGAAAGAAGTGCTGCTTAGTCACCTCAGTGCCAAGCAGCACTTACAAGGTATTTTTCAGACAAACGACAATATTAATGACAAGCTTCAAACCCCCACCACGTCATTAAGTAATCATGAAGTAGTATCTTCACTTAATCAAGCGGTTTTAACACCTTTATTTTAAAAGTCAGAAGGAATGCTGCAATGCCTGAGGTTTGCTCAGAAGCCCTTTTCAAGAGCTGCAGTGGTTTGACTCTCCCCTGGAACAGCATCTGTTCCAGAGACAGATCTGACAATGTCTGTCATGGCTTGAAATGACTGAATGTTAGGGAAGGACCAGCAGAGCACACCCCCAGGCTGCTCTAGCTGCATACCTTGATTTTTCCATAGACTTAACTTTCCTCAGATTCAACCAGTGGAGTAAGTCTCCATAACATTTCAATATGTTCAACATGTATTCAGAAAAATGCAAGAATAATTCTAATGACCCTTACAAGAAGTCTGTGCTGATATTCTAATTAAAGTCAATAGTGAGTCCTACACATCTAAGTGCATCCAAAGTCTTACAATGTGAGTGCATGTTTGTCTGTGCCTGTATACACACACACATCATCTGTGCCCATACAGAACTATAAACACACACGTTTTTCCAGTAGATGTGTGTGCACACGTCTCACACACCACCCAAGCCAATGAGGAATGCTATCTATAAATCTCATTTCTGGTATTTATTTCAAAACGTAAATGTGTGTGTACGTGCACATGTACTGATATTTACACATATATTTATACACACCGTACCCACGAAACAGATGCCCCACGCACAGGAGGCCACAGGCATATGCAAAGCATGTAGGCATGTTCCATAGGAGAGATGGGGATACCCAAGGGAAAATTCAAATCAGTGTTTATCACATACCTCTAACAGTTTCACTTGCACAGCATACACTCTCCTGCCTGAGTGGGGATGAAATCACAAACCCCCAACTCTCTCAGAAGCATATTTTCTCTGCAGTCAACTGACACACACATGCCTCTTGCTTCCCAACTTTTCACATGATATTATTGAGGTGCACTATTACCCACACTTAGTCATAGTCCAGAGGGACCTTTGAGCTTCTCTGTTTAGTAACCCATGAGAGCTAAAATTAAAGTGTTTTTATAAGGGACTCTACCAGAAAGATGGAGAGCTACCATTTGCAAGAGCATGGAGTGACAGGACAGAGGGGAATGTCTTCAAACTTGAAGAGAGTAGGTTTAGATTGGAAGATTAGGAAGAAGTTCTTCCCTGTGAAGGTGGTGAGGCCCTGGCACAGGTTGTCCAGAAAACCTGTGGATGCTCCCTGGAAATGTTCAAGGCCAGGCTGGATGCAGCTCTGAGCAACCTGGTCCAGTGGAAGGTGTCCCTGCCCACGGCAGGGGGTTGGAACTGGATGATCTTTAAGATCCCTTCCAACCCAGGCCATTCTACAATTCCACAATTATTACGAGAAGTGAATGATTCAGTTTCATCATATGGCCCATATCATCTGCATGAGCCTTGAAGCAGCTCCAGACATCAGACTCCAATCAAAAAACCATTTATGGAAAAGCTATTCCATTTAAGTTAGGTAAGTTTGCTTGATCTATGGTATGAAGAGGTTTAAAGGTAGAAGGACTCGAAAATGTATCCCAATAATTCATATAAACCACTCCAAAACGTATTTAAACAGATTTTTAAATTAAGCTCCTTTCATACAATATATTGCAGCATAAGGTGGTATAAAGGTTTTATTGCTATTAGTTAAAGATATCAAGCATAACACTCAAGTAGCAAGTAACACATCTCTCCTAAACCAGTCAATAAACTCTCCCCAGTGCATCAGTGCACTGATTTCCTGCTCTCCCACATGCATTATGTACAAGAATACAGATAGGCTGTATACTTAAGACCAAGATTGGCTTTTTGTTGTACACCCAAGAATTCCAAGTACACGGTTCAAAGCACAGATAAATACCTAGATTAGACACTTTTTGACTAGTTCCCCTATCTCACTAGAGGTCATTTATCCTCCAAAGTCTTTACAGGTGGTCGGCTGTCAAAGAACATACTTTCAGCTGAATTACAGGCGATTTGCCCAAGACCTTTTTGTGATATGGGATTTAAAAATAGGTGTTAATCATATTTTGAAAATTCTTCTAGGGCTCCTTCATGCCACACTGCTGTGTCCTAGAAACTTCAAATGAGGTTTATACAAAAGAACTTGGCAAGATCTAGCATAAGGAAAGGCATGTTTGGGAAGGAACTCTCAGGTGCATTAAGAACGTCAGAATAGTCCGTCAGGCTCCAGCAGATTTTAAGGAGTGCCAAGTATCTGAGGAGGAACTAAGTTTTTATTAAAAAAAAAAAAAAAAGAAAAGTGTTTCTCAGCCTTAAAAATATGAACAAGTTTCTAAGAGTTCTGCCACGGCATTTTTGCTGAATTAATTTTGAATTAATTTTGAATAAATTTTGCTGAATTAATCTTTTTTTAATTGCTATTAAGTTGCTTTTTCCCTTATCCATCTTAATCACCTCTGGCAGATGGTCCCCATTTCATCTGACATAAAAGCACCTGATAAAATAACCTGCAACTTTCCCCTTTTTTCTCACACTCACTGGTCAGATGGACATGGATACTAACACGACCTCTAGAAATTCCCATTTACTCTTGCCTCCAGTGGATTCAAACACTATTTGTCAAACTTTTGTTAAGGGAAGGGTGTGGAAATATAAATTTCAATTTAGCCACATAGAAGGAGAAGCTAGGAAGAACATGCCAGAATGACTGTCTTTCCCCTATCTTCATGTACCTGGCCTGAAATACCACACCTAATCCTGCAAAACGAACTTGAAGATCAATCTAACTGCCCACACAGCTCTCTGGGTTCCCTTTTCCATTAAAACCAGGGTTCCCAGCCACCACCCTGTAAGGCTACAAGAGCTTCCCAGTACAGCTTCTTCAGCCATGCCCCACTTCAGTTCCTTGCATAAAATATTAGTATTTTGTTGCCAGGTTGTACAGCTAATTTGGCAATGTTTTAAGGCTATCGAGAAAGGAGAAGGTCAAAGAGGTAAAATCTGAGCAGTTTCCTAAGCAGTGATACCAGGCTCTCTTAATACACATCCAAACCCCAAAGTAAATCTCAGTCCAAATCTCCACACTGAAATGAGATCTGGCGTTTAGGCTCAGCCTCTCACAAAAACAGGCAAAGGTCAACCTCCAAGAAAGTTCTATTGCAATTGGAAGGGTTTGGTTCAAACCCTCTCTAAGCATAATGACTAGTTTCTTGCATGTCAATACAACCTGTTTAGCAGCTACAACACCCCACAGTCCCTCATTTCAAGAGAGCTGGAATGTCACTGGAGAGTACATCAGTCAGCTCCAGGGGCCCTGCTGAGAAGGTGCTTTTAGATTTGGCCACAGTTTCTCTCTGACTGAAAACCAATTTGGACCCAGTCAACCACTGCCAGATTTACTCACTGTGCTTTACTCATATAATGCAGCCACTGACTGCATCAGCTGTGTGCCAGGAGCAGAACTTGGAGTTTTCCTCTTCCACCTTCTGTCTATCACTTGTCTCCATAGCTCCAAATAACTCAGAACAACTCCCCCCTTCCCAAGGCCTGATCTCTGTATAATGTGGACTGGACATTATAATATATAGTCACAATTACAGTATTTTTAGTAAACAATATTCTGATTTTTTAGCCTGACATTTACTAGAAGCAAAAAAGTCGTAAAACTCTGTTTACTTCAGTTTTATTAAGAATTGTATTCAAATTCTTTATTGATAATATTGGAATTGTACTGAAACAGAATCCAATCTAATGCTTTGAGGCTGTAAAATGGGATGTTGCAGGAAACAATATTTTTATTTCAAGTAAGTATTTTCTTTCAGTTTCAGGTGTCCTGCTTTTACCCCCCTATTTTATGGCCAACTTGTGCACTGAGATATACAAAACCAGTCCATACTGACAGTGGAAGGAAGTGCACACACACAGAAGTTAGTCCTTCCTGTTTATTGAATAATCTTATTTAATTAATTCATGTTTTCTTCTCTACCACAACTAGCATGGAGAGAAAACCTAATGTAGGCAATGTCCACACCAAACTATGAGTCTTCTCTACCACAACTAGCATGGAGAGAAAACCTGGCCAAACCAATGTCCACACCAAACTATGAGATGGCCAAACCAATGTCCACACCAAACTATGAGATGGCCAAACAGCAGTTTTCTGCATGCCTTTTTCCTAATAAAGTTATTTTAAAATAAACCTTTTATTTGTAATGTTAGGGTAGCTCAAAAGTTTACAGAATACAAAGCTTTTAGCTCACAGGGAGGCAGAAATAGATAATTTTTTCCAATATGGACTGAATTCTCATATATGGAAGATTTCCGTCTCCTCTTTCTACTGATAAAAATGAACGGGATGTCACGTAAGTTCACCTTATCTTGGATAAAAATCATTTCCTGAAGAACTTCACAAAATGTCAGACCATTTCACCAGAGAGTGGAAAAGCACTCAGATGATGATGTGCCACAGGACTCTCTTAAGAGTCACAGTTGAAACAGTTTTTTAACATTCCATATTATATGTACAACATTAACCAGGATCAGCCATCAATTATCTTTGATTCCCCTATAGATGTTCAGCTGGTAGTCATGAAATTCTCCATGCAAATCAAGGGCAGTATTTTATCTTTAGAAGGCACCACATTTCTCTGGGTTTTATGAGAATATGCACTATTCTAGAGTGTGAAAAAGGATCATTGAGAATTCTGGAAAGATGTAATAGAGCAAATCCCATGAAATTTGTCTGGTTTAGGCTGCAAATCTGAATGATCTGATTTGCTGTACTTATGCTGAGCCCAGGACAAATCAGTGAATCCATCCATACAAAACTCATCGATGGTTTAGGCCCTTGGACAACAAAATCAACAGCAAACATCCTCACCAGGCACTGAAAAAGCCTTGGGACTCCCAGTGGAAAAATACAAGGAGTGATGTAACAGGCAAGAGAAGGACAAAAATTAATAGCCTCCTTGGTAAATGGCCTATATAGTTCAAATTACAAATGAATTTACAATCCACTTAAGAGAAAAGACCTCACTGCGAGCTCTGAGAAACAGTTAAAGAAAACCAAAAGCTCGTTATAAACTTGCAACTGTCCACGAGTAACCAACTATGAGCCTCAATTCCTGCAAGACTCAAACTCGTAAAGAGTACAAGATAGGCCCATATTAAAACTTTTAATGACTTAGTTTAAAAAAAAAAAAAAGGGGAAAAAAAAAGGGAAAAAAAAAGGGGGAACTTTGCAGCCAGCTGGCTCCATACCGAAAGCCAGGCTGCACAGCTTGAACTTAAAGCTATCTTAACATAATGAATAAGTGCCAATAATTAGCATATGTAGTGTGAACAGGTTTGCTGGCACAAGCAAGTGAAAAACTCCAAGGTAAAGTTATTATTAGGGAGTAATTAGCTCTGTGAAGTAAATGAGTGAAACAATAGCTGCCAGCACTGACAATATGGCTAACATCTGACTATGTGGAAGATAACATTGTAAAGTATTGCTCCCTGAGCTAGAATCTGTTAATAACCATATGTTAGTGTAATTAATGCAGAGTCTTTCTGACCTGTTGTCACATAAGAACAATACTTTCTTGGAAACATTCAAACAGGCAGCTCTATACTCGTGGACGGCAAAAAATAATTTGGGAAGTTGCTTACAAACACCTTTTCTTCTGCACTTCTTTAAAAAGAAGTAAAAAACAGTAAATGAGGGAGGGGGAAAAGAGGGGGAGGAAGGAAAAAGCCCACACAAACCAACTTTCTTTAAGGTTGCTAGCAAAGAGTTCAAACCCTAGACCAGGATTTTCCAGACCAACTAAACGAAACCCTAAAGAATACTCTTGGATTTTAGGGGTGCTTGCAATCCATGCCCAGACCAAATTCTGTAATTTGACTGTTTATACAGAGTATCTTCAACCCTTTATCCAAAAAATCCTTGAACTCTGGAGTGTTCAAACCTGAGATGGGGTTCTGAATTTTTTGGCTTGAGCCAATTCTAAATTGAATAGATCCCTCCAGGTGTCTGACATTCATCAGAAATTCTGCCAAGGTCTTAATATGCTCTTAGATAGGGAGGGTCTCCACTTGTCCCCCACACAGGACACTGTCACCTCCAAATGAGAGGATTCTGTGACTACAAAGTGCAAGGGTAAAGATAATTTCTCTTGAGAAGGTACTAAAAATCATGCCCAGAGCTTCTGAATTTTCATAATAAATGGCACCGATGCAATATTTTCCTCCCCTCATATCAACAACTCAAAATGTTTCAAAAAGGTCTAGTAAATACAGTTTGCTCAACAAGCCTGACATAATCACTCTATTTTCAAGTCATGTTGTTGATGCAGTGTATCCTACAAAGCACACATATCCTATAAAAGGCTCTGAAGCTTCCTGGTACAAAGACCTTTGGAATTTAATTTGAATATATCTCTATTCCAATTGAGCATCTCATATGCACCTCATTCATTAGGGAATTCACACTCATTGGCTCACTGCAGCAGTTTTTTGGAGAGGGTAAAGTGTGGTCATACAACCCAAAAGAATAGCCTTTATTTCCTAAAGAAGAAGTTAAACAACTTCAAGGACCTGGCCATATTTAATTTCAATTAAAATCCAAAATTTAATGTGAGCTTGTTAGTAGTTTCCCTTTTCCCTTTTAAGTGGGGCATCTTAAAGAAGAAGGAAAAGTTTTTAATGCTTCACAGGCTGTTATGGCCAGGCAAAGGAGTCCTGCATGTTTGAGATCTCACACATTCATCTTCTCACTAAACATCTGTTTAAGGCTTGTGTGATCTACCTGTCAGCACCAGTGATCCATAAAGTGTTTGAACCTCCTGTCACAAACCTCAGTGCTGGTTTGATCAGAGGCTTTGTGCACACTAATCACCCCCTTTATCTTTTCTAATGTTAGAAGAAAAAAACCACAGCAAGGCTGTCTTCCAAACCTGACTGTAATTAATCTTTCCATGGGGGAACCTGCTTGGCTTGAAAAAGCAAGATCTGATGGGGTGCTGCTCTTTTTCTGCAAGGGCCTTACTTCTCCTATGAGGCATCTTTACTCTCGAGTGGTACCTTTACAAAATACTTCAACTATATCCCAGTGCAACAACTTTCAAGATCATCTTATGAATGAAACTGCTGGAAACTTTGCTGGGAAAAAGAGACCAATGAAAGGAGTTTGACAGAAGCATGTTTAAATGATTCTTTTTTTAACTGCATAGGGGAAAAGGGGAATCAGAATAAGAACTGGACCCCTTGTCATGTTTCTTCTAAGATGCTCTCTTCACTAATAATCTCATCACAACTTTTCTTTGACTCAGCTGCACACAAATGTACTGAAAGCTGCAGAAGCTCCCAAGAGGGAACAGATACCATCAGGTGGGTTTGGGTTTATTACAGCCTGCCTTTTGCCACTGCTCACTTTCTGTGGCACAAGGGCAATGAATTCTGTGTGTGGCACAGACAACAATTCAAAGTGCACTTTCAATGAGGCCCACGCTGAATGGGAATGGGACAAGTAAGTTTAAATTTACTCACATCTTTTCTGATAAGGGAAGTTTCCTTACCTTCTCATCATCCCTGAGTCCAGGCATTAGCAGCAACACAAAATTCTAGGGAGCAGACGGTAGGAAGCAGAGAGAAACCAATGCTGCAAGACCAAATCTGGGTATGTATTTCACAGCAATCCTCAACCTAAATAATGTCAAAAGCCTTCAACACACATGGATGGCCAGATCCATGAGTGGGCTGACAGAGTTCACTTGGATAATTATCTAACCAAAAGGAAGAACCTCAGGAATTTGTGCAATAAAGTAGCAAGTAATTGGTGGGATGATCCATGATGATCCATGGGATCATCATCACATGGATGTCCCATATCAGTTAAGGCTCTTTAACACAAGGCTGTGTCACACAGAAACACTAATTCTCAGAATCCATGTGAATTCGGAGAGGAAAATAGGTGAAGGTAAGTGAATCTTTCTATTACTGTCATCATTTATTAGTCAGACTGTGAGGAAGTTCAAAGGACTTCAGAGGTCCAACATCTGCCTGCATGATCAAAGAGAGTCCTGCACATTTTTTATCTTTTTTTAAGACAAGATACCACAAGTGTGACATATGACACAGTAGACTTGTCTGCCTAGAGTAAATGTCTACCAAGACTGTTTAGGGTTCTGTGCTTGGATCCATCCAGATTTCATGGATTTGCTAACAGTCTGCAGATAGCAGCAGCATTAAATTTGAGAAATAATTTGGGCCATGTGGAGGGTTGAACTCTTCTGGAAAGGGTGCCTAACACTCGAGGTACTTTGGAACAAAGTGTAAGACAGGTCAGGAAAAAAGAACAAACAAAACAGTGAGGTGAGCACCACCAACAGAACAGATCAGATCAGCATGTACCATGGAGAGAAAAAACATGAGTGAAAGACCTGTCAAGAACTTCAGAGAAATAAAACCAAACTTTAATTTCCTATTATAAAAAACAANCACTTACAAGTACTTATCCAAAGTACTTTTTGGCACTTGCAAGTACTTGGAGGTGCACTTGCAAGTGCTTATCCAAAATTCACAGTCAGGTTTGTACTCATCACCTTAAATCCTGCATTTCTCAGACCTGCCTGTGAGAGCTGGCTGCAACCTGCTCTGCACAAGCACAAATATTCAGCCAAACTGGTCCATGTAGTACAAAACCAAGATGCTTCTCCTGCACAATTCAGTGGATNACAGGGACACAACAGAAGTATAATGACAACAGAAAAATCAGCAATCCAGTCATGAGACTAACAAAAATGTAGTTGAAATGTTTAGCAAGAAGAAAATGTTGGATTTTAGAAATGCCATACCAAAATAAACAAGAAAATTTGGGACATGAGACAGTGGACAAAAGAGTCCAAATTACTCTTTTGGAATATGAATCTGCTTAATAGAGAGGAAGATGATGTTGCTACCAGTTAATAACAGAGGGATCAGACAAGCTTCAGGAAGAGAGCTAATGAGATGNGAAGAGAGATAATGAGTTCATTTGAGGTTAGTGACTCTGTCCAAGATTGATGTTCCCTTGAGCTAGAGATCAAGGCACTTGAATCACAACTAATTTATCACCTTTCTTACTTGCTGGTCATGAAAAAGCACCTGGTATTCCACCCTGGTGCCCTATATTGAAGCTTGACAGCTAAGTGCCTGTGGAGTCCAGGTAAATTTGATAAAGGACACAGGTCAACACCCAGGTAAACCACATAAACTTTGATTAGAGAGGGAGGACAGGACTAAACTGGTATCTTATCCAGTACACAATCCAATTGGTTTAAATCTGTATCTCATTGAGTAATTAAGAGTTCAGAAGGTCTGAGATGCTATAGAAGATACAAGGTGCTGGAAACTATGTTGGGCATGGATGGGATTACAGTAACACTAAAGAACATCTGAACCATACAAGGTAATTCATGGAAGAAACAGGAAATACATCCATTCTTTACAATGTCATTAAAAAGTGACTATGTAACTAATGGAAGGATTTTTCCTATATTTTTCTGCCTTATGCTTTCTAATTTTACCCCATCTCATCATGGTATGACCATATTGCTTAAGCAGTCTTGGTTTAAGTGAAATAACTCCTTCAGAGATCATTTACATCTTCCAGGAGATCATGCTGGAGGAAAGACATGGTCTTGTCCTGCTTAGTGGTAAGAATCAGTTTTCTATATCTTAAAATTATTAACTCCTCCAAACTTCACCTTCTCTTACATATGAGAATAATGCTTATGCTCAGTGATGCCTGGGAAAAAAAAGTTTTGCCCACA